>JARKIP010000291.1:0-149848 GCA_029990175.1 Petunia secreta
TAGTCCGGCCTAAGGGATCTCAAAATATGGATTTTAAAGAGAACGGAGAAGAAAGAATAGAGAAGGTAGAACCTAGAATGGATCAAATACACCAAATTGCTTCTTGAGCTGGATACTGGAAGATGCAATATAATTCAGATCCAATAAATTGGGCCTTGCCCCATTTGAGTCCAATACTCCGATAACAGTGAGTCATGTCAAACAAATAAGGAGACACAATTAGCAAATGAATTAAAACTTAAATAGAACTAATTTAAGAAATATCTAAGATCATACTGATTGTAATTTCATGTCTATTGCATTCAGGATTTATTATTTGAACAACTTTCTCGATATAATGACTGCTAGTTTCTTTTAAGAAAATCTGAACTAGCTCTATTTTAAAAATGCAGAACCAAACCTCTTTTAGATTTCAACATTTTTGGGACATAAGATTAAACCACTTTGCACATTATCCCAATTAGGCCTAATTCCAGAAAAACTAAAATAGGGACTCAAGCCTCATACTTAGCTAACCAGGATATTCAACAACATGAACAAAGGCTTGAATCATTAACCTGGCAGAGAATTAAGCCTAAGAAAAGACCTGGAATGAACTTAAAACCAGACAAATTTGATGGTTTTCTTAAATCAGAAACATCCAGAAATTATAACTAATTGGTGACCCCTAAGCAGAACAACTAGCACTACAACAAAATTTAATTTTAGACCACATTTAAAAAGTGTGGCCAAAAGGACATATGGCTACGGTTTTGTCAGAGCGGCCTTAGGCAAGAGCTTTTGGCCTCACAAATCAAGACAGCGTTGTTATTAATCAAAAAGAGCACAATTTTGAAAGCGTTGCCGAATCAGAAAACTAATAGTAAAGCTATTTAGATATAACACAATATTTTATAAGCATTGCGTATGTATTTCTAAAAGCAACACTTCACAAATGTACTCTAAAAGTATTTTGACTAAAAAATTTCAACTTTATATTTCCCAGAAATATATATTCCACCCATTTAACATTAGCTTCAAGTTAGGGCTTGACTTGGATGACATGAGCATAGTGAACATTACCAGGCAATCAGATCCCATTATCAGCACGAATCTAAAATCTTTATCGGAACTATAGATTTTGTGCTTTTGGATTCTTTTATCTCCAGATTTCCATAGATGCCTTCGCCAGGCTTGCGTCAATCACTTGCTGGTAATGTTTATGTTAAATTGGTCTTATATGATGAAGAAATTTATAGGTCATTTTTTATGTTGAGATTTTAAATTTCTTCTTTGTATCTTACCTTTCGATTTTTAGATTAGAAATTTAAAAAACCCGACTTCTGTACTGGCATTTTCACCAATTTTCTTTAAACAAAAGATGTTTTTGGCAAATTGGTGAGGAGGGAACCTTTTTGTACTTAAGGAAAATCTAGAAACTAGTTCTCTAGCTTGTTAGTGAAATATTTTTGTTAATTGCTACTTAAAAACATGTAATGAGATGACAGGAGGAAGAGTAAGTCCTTACAAGATGAAAGTCAGTGGTATGAATCTTTGTTCCTCCTCATGATGGAGGTCAGTGGTATGAGTACTTTGTATGTTGTTTTAATGCTTAATTATGTTGTTGAATGATTCGGGGTTTACGTGTCGTGTGAACGTCTATATTTGACTGAACAAAGAAAAGCAAAATTTGTGTTAGTCACAACTTCTACTTATCATTTGACATTGTATATTCACAATAAGGTGAAATTGCAAATGTCTCTGTATATTTTGTTACTAACATTAAAATTGGTTATTGTTGAAGTTCTTGGATTCCTATAATCGTATTTAGTAATGAATATTTATAACTCGCATAGCTGAAAATTTTTATTATCTCTCATAGTTTGAAGTATCTTCAATCTTCTTTCAATTGGATTTGCTTTTCTTTTTTACTTTAGCTCTGCATTGCTGATGCAATGGAAAATACGCGGAAGCTACAAACGATATGAAAGTGCGGAAGCTAAAACAAGATAGGCGATATCGATGAAGATATCGAGATAAAAAGCAAGACGAGGCTTGAACGTTTACCTAAGTAGCACCGAGGAACTCGTCTCGATACACCCCGGGTGAAGTCAAGGATCACCTATACTACGCAACTACCCTCAAGAGACACTCGGCTCTCGCAAATAGAATGATCAAAGAGGTTTCGATGTTCAACTTGGAATCCACCAAGTGAAATCATGCCCGCTCACGGGTTCTTCATTGAGATTCACTCAAGAAATATATCATTCTACATTCAAGGTTTGTTAAAAAAAATGAATAAATGAACTAAGGGAGTATTTATAGTTTCCCCTTACAACATTTGCCAACATTCTGGTCCGTTCTGCTCAAATGGTCTTCGCGATCGCGCACAAGGATATGCGATCGCGTGGGCACTAAACTTCAGAGGCTCGCTGTCGCGTCTGGTTGAGCGCGATCGCGCAAGGCAAATGACTGGTCATCGCGATCGCGTGAGAGTTGGCGCGATCGCGCAGAGAAGATGTCTGGCGCCAGGCAGTAGCTCAGGAAATGCTGCCCTGTTTTGCCCTGTTGTGGCTCCCCTGATTCCTGTACTGTTTCCAGCCCGGCTTCCACTTTGATTGAGCTCCAAAGCATGGTCTTCAAGTAGTCTCCCGAGCTCATATTATCCACGCCGTGACTTCCAGACCAAGCGTAAGTGTCGATGCAATTTGGGTTGCATCATCCTCCCCTTCTTAAGGAAATTTCGTCCTCGAAATTATAGCGTCCTCCTCCAAGGGCTCAACACCTACATCAAAAGGCAAACAAAAACAAAAACTTCCCACTACAAGAGTAGGTTAGTACACTAAGTGTGGGAAAACACACTCTTGTGGTACAACCAAGTATCAATGGCAACAAAGAAGCTCATGCTCCCACAGGAGCTAGCAAATACTTGGTTTGACAACAAAGTGCTCCCAACACAAGAACAAATAAAGAGATCAATAGGGTATGGCACATGCAAGATTAAGCTATCAAAATCCCTACAATCCCTACGTTCAAGAGTAGTGCACCAAGGCTTCCCACGATGCGAGTAGGCAGGTCCAACAAGAGTGAAGGTAAGTGGTGTGGAAAACTCACTCTTGTGATAGAGCCAAGTATCAATGCAAATCAAAAAGCTTATGTCTCCAAAGGAGACAACAAGTTCTTGGCTCCGTAGTGACAAGCACTCACCAACACGACAAGCAAAGAGATCAATAAAACATGGAGCATTCAAGATTAAGCAATCAAAGTTCCTACGATCCCTAAGCTCATGATCAACACACCAACCCTTCGATGCAATATTTTCACAATGCGGCACAATGGTTTTGGCATGTTCAATTCTCAAAGTGTGGTTAAGATATGGGAGGGAATAGACAAAGTAGTGCAATACACAATTAGCATCAAATACCCCGCCCCCCTTCTTACAAGCTCTCATACTCACACTAAGAGATACCTCCTCACCTCCAATTTCATCCTCGAGACAACCCCCCTCACAAGGTAAGCTCCCAAGGAAGGTATTACTAATGGCCTCTTCATCATCATAACCCGCACCAACAAGGGTAGGGTCACTAGAAGATTCATCTACCTCACTCGAAGCTTCAAACAAGGAGTTGTCTATGGGATCAAATCCCTCACACCACGGAGGTTCCAACTCATTCCTAACTCTAGCTCGATACAACCCACCACCACAAATAAGGATGCTCTCAAACAAAGGATTAGTAAAAGCATGCATCTCAATTTCATGGTCAAGCAAAGGCATAGTTTCCAAGCTAGGGTCATCATCCGCACTTGAGGAGTCATCATGGACAACTTGGTCCAATTCATGCGATTTGGACTCCTCAAGGTCACTATCATCCTTACTACGACACACAAATCCACCAAAATCAATTATGTCAACAAGGGTAGAGTCACATAACTCCTCGTCCCCTTTATCAAATATGGGTGGGGTGTCATAACAAGGGTCACAAGTATAGTCAACTACCATTTCCTCACTATAGAGAGGTTCATTGTATACCGAGCTCACATCATGATGTGGCTTATCAATCCTCTCAACTAGTGGTTCACATGCAAACACAAGTTGACCAATCGACTCTACACTAGTTGCAATTTCATCAATCGCATTATAAGCAACAACTAGCATTGAGTCTACGCAAGACAAGGAAGAATCATGTTCATGAGAAGGTGAAGAAACACTTACTTTTGAGTAGCTCCCGTGAGTACTCACATCATTTGAAGTGCCTTGTTCAAGTCCTCCTTCATGAAACTCACAATGGAGAGCTCCATTATCTTGCCTTGCTTTCTTATCATCCGGTTGAGGCTCCACAAGCTCGCCTCCAAGAGTACCTACACATAAGCCAATACAAATAGAAGGAGAAGAAGAATAATCATGGTTAGAGCAAAATGTGTCCTCACTCTCACTCGAGATCTCCTCTCCCCTCACCTCTTTCACCTTTCGCTCAAGGCCAATTGTAGGTCCGGGGGATGCTTCACTCTCATCTCGCAAGGGCATGACCATAAGATTGTTGGTTCCGGGCTCACGTACCATGGGTGACTTGGCTTTAGCGGCTTCCCTCAACTCCCTCATAATCCTATAGTCATTACTTACTTGCTTGGGCGTCAAGGGCTTGAGTATATACTTCCTAGAACCATGCAAGACCGTATAGGAATTGGTTCTACCATCGTGCACTACACTCCGATCATATTGCCATGGCCTCCCAAACAAGAGATGGCAAGCTTGCATAGGTACCACATCGAACATTACCTTATCTCGATAATTTCCAATGCTAAATTCAATCAAAGCTCGCTTCACCACTCTCAAATCTCCACACTCACTCAACCATTGTAACCGGTAGGGATGTGGATGTTTTATGGTAGGCAATTGCAATTGGGAAATCAAGGTCTCACTTACTATGTTAGCACAACTTCCCGAATCAATGATCATTGAGCACACTTGCCCCATCACTCGACACCTAGCATGGAAGAGATTCTCTCTTTGCACATGCTCCGACTCCGCAAGACTCATGGCACCCAAACTCCTCCGTACCACAAGTGTCGTTTTAAGCTCATCACCTTGCTCAATATTACCTTGGGGAATGCCCAAGTTGTGGGAAGTGCCCACTTGTTGGGGATTGCCCAACGGTTGGGGAATGCCCAACATTTCATCATTAGTACCTCTTTCGGTACCCTTTTGGACACTCGGGGTCCATTTCCTTTCAAGGCGTTCAAGCCTTTGGTCCAAAGACCTTACCTCAGCCAAGATGTAGGCCAAAGTGCTTAACGGATCCTCGACGGTATCATACACGTCTCCGGACATGTACCTACATAAATCAAAAACAAGAAAGAGGTTAGAGTTAAAGCCCTCACTCGCTCCCTCTCCTTTGAAGTGTCACTCGGGTACACTCAATTTAGTGGCGGGGAATTTATCACTCAAGCTTGATCTCAAAGGCTTCCTCGTAGTTGAACAACCACCTCAATAATCACTCAAGTCACAAGAACCAAACGCCCTTCGGGGTGAGTGGAATTGATGGGACTCGATGGCCGAACGGCTTTATAAGTGAGCACTTGAGCCAAGAAATATACTACGAGTCTTCTTTGAGCTCTACTCTCCTTCTAGGCACGAAGATCCTAAACGCACAAAAGATTAGTACTAATTAGGCAGAAATGTTACCCTTAAAGTACTAACCGGAAGTGACGCGACTAAATGTTCAAAAGTCGAATCGTCACTAAACGGATTCGGAATTGGATGATTTTTGGATAGTGATCTACAAACTCACCATATTTGATGATTCAATTGAAGTTTTGGTGAGCGGAAACTGTTACGAACGCTTTGCGAACAATCTGTCCCAGTTCAGGATTTCTGCAGAATTGAGAACCCTTCGCGATCGCGTGATGTAAGTCGCGATCGCGATGAACAAAGTGGGAAAGGGGCGCGTTCGCGTGAGGCTTGGCGCGATCGCGCAGGCCTGCGTTCCAGAACCAGAATCTCGACTGCAAAATCAGTTTTTGGCACACAAATCACACCAATTCAACTTGTTGTTCAGTTTTAAAGCTTCCAAAGGGTGTTTTCAACTAAGGTAAACAATCCCCAATGGTTTTATCAATCAAACAATCAATGAACAACTTGTTTCACGGAGTTGGAGCAAGTTCTTCAAAGTTCTTCAAGAACTTCAAAGTTTCAAAATATCGATTTTCATTCCGCTACTCCAAATGACGATATGGGGATATCAAAATGACGGGAAAACTATATAGAACAATCCCCAATACCAAACAACCAAGAATTCACAACACAAAACAAGTTCTATCAATTTTTGTGAATTCTCAACTTTTGAGATTTGGTTTTCAAGATTTTGATTCACGACTTCAAATCGTGTTCCGAGGGTACCAAATCAACGGGATTATGATAACAAACAAACCCCGATAACAAACAACAACAAAATCACAACTCACAACAATCTCTAGCAATTTTTTTGTGATTTTCAAGTTTCTCTATTTTTTTGTTTTTCTTCAAATTCAAGAACAAACAACACAATGATAACAACAAGAAGAACAAGACCGAGGATTCGTAAGAACGAAGCCTAGCCGTGCTCTGATACCAACTGATGCAATGGAAAATACGCGGAAGCTACAAACGATATGAAAGTGCGGAAGCTAAAACAAGATAGGCGATATCGATGAAGATATCGAGATAAAAAGCAAGACGAGGCTTGAACGTTTACCTAAGTAGCACCGAGGAACTCGTCTCGATACACCCCGGGTGAAGTCAAGGATCACCTATACTACGCAACTACCCTCAAGAGACACTCGGCTCTCGCAAATAGAATGATCAAAGAGGTTTCGATGTTCAACTTGGAATCCACCAAGTGAAATCATGCCCGCTCACGGGTTCTTCATTGAGATTCACTCAAGAAATATATCATTCTACATTCAAGGTTTGTTAAAAAAAATGAATAAATGAACTAAGGGAGTATTTATAGTTTCCCCTTACAACATTTGCCAACATTCTGGTCCGTTCTGCTCAAATGGTCTTCGCGATCGCGCACAAGGATATGCGATCGCGTGGGCACTAAACTTCAGAGGCTCGCTGTCGCGTCTGGTTGAGCGCGATCGCGCAAGGCAAATGACTGGTCATCGCGATCGCGTGAGAGTTGGCGCGATCGCGCAGAGAAGATGTCTGGCGCCAGGCAGTAGCTCAGGAAATGCTGCCCTGTTTTGCCCTGTTGTGGCTCCCCTGATTCCTGTACTGTTTCCAGCCCGGCTTCCACTTTGATTGAGCTCCAAAGCATGGTCTTCAAGTAGTCTCCCGAGCTCATATTATCCACGCCGTGACTTCCAGACCAAGCGTAAGTGTCGATGCAATTTGGGTTGCATCAATTGCCTTATTATTAGAGTATTTTGTATTTATTAATGCACTTCTGTGGTAAGTTTTTGACAATATAATTGAATCAATAGTTATGTCCTTTTTGTTCTTTTGCCTAAACATCTAGAATGTGTTTGATAGCTCATGGAAGGTACAAAAGCTATAGGTGTCTGTCATATAATTGGGACATTGAAATTAAGATATTTTCTGCAGTTGAGCTTTGTCTTACTTGTCCAACACTATAAATAGTAGTAGTTTTCTCATATCTTTATCAATTACAAATAAATTTGAGTTTGGTCCCATGGTAGCCTGCTAGAGAGGAGACAATTTTCATTACCTTCTGGTAGAGTAGCATATGATATTCAATTGTTACTGAAGCTTTGACATCAAGAATAGTATTTGTGAGAGTTGGATTTGTTGTGGCTACTTCCTCAAAATAGTGTACTTTATGAAATGTTAGTCAATCTTAGCATGACACAGACTTGAAATAAAAATACTATTGTGAAACTGATTTTCAGTCATTTGTGGCAACGCTTTTTCACTAAAAACGTCTAAGTCAAGAATGGGCAATTAAGGGTGAAAGTAGAGTGGGCTTAACCTATATTTAGGATTTTAAAGAAAGAAACTACTTCACATTACTGTGTAAATTATATTAACCGCATATTCTTGCTCCAGGTTACTAGTAACACAACAATGAGCCAAAAAGCTGCAACATATCAGTTTTTGTTGAAATTAATCTCTTTTTGACTTCTTTATTAGAATAATTATGTGAAAGGTCTTATATATCTATTTGATGGGGGTAAATTACGGCAAGCTTGTCTATTCTGATCTTCATTTTGTTGTTGGAAAGTTCAAAGGAGCATATCACTTTTACGATCTTTAAGTTTAATTTCTCTTGACACCCAATTTTGTCCCAAAAATATTTAATTAATGTGGAATTATTAAATGCAAGACCAATTTTAAAAATTAAAAGTAAGTTATTGATTTTTAAAGAAAATAGCTAAAATCGCAATACATACCCTTTAAATAAACCCACCCACGCAACACCTCTTTTTTATTTAATTATCCTATAAGGCTAAATTCGTTCCTAGCCTATTTCTGAAACTATGCATATATATACACTTGCCTGCCCGTTTCATTTCCCCTAAATTCTACCCGACCCTTAACCCTTTCCCTAATTCTGAAAAACCATAGAATCCTTAATCTCTTTCAGTGCAGCTCCCATTCTCCCCTTTCCCGCCCAAAAATTTTGAACCAAATCAGTCCAAAAGCCTCGTCACCATGGTCCCCCTTACCCCGCTCTCTTCATTCTTACTATAGTATGAGCATTGAATCTCATCCGTCCTTTTGTTCATCAAAAGGATGAGATCAAATCAATACATCACGCACAAGAATATTTGAATCAAAATAGAATTTTTTTGACTGAAGGTAGTATGGAAAAAAGATCTTTTGGGTAATTTACCTGAATTATTCTATTTTTCTTGTTTATTTTTGTATAAACAATTCTCACAATTCATAGAGGGCCTTATCCACATAGAGCCATTGGGAGGTCAGTTCGGGTAATTTTTCTTTAGTTACAAAAACCTAATTTCCACTCCTATATATAAGGTATGATATTTTATGTTGCAAGGGGGAGTTTTTGAGTTCTTAAAATTAAAGGCAGAGTTCTAGGGTTCTTGGAGATAAAAAAGGCAGAGCATATATATACATATATTTTTCTCAGTTTTATCTTTAAAAATACATATAGCATTATTGTTTCTGCTTGGGATTCAAACATCATTTTCGAGTTTGTGTCGTCGCGTCGCCATTCAAGTCGTTGACCTTGTTCGAGTAGTCGCTCTTATTCGAGTCGCATTCTTCAAACCTTTACTAGTTCACTGCTCCACAAAATGTAACTCCTTTTCCTTTATCTTTTCTTCTTTTTAATGTGCTCACCTTATGCATAAAATATGTAAAGACCGGTCATTGATGCTGTTGTTTTCGAGTATGTTTAGCTGTGAAAATGTGAATCCTTAATCAATAGTTATAATTAAAACTAGTTAAAAGGGGTTTTGAACTTCATTTACATTAAGCTTTAATCTTTAATGTATTTTGGCTTCAAATCATCTATTCAAAGTAATAAAATTCAATCTTTAGATATAAATATGGATTGAATAAGTAGTTTAAGCTCAAATCTTAGTTAATGTACTATTTTTTCTTTGTTTGTGTATGGAAGTGAAGCTGCGTTGAGACCTCAGGCCATTAGTAAATAGTACTAGAAATATGTCGAGTATTGTTGTTAATCTGTTGAGTCTGAGGTAGAAAATTGAAGGAATGATGTTTGTCCAGTGGTGTTCAAGTTGTTTTGGAGATTGTCCATGGTCTGCAAGTGGCTTTGAAGGTCTGGTTTGTTGCAAGGCTTTGGTGGCTATAGTTTGGAGTTGTCTTTGGTGGAAGGCAGTGGGAGTGGCTGCAGGCATGTGTTTATTCTTTCAGGTTAGTGTCAGGTGGTATAGGTAGTTGAGGGTTTATTTTAGGTGCTATCGGTCCTGTTTTTCTTGTGAGGGAGTCTTAAAGAGGAAGTCTGTCTCTGATTGTTGTAGTTTGAGTAGTTAGAGAGGTTGTTTGCAGAATTGATGAGGAGCTGTAGGTTTTGCAGGGGTATGCAGGTCAGTGTAGGTGGATTAGAGAAGGTCTCTGTGTCTGTAGGCGATCAGAGGAGGTATAGGTTGTTTGTAGGTTGTAGTTGATTCAGTTGTCTAGCAGGGATTTCAGGATAAGTTTAGGAGTGTGGGGTAAGGTTTTCTAGTAGGCAATCAACTGCTTTGTTTTTCTTGAAATTTCCCATTGTTCTTGTCCTCAAACATACCGGCACCTATATTAAATTAAATATGTTATCTTCTCATTATTGTCTTGAGTTATTCGAATGTGTACGAAACTGAAATTATGGAAAATCTATTGTCCTTTGAGTTTTCTGTCATGAGCAGCTAAGTATAAAAATCACAACATTATAATTTCCACTTGAACTAAATCATGTCTAAGACTCCGGGGGTTATGATTTTTATTGTTTTCAATAGTGTATTTCTTATTGATTAACATTAGGAATGAATATGTTCTTAGGTTTTATGGTTAAAATAATAAGAGTTAGAGTTAAAGATTCGAGCTTTATCGCCTCTTACTCTGTTTAAGTAAAAATCCTACTTCGATAACCCTTTCTGTTCCTAAAAGCATATGGATTTGGATGTGTGTTTCTATTTATGAACAACCTAAAGCATGATTATTTCTTTAGTTTAAGTTGAGCTTGTTATCGAAAATTAAATAAGTGAGTGATTGTTAAGCCTATGACAACTCAAGAAATCAGTCTTAGGTTTCATCTTATTTAGTGTGATTGGTGTGCTTACTTGAGTTTTAATTTCTTATAGTGGAAATGTTAACTTGCATTTTACTTTAATTTGGATCAAACCTTCTTATGCATTTTATATAAAAAATCTTAAAATGTATGGCTAACGAAAATTAACATGAAGCATCGAGAGTTTCATTTATTGCAGGCTATAGTTTATGTATAATGGTGGACTGTGGTGATTGTATAACTAGTCACATTAGAGGTTAATGAATTTAGATTCATTGATAGCTCTGGTGCTTGTCTGCTATTGATAAATAATGGCATAACCTTTATTTGTTCAATTTACTATTTAAAGGTAGTTTTCGTTCTTGCTGCTAATCCTTTTTCTTTCCATTGTCTTTGCATGGCACGCACCCAAATGAGTTTCACTTTAAAACTCGACGATTTCAAGTCTATACTTAAGGATGCTTGCCGCTATTTACCCTGCGCGTCAAATCCAGTAGCTATCTTTTTTAGATTCAGTCCAAGAAGATCTTTCATTTTCCTTGTTGTCTTATTAATTGGGTATTCGGCATTCCGGGTTCTATTTTCTCTACCCTCTTCTCTTTCACTATCCCGTAGAAAAACATGTTATAGAACTTACCGTATACAGGATTAGGAGCCCTGTAGGATAGAATTGTATGAATTATGATTAGTAAATGATTCGAACTGCCTTGTGATTGCCTTTATTCTTTTTCTATAGATTTTGCTAATAATTTATGAATTTAAGAACCATTGTTGAATAATAAGTGCAATAAAAGTATAATTACTTTTATTTCTATTAAATAATTATTTACTTTTAAATAATAGTAATTACATATTTATTTATTTATTACTTATTATTTATTTATTTATTATTTTATATTTATTTATTTACTTATTTTATTTTATTTATCTATTTATTTACTTATTATTTATTCCTTTATTTATTTATCCTATATTTTTCTTAAAATATCTAAGTTATTTATTTTATTTTAATTCGTGAAAATCGCCGGATTAACCACCTTTTGTGATAAGACCCAAACTCCCACAAGACCCTTCACACGGAGCCAAGCTAAAGAGATCCAAGGAGTACACCTACACTTGGTGAGGAAAGGCATAGAAGAAGGAAGCGATTGGAAGCCGTTCCGAGTGCTCAAAGCGCAAGGGGAGCAGCCCAGTGCACCACGCGCTCCGCCCAGCACACCAGGCGCTCCGCCCCAGCTCTGGGCACCCCGCCTAGGCGACCCCACTGAACAAGAAGTCGGACGCTCCGCCAAAAACTTGGGCGCCCCGCCCAAAATGCTGAAGCACGTGAATTTGCTTAGTGTTATGTCTATTTTGACCCTACGTGGTCTTTTATTCCTAAGCCTAAGTGTGGGCATTTTAGACCTTTCAATAGGTGCCTAAAAACACCTATAAATAGCTAGATAGCTAGTTTATTTCATTAGCTTATTTTTGATGATTAAACAAACCTTTTGTGTTGAGAGTTGAACTATTCTATTGAATGAAAACCTTGATGGGACTTGTTCTTCCTCTAGTGAATCTAGATGATTTCCAATCACCCCCGACCATTCTACTTGTGCACGTTAGCTCAAGGGTAGTTGTCTAGCGTAAGTGTTCTTGACCTTCTCTCGGGGTGTAACGGAACGGGTTCTCCATTGCTACTTGAGATTTGTGATCGGGTTACGTCTCGTTCTTATCTTTTACTTTTTCTGCGTTTGATTCTTAGCTGTTTGGTACCAGAGCAAGGCTCGGGTATCGTTTCTACGAACCCCCGACCCTTGATTCTTCGTGCTAAAAAAAAAATTTGAAAAACTCAAAAATTCAAATATTGGTGTAACTTTTTGGTGTGTTCAATTCTTGAAGTGGGTGTTATAGATTCTTAATCCTTGTTGAAAACTTGACTATTGGGTACCAAAATTTTTTGGAATGGATTGGATTGAAAATTTGAAACCCCATTTATTGATAAACCCTCCCAAACCCTTGTTCTTGATGAATTTGATTGATTTTGGGTTGTGTGATTGTGGGGTTTTGGAATTGATTACCGGGGTTTGATCTCCTTTAAAAATCGAATAAATTGAAACATGAATCGTGTGATTCGGAGTTCGGTAACATTGTTTTGGGAGAATCAAAACCCACACTTGAACCTTGAAACCCATATGAAACCCCAAACTTGAAAACTTTGAATCTTAATTGAACCTTATTTGTTGGTTGTTTGGGTGTGAAATTGATTGGGGATTGAAGGTTCTATCAAGGAACAACTTTGGGTACCTTGAATTTGGCCAAAACACCTTGGAATCGGCCTAGAAAGTGGATTGAAATCGAAGAACACGGAGTAGAAAAACCCAGGTGTTCTTCGTCTGCGCGCTCCGCCTAGACCTTTGGGCCCCCCGCCTGACTTGCCCTTGCTCCAGGCGCTCTGCCCAACCCCTGGGCGCCCCGCCTGCCCAACCCCACTAGTCACTTTTGTCAGGCGCTCCGCCCCACTTCTTGGGCGCTCCGCCTAATTCCCTGAAGGGTTTAAATTGGGTAGTTATTCTAGGTTTGCTTGTTTCTTTGTGCCTAATCTCTTATTAGTGCCTATCTAAGTAATATTTCTACTTAATTAGCACTAATCTTTCATTGCTTTTAGGTGAATTCGTGCATTAGTTGGAGAGTAGAATTCTAAGAAGAGTCGTAGATTCTTTTTTATTCAAGTCCTAGATTCAAAGTGCCTAGCGTTCATTGAGTCCTATTAACTCCACTCACCCCGGAGTGTGCTTGAATCGTGAATAATTTGGTTGAGTTGAGGAATTGCTACTCATCTACGTGAAGCTTTGGAATTACAAGTCGAGTGAAATATCCACCACCACTAAACGAGAGAACCGAGTGAACTCAAGTGAGGGAGTGTGTGAGGTGATTTCACTAACGTTTGTTACTTGTGTAGGGACAATGGCGAACGAAAGTCTAGACTTCATCAAGGATGCCTTGGCTAATCTTCTTACCAAGGTGGATACCATGAATCAACGGATTGAGTCACTTGAAAAGGGTACCTCATGTACCCAAGGTGATCAAGGGACCCCGAGGGTCCAAATTGAGAAAGGGACCCCGAGTGTCCAAGTTGAAGCCAGTGAAGGCTCAAGTAGTCCTAACTTTACCCCGGAGCAAATTAGCCATGTTATTGAATTGCTCAATTAACAACGGGTAAAGAAAAACCGTGAGAGGTATTAACAAATATTGGGCAATACCCAACGAACGGGCATTCCCTGTCTAGGGATCAACCCTAACCTTATGGGCAATCCCCAAAGGCATGAACCACTTCCAATGGCTATTCGAAATGTGCAACCTCTTGAGCATGTGGGAGAAGCTCAAGAAGGGGAGGAGGAAGACTATGGAGGTGATGATTATGGAGCTCCTAATCCGAATGGGAGAGCCATGAATTGGGGACGTAATGTTGATAGGGGTAGAGGCCGAGGTCGAGGGCCACCCATAGGAGTTGGTAGAGATGTTGGAGGGAATGCTAGGGAAGATTTTGGTGGTTATGGAGGCAACATTGGAGGGCAACCGGTGCCACACCAAGGGGGCCGAGATAATAACAACTTTAATAGCATGAAGCTCACTATTACTTCTTTCAAAGGAAGTAGTGACCCAGTGGAGTACATTGAATGGAAATTGGGCATGGAGAGGATATTTGATACTAATGATATGACCGAAGACAAGAAGGCCAAGTATGCAATATCTTCTTTTGAATCCTTTGCTTCTACTTGGTGGGAATCGGTCAAAAGAAGTAGAAGGAGGAATGTTATGCCAATCAATGTGACTTGGGGAGTGTTGATTCGTGTGATGGATGAGAAGTACGTGACTCAACAATACCGTGCGGACCAATGCAAGCGACTCTATGAGCTAAAACAAGATTACAAGTCGGTTTTGGAGTACTTCAATGAGTTTGAGCAAATCCGAATGTCCCTAGATTTGGATAGGGAAGATGATGAGCAAGCCATGATTAGATTTCGAAGTGGTTTGAATCGGGACATATCCTCCCAATTAAATTTCCACAAGTATGATGACCACTATGTGTTATGCAATGATGCGGTTGAAGCCGAGAAATGGCTTAAGGATGAGAAATCCACTCTATACAAGAGTAGCACTCCTACTCCCATGAGTAAGCCCAAAGATTGGAAGAATCCTACTCCACATACAAGGTTCCAAAATGCAAGCGGAACAAGTGGTGCAAATGCTATCAAAGATCTGAAGAAGCCGTATGAGAAGTACACACCTAATGTTGGAGGTAATTCTTTAACCCAATTGAATAGTCCTACTTCTTCTTCAATTCAATACCACAAATGCAAGGGGTATGGTCACTTTGCTAAAGAGTGTCCTACGAAAAGGACCATGGTTGTTGTTGGTAATGATGCTTATGAACAACAGAGTGAACTGGAGGGAGATGCGGGAATAGAGGGAGATGAGGGAGTAGAGGAGGATGATCAAGATGATGCAGTGGAGGATGATGAACCTCATACTTTTCTAGTTGTGAGGAGGAGATTAGGAGCTATAATAGTGGAGGATAGTGAAACCTTACAAAGGGAGAACCTTTTTCATGCTAGATTCCGAGTCACGGGTGTTGTATGCTCTATGATCATTGACTTGGGGAGTTGTGCTAATGTTGTGAGTCAATCACTTATTACCCAATTAAAATTGCCTACCTTGAAACATCCCAAACCTTATCGCCTACAATGGCTTAGTGAATGTGGGGAGCTAAAGGTGGTGAAGCAAGCATTGATCAAGTTCAAAGTGGGTAATTATATGGATGAACACTTGTTCGACGTGGTGTCTATGCAAGCATGCCACCTTCTATTTGGAAGGCCTTGGCAATTTGATCGACAAGCGGTTTATTATGGTCGTGTCAACACTTACACGATCAAACATGAAGGAAGGAAATTTGTGTTGAAGCCCTTAACTCCCAAACAAGTGAGTGATGACTACAAGCGGATGAGGGAGTTGAGAGAGGCGGCAAAGGCAAAGTCTATCGTTGAGACTAGCCCTTTGTTCAAAAGCATGGTGACAATCCCACCTTCTTCTACCGGTGGCATATGTGCCATGATGCAACCGGGCGAGGTCCTAAGAGGAAATGATGGCAACAAGTTTCTCCTATGCCTAGTGCATAAAGGTATGATCCTTAACTCCAATTGTGATTTTTCTACAAACCCTTTGCCTAGTGTGTTTGAGAATGTCTTGAAGGATTTTGGGGACATGTTCCCGGATGAGATGCCGGATGGATTACCTCCTTTGAGAGGTATTGAGCACCAAATCGACTTTATCCCGGGATCTCAAATCCCAAACAAGCCGGCTTATAGGAGCAACCCTGAGGATACAAGAGAATTTCAAAAGCAAGTTGATGAATTGCTCACTAAGGGCTTGGTGAGGGAGAGCTTGGGTCCTTGTGCCGTACCCGTGATCCTTCTTCCCAAAAGGGATGGCACTTGGAGGATGTCTGTTAATTGTCGGGCCGTGAACAAAATAACGGTAAAGTACCGTCATCCCATTCCCCGACTTGATGATATGCTAGATGAATTAAGTGGTTCATGTGTTTTTAGCAAAATAGACCTTAGGTCCGGCTACCATCAAATCCGGATGAAACCCGGTGATGAATGGAAAACCGTATTCAAGACCAAGTTTGGTCTCTATGAATGGTTGGTGATGCCCTTTGGGCTCTCCAATGCACCTAGCACTTTCATGAGGCTAATGAACCATGTTCTAAAGCAATTCATCAACAAGTTTGTGGTCGTCTACTTTGACGATATATTGATCTATAGCAAATCAATAGACGACCATGTTGATCACCTTAGGCAAGTTCTTGAAAGGTTGGGAGCCGAAAAGCTCTATGCTAATTTTAAAACGTGTGCCTTTGGTGTTGAGAAGGTAGTCTTCCTTGGGTTTGTTGTGAGTACCCAAGGAGTGGAGGTGGATGAGTCTAAGGTAGAGGCCATACGTGATTGGCCTACTCCTACTACTGTGACTCAAGTGAGGAGCATTCATGGTCTTGCTAGTTTTTATAGACGATTTGTGAAGGACTTTAGCTCCATTGCCGCTCCATTCACCGAATTGGTGAAGAAGGACCAACCGTTTGTTTGGGGAGAGCCTCAAGAGAAGGCCTTCCAAGAATTGAAAAGTAGGTTGAGTACTGCCCCTCTATTGCAATTGCCCAACTTCGGAAAGGCATTTGAGGTTGAATATGATGCCTCGGGGGTGGAAATTTGTGGTGTTTTAATGCAAGATGGCAAACCCATAGCCTACTTTAGTGAGAAATTGAAAGAGGCCTCCTTGAATTACTCTACGTATGACAAGGAGTTGTATGCCCTCGTGAGGGCTCTTGCTCATTTGCAACACTACCTTTGGCCTAGGGAGTTTGTAATCAAGAGTGACCATGAGTCACTCAAACACCTTAGAGGCCAAGAGAAGCTAAACAAGAGGCATGCCAAGTGGGTTGAGTTCATTGAGTCTTTTCCCTACGTTATCCAATACAAGAAAGGGAAAGACAATGTTGTGGCGGATGCACTTTCTAGAAAGTTTGCTCTAGCCACCACTCTCACCTCTAAGCTCATGGGTTTTGAGAGCATTAAGATGATGTATGCTCATGACCCGAAGCTAAAGAGCATCCATGATGCTCTCGAAAAAGGAGAGAGGGTTGAGAAATACCAGTGGGTTAATGGCTATATTTTCATAAATGGTAGAGTGTGCATACCCGAGTCCTCATGGAGGGAATTGCTTGTGCAAGAGGCACATTGCGGGGGACTCATGGGTCACTTTGGCATAAGAAAGACTTTGGCTATTCTTAAAGAACAATTTCATTGGCCAAAGATAGGGGTGCATGTTGAAAAATTTTGCAACAATTGCCTTCAGTGCAAGCATGCTAAATCCAAAGCACCACCCCATGGGTTGTATACCCCTCTCCCCATACCTACTAGTCCGTGGTTGGATATCTCAATGGACTTTGTTATGGGATTACCAAGGACTAGGGGGGCCATGATAGCATTTATGTTGTTGTGGATAGGTTCTCCAAAATGGCTTACTTCATTCTATGTAAAAAATGTGATGATGCACAACATGTTGCTACTTTGTTTGTTGATAATGTTTTGAAGTTGCATGGTGTGCCTCAAACTATAGTGAGTGATAGGGACACCAAGTTCCTAAGCCATTTTTGGAGGAGTTTATCGGGTGCTCTAGGCACCAAGCTTTTGTTCTCCACGTCCCACCACCCACAAACAGATGGGCAAACCGAGGTGGTAAACCGAACTTTGGGTGCTCTTCTTAGAGCCATGACCCGAGGTAAGGCCGGGACTTGGATTGATCGATTGCCTCTTATGGAGTTTGCCTATAATCGTACATTGCATAGCATGATTGGCATGACTCCTTTTGAGTGCATTTATGGTTTTAACCCCTTGATTCCCCTTGATCTAACCCATTTGCCAAGGGAAATGGTTGTTAATTTTGAAGGAAAAGCTAGAGCCAAGGCTTTGATTGAGCTACATGCTAAGGCAAAGAAGAATTTAGAGGAAGCTTATGGAAAAGTAGCCACCAAGAAGAACAAGGGACGTAAGAAGGTGGAACTCAAGAAGGGTGACTATGTGTGGGTGCACTTTTGGAAACAAAGATTTCCAAACCTTAGGAAAGGGAAGTTGGCACCCCGTGGAGATGGCCCATTCCAAGTGCTTTCAAAGATAAACAACAACGCCTATTGATAAGAATCAAACGCGGAAAGTAAAAAGGATAAGAACGAGACGTATCTCAATCACAAATCTCAAGTAGCAACGGAGAACTTGTTCCGTTACACCCCGAGAGGAGGTCAAGAACACCTACGCTAGGAAACTACCCTCGAGCTAACGTGAGCACGCAAGTAGAATGGTCGGGGGGGATTGGAATGCATCTAGATCCGCTAGAGGAAGAACAAGTCCCAATTCAAGGTCTTTCATTCAATAAGAGTTCAACTCTTCAACACAAGTGTTTGTTTATCGTCAAAGGTAAGCTAATCAAAATAACAAGCAATCTAGCTATTTATAGGTGTTTTTAGACACCATATGAAAGGTCTAATATGCCCACACTTAGGCTTAGGAATAAAGGACCACGTAGGGTCAATATAGTCTTAACATAGCTAGGAATCACGTGCTTCAACATTCCGGGCGGAGCGCCCACGAAAACAAGCAGTGGGGTGGCCTAGGCGGGGCGCCCAGAGTTGGGGCGGAGCGCCCAGGCCTAGGCACCTTCAGGCGGAGTGCCTGGATGACTGGGCTGCTCCCCTTGCACTTTAAGCACTTGAAACGGCTTCCAATCGCGTCCTTCTTCTAGGCCCTTCCTCATCAAGTGTAGGTGTACTCCTTGGATGTCCTTAGCTTGGCTCCGAGTGAAGGGTCTTGTGGGGGTTTGGGTCTTATCATCCTCCCCTTCTTGAGAGGATTTCATCCTCGAAATTGGAGCATCATTCACGACCTCTTCATCATCATTCACGACCTCTTCATTACCTACATCCAAAGGAACCAAGTCACAAACATTGAAAGTATTAGAAACTTGATACTCACTTGGCAAGTCGACCACATAGGCATTGTTGTTTATCTTGGAAAGCACTTGGAAAGGCCTATCTCCACGGGGTGCCAACTTCCCTTTTCTAAGGTTTGGAAACCTTTCTTTCCGGAAGTGCACCCACACATAGTCACCCTTCTTGAGTTCCACCTTCTTGCGTCCCTTGTTTTTCATGGAGGCCACCTTTGCATAAGCTTCCTCCAAGTTCTTCTTCGCCTTAGCATGTAGCTCCATCAAAGCCTTGGCTCTAGCTTTACCTTCAAAATTAACAACCATTTCCCTTTGGCAAAGGTGTTAGATCAAGGGGAATCAAGGGGTTAAAACCATAGACACACTCAAAGGGAGTCATGCCTATCATGCTATGCAATGTGCGATTGTAGGCAAACTCCATAAGAGGTAGACGATCATTCCAAGTCCCGGCCTTACCTCGGGTCATGGCTCTAAGAACAGCACCCAAGGTTTGGTTTACCACTTCCGTTTGCCGATCATTTTGTGGGTGGTGGGACGTGGAGAACAAGAGCTTGGTGCCTAAAGCACCCCATAAACACCTCAAAAAATGACTTAGGAACTTAGTGTCCCTATCACTCACTATGGTTTGAGGCACACCATGCAACTTCAAAACATTTTCAATAAACAATGTTGCCACATGTTTTGCATCATCACATTTCTTGCATGGAATGAAATGAGCCATTTTGGAGAACCTATCCACAACAACATAAATACTATCATGGCCCCCCCCTAGTCCTTGGTAATCCCATCACAAAATCCATTGAGATATCCAACCATGGACTAGTAGGTACGGGGAGAGGGGTATACAACCCATGGGGGTGGGCTTTGGATTTAGCGCGCTTGCACTCAAAACTTTTCCACTTGCACCCCCATCTTTGGCCAATGAAATTGTTCTTTAAGAATAGCCAAAGTCTTTCTTGTGCCAAAATGTCCCATGAGTCCCCTGCAATGTGCCTCATGCACAAGCTACTCCCTCCAAGAGGATTCGGGTATGCACACCTTACCATTTTTGAAGATATAACCATTAACCCATTGGTATTTGTCAACTCTCTCCCCTTTCTCTAGAGTTTCATGGACACTCTTTAGCTTTGGGTCATGAGCATACATCAATTTAATGCTCTCAAAACCCATGAGCTTAGAGGTGAGAGTGGTGGCTAGAGCAAACTTTCTCGAAAGAGCATCCGCCACAACATAGTCTTTCCCTTTCTTGTATTGGATCACATCGGGAAAAGACTCAATGAATTCAACCCACTTGGCATGTCTCTTATTGAGTTTCTCTTGGCCTCTCAAATGCTTGAGTGACTCATGGTCACTCTTGATTACAAACTCACGAGGCCAAAGGTAGTGTTGCCAATGGGCAAGGGCTCTCACAAGGGCATACAACTCCTTGTCATATGTCGAATAGTTCAAAGAGGCCCCTTTCAATTTCTCACTAAAGTAGGCGATGGGTTTGCTATCTTGCATTAGAACACCACCAATTCCCACCCCCGAGGCATCACATTCAACCTCAAATGCCTTTCCGAAGTCGGGCAATTGCAATAGAGGGGCGGTACTCAACCTACTTTTCAACTCATGGAAGGCCTTCTCTTGAGGCTCTCCCCAAATAAAAGGTTGCGCTTTCTTCACCAATTCGATGAGTGGAGCGGCAATGGAGCTAAAGACTTTTACAAATCGCCGATAAAAGCTAGCAAGACCATGAAAGCTCCTCACTTGAGTCACGGTAGTAGGAGTAGGCCAATCACGTATGGCCTCTACCTTAGACTCATCCACCTCCACTCCTTGGGCACTCACAACAAACCCAAGGAAGACTACCTTCTCAACACAAAAGGCACACTTTTTAAAATTAGCATAGAGCTTTTCGGCTCTCAACTTTTCAAGCACTTGCCTAAGGTGATCAACATGGTCGTCTATTGATTTGCTATAGATCAATATATTGTCAAAGTAGATGATAAGAATCAAAATGCGGAAACGAAAAAGATAAAAGCGAGACGTAGCTCGTACGATAATCCCAAGTAGCAACGGAGAACTTGTTCCGTTACACCCCGAGAGAATGACAAGAACACCTACACTAAGCAACTACCCTCGAGCTAACGTGAGCACGCAAGTAGAATGATCGGGGGGGATTGGAATTCATCTAGATCCGCTAGAGGAAGAACAAGTCCCATCAAGGTTTCATTCATTCAATTCCAAGAGTTCAACTCTCAACACAAAGTGTTTGTTTAATCATCAAAGTTAGCTAAAAATTTAAAGAGGCTAAGTGAAGTATTTATAGGCTTCACTTAGGTCTAAATAAAAGGTCTAAAATACCCCCAAAGTGGGTTAAAACAAATAAGGCCACGCAGGGCTAAACTTGGAAGTTCAAACAAAGTCATTAAAAATCCCGCATGTGGGTCACAGGGGTAGGCGGTCCGCCTAGTAGGGGGAGGCGGCCGCCCAGCAACCTTCACTTCTCTGGATCTGAGGGAGGCGGTCCGCCTAGGCTAGGAGGCGGTCCGCCCTGAGCTTTTCATGCCTCGGGATTTTGGGAGGCGCCCCGCCTCAGCTGGGAGGCGCTCCGCCTTGTTCTGGAGCCCCTTGGAATGTCTCATTTTGGGTCTCTTGGGCCTCTCCAAGTGTCCTAGAGAGTCCTCCCTCCATGGTACGCCAAAGCATGGTCTTCAAATTGCTTTCGGGGCCTTCTTCCATACCCTTCCATACCAAGTAAAGATGAGCATCTTGGATCCACTTGGCTTGACTCCGAGTGAAGGGTCTTGAGGGGGTTTGGGTCTTATCATCCTCCCCTTCTTGAGAGGATTTCGTCCTCGAAATCGAAGCATCATCCACACCCTCTTCATCATCATGCACGACCTCTTCATTACCTACATCCAAAGGAACCAAGTCACAAACATTGAAAGTATTAGAAACTTGATACTCACTTGGCAAGTCGACCACATAGGCATTGTTGTTTATCTTTGAGAGCACTTGGAATGGTCCATCTCCCCGGGGTGCCAACTTCCCTTTCCTAAGGTTTGGAAACCTTTCTTTCCGGAAGTGCACCCAAACATAGTCACCCTTCTTGAGTTCCACCTTCTTGCGACCTTTGTTTTTCTTGGAGGCAACCTTAGCATAAGTTTCCTCCAAGTTCTTCTTCGCCTTTGCATGGAGCTCAACCAAAGCCTTGGCTCTAGCTTTACCTTCAAAATTAACAACCATTTCCCTTGGCAAAGGGGTTAGATCAAGGGGAATCAAGGGGTTAAATCCATAAACACACTCGAATGGAGTCATGCCTATCATGCTATGCAATGTGCGATTGTAGGCAAACTCCATAAGAGGTAGACGATCAATCCAAGTCCCGGCCTTACCTCGAGTCATGGCTCTAAGAAGAGCTCCCAAGGTTCGGTTTACCACTTCCGTTTGCCCATCGGTTTGCGGGTGGTGGGACGTGGAGAACAAGAGCTTGGTGCCTAAAGCACCCCATAAACACCTCCAAAAATGACTTAGGAACTTAGTGTCCCTATCACTCACTATGGTTTGAGGCACACCATGCAACTTCAAAACATTTTCAATAAACAAAGTTGCCACATGTTGTGCATCATCACATTTCTTGCACGGAATGAAATGAGCCATTTTGGAGAACCTATCCACAACAACATAAATGCTATCATGGCCCCCTCTAGTCCTTGGTAATCCCATCACAAAATCCATTGAGATATCCAACCACGGACTAGTAGGTACGGGGAGAGGGGTATACAACCCATGAGGGTGGGCTTTAGATTTGGCACGTTTGCAATCAAGGCAATTAGTGCAAAACTTCTCCACATGCACCCTCATCTTTGGCCAATAGAATTGTTCTTGAAGAATGGCCAAAGTCTTTCTTGTGCCAAAATGTCCCATGAGTCCCCCGCAATGTGCTTCATGCACAAGCAACTCTCTCCAAGAGGACTCCGGAATGCACACTCTACCATTTTTGAAGATATAACCATTAACCCATTGGTATTTGTCAACTCTCTCCCCTTTCTCTAGAGTGTCATGGACACTCTTTAGCTTCGGGTCATGAGCATACATCAATTTAATGCTCTCAAAACCCATGAGCTTAGAGGTGAGAGTGGTGGCTAGAGCAAACTTTCTTGAAAGCGCATCCGCCACGACATTGTCTTTCCCTTTCTTGTATTGGATCACATAAGGAAAAGACTCAATGAATTCAACCCACTTGGCATGTCTCTTATTGAGCTTCTCTTGGCCCCTCAAATGCTTGAGTGACTCATGGTCACTCTTGATTACAAACTCACGAGGCCAAAGATAGTGTTGCCAATGGGCAAGGGCTCTCACAAGGGCATACAACTCCTTGTCATATGTCGAATAGTTCAAAGAAGCCCCTTTCAATTTCTCACTAAAGTAGGCGATGGGTTTGCTATCTTGCATTAAAACACCACCAATTCCCACCCCCGAGGCATCACACTCAACCTCAAATGCCTTCCCGAAGTCGGGCAATTGCAATAGCGGGGCGGTACTCAACCTACTTTTCAACTCAAGGAAGGCCTTCTCTTGAGGCTCTCCCCAAACAAACGGTTGGTCCTTCTTCACCAATTCGGTGAGTGGAGCGGCAATGGAGCTAAAGTCCTTCACAAATCGCCTATAAAAGCTTGCGAGACCATGAAAGCTCCTCACTTGAGTCACGGTAGTAGGAGTAGGCCAATCGCGTATGGCTTCTACCTTAGACTCATCCACCTCCACTCCTTGGGCACTCACAACAAACCCAAGGAAGACCACCTTTTCAACACCAAAGGCACACTTTTTAAAATTAGCATAGAGCTTTTCGGCTCTCAACTTTTCAAGCACTAGCCTAAGGTGTTTAACATGGTCGTCTATTGATTTGCTATAGATCAATATATCGTCAAAATAGACAACCACAAACTTGTTGATGAATGGCTTTAGAACATGGTTCATTAGCCTCATGAAAGTACTAGGTGCATTGGAGAGCCCAAAGGGCATCACCAACCATTCATAGAGACCAAATTTGGTCTTGAATGCGGTTTTCCATTCATCACCCGGTTTCATCCGGATTTGATGGTAGCCGGACCTAAGGTCAATTTTGCTAAACACACATGAACCGCTCAATTCATCTAACATATCATCAAGTCGGGGAATAGGATGACGGTACTTTACCGTTATTTTGTTCACGGCCCGACAATCAACACACATTCTCCAACTGCCGTCCTTTTTGGGAACAAGGATCACGGGCACGGCACAAGGACTCAAGCTTTCCCTTACCAAACCTTTAGTGAGCAATTCATCAACTTGCTTTTGCAATTCCCTTGTATCCTCCGGGTTGCTCCTATAGGCCGGTTTGTTCGGGATTTGGGATCCCGGGACAAAGTCTATTTGATGCTCAATGCCCCTCAAAGGAGGCAATCCATCCGGCATCTCATCCGGGAACATGTCACCAAAATCCTTCAAAACATTCTCAAACACACTAGGCAAAGGGTTAGAAGAAAAATCACAATTAGAGTTTAGAACCATACCTTTGTGCACTAGGCATATGAGAAGCTTGTTGCCATCATTTCCTTTTAAGAGCTCGCCCGGTTGCATCATGGCACAAATGCCACCGGTAGATGATGTTGGTGGGATTGCCACCATACTTTTGGACAAAGGACTAGTCTCAATGATTGACTTAGCCTTTGCCACCTCTCTCAACTCCTTCATTTTCTTGTAGCCATCACTCACTTGTTTAGGAGTGAGAGGTTTAAGCACATATCTTTTCCCTTCATGCTTGACCGTGTAAGTATTAACACGACCGTCATGCACCACTTGCCTATCGAATTGCCAAGGCCTCCCTAAGAGTAGGTGGCACGCTTGCATGGGCACAACGTCAAACAAATGCTCATCTACATAACTCCCCATTTTGAATCGAATCATCACTTGCTTGACCACTTTAAGCTCCCCACATTCGCTTAGCCATTGTAGCCGATAAGGTTTAGGATGCTTTATGGCCGTCAACTTCAATTGAGACACAAGTGATTGACTCACTACATTTGCACAACTTCCGGAATCAATTATCATAGAGCAAACGGCATCTTTGACCCGGCACCTAGCATGGAATAGATTTTCCCTTTGCAAGGTTTCACTATCTTCCACAATCATAACCCCTAGGCTCCTTCTAACAACTAAGAAAGTATGAAAATCCTCCTCTTCCCCCGTGTCAAGCAATTCATCCTCCTCTACTCCCTCATCTCCCTCTTCTTTCTCTACTCCCTCATCTTCCGATTCACTCTCTTTCTCATAGGCATCATTGCCAACAACAATCATGGTCCTCTTTGTAGGACATTCCCTAGCAAAGTGACCATATCCCTTGCACTTGTGGCATTGCATTGAAGAAGAAGTAGGAGCATTCAATTGAGTTTTAGAGTTACCTCCCACATTAGGTGTGTTCTTCTCATACGGCTTCCTCACATCCTTGGGAGCATTTGTACCACTTGTTCCACTTGCACTTTGGAACCTTGTATTTGTAGTAGGAGGCTTCCAATCCTTTGATTTGCTTGTTGGAGTAGTAGTGCTACTCTTGTAGCGAAAGGATTTCTCCTCTTTGAGCCATTTCTCGGCCTCAACCGCATCTTCACATAGCTTGTAATGATCATCATATTTGTGGAACTTCAATTGTGAAGCTATGTCTCGGTTCAAGCCCCCTTTGAAACGGATCATGGCCGTCTCATTGTCTTCATCATCCAAGTCAAGGATCATTCGGATTTGCTCAAATTCATTGAAGTATTCACCAACCGATTTGGAACCTTGCTTCAAATCATATAGACGCCTTTGTTGTTCAACCCGGTATTGGTTAGTCAAGTACTTCTCATCCATCACACGGATCAACTCTTCCCAAGTAAGATTAATAGCCATCCCCATCCTCCTTCTATTTCTCTTCACCGACTCCCACCAAGTAGAAGCAAAAGATTCAAAGGAGGATATTGCATACTTGGTTTTCTTCACATCGGGCATATCATTGGTGTCAAAGATACGCTCCATAGCCAATTTCCAACCAAGGTACTCCACCGGGTCACTACTTCCTTTGAAAGAAGGAATAGTGAGCTTCACACTATTAAGATTGTTGTTGTTATCACGACCCCCTTGGAACGGCTCCGGTTGGCCCCCATAGTGATCATCATAAGCAACATAATCCCTCCTCGCATTCCTTCCTCCATATCCTAAGGGTGGCCCTCGACCTCGGCCTCTACCCCGATCCACATTTCGACCCCAATTCATACCTCGTCTCGGTTGAAGGTGATCATCATAACCATAAGCCTCATCATCATACTCGGCTTCCTCCCCTTCTTGAGCTTCATCGACTTGCTCAAGAGGTTGCACATTTCGGATGGGTCTTGGTAATGGGTTGTTTCTTGGAGGATTATCCAAGATACGGGGAATGCCCGTTCGTTCAATTCTCTCTCGATCTTCCTTTACCCGTTGTTGATTGAGAAGTTCAACAACTTGCTCCGGGGTAAAGGTAGGGCTACTCGAGCCTTCTCCGGCCTCAATTTGGACACTCGGGGTCCCTTTTTCAATTGGGACACTCGGGGTCCCTTGGTCACCTTGGGTACTCGAAGCACCCTTTTCAAGTGACTCAATCCGTTGAGTCATAACATCCATCTTGGCAAGAAGGCTAGCCAAGGCCTCCTTGATGAAATCTTGACCCTCGTTGGCCATTGTACCTACAAAGAAAAGAAACAAGCGTTAGTTAAAACACCTCACTCGCTCCCTCACTTGTGTTCACTCGGATCACTCTTTTGGGTGGCGGTGGATATTTCACTCGACTTGTAATTCCAAAGCTTCCCGTAGATGACTAGCAATCCCTCTACTCAACCAAACTATTCACGAGTCAAGCACACTCCGGGGTGAGTGGAGTTAATGGGACTCGATGAACGCTAGGCACTTTGAAGTAAAGGACTTGAATCAAAAGAAACTACGGATCTTCTTCGAATTCTAGTCTCCTTCCTAAGGCACGATGTTCCTAGTAGCTCGAAGTAATTAGTACTAATCAAGTAGGATTATACTCTAATAGTACCAATTAGAAGCAATGCAAACAACAAAACAAGAAATCCTAGAAGTTTCTACCCAATTCCCAAACTTCAGGAAGTAGGCGCCCCGCCTCAGGATGAGAGGCGACCGCCCAGAGCAGGGTGCAGGTGAGAGGCGCTCCGCCCTCTCAGGGAGGCGCTCCGCCTCAGATAAAATCCTGCAAGCTCACCAGTGGGAGGCGCTCCGCCTCTTTGTTAGGCGCTCCGCCTCCTGCTGTGTTCCAGCACAGTTCACTTCGCGTTTTGTTGATTTTTCACCCACAAATCCAACTATTCAAGCGTTGTTTTAGCAATTCAAAGGTACCCAAATGTTGTATTAGTCACAAAGATCAAACCCCAACAACTTTTATCAAACCCCAATCAAAGTCAAGCAATCCACCATGATCATCTTCTTCAAAGCTAGGGTTTAAAATTTTCAAATTTTCAAAGGGGTTTCAAATTCTCAATTCATGCAATACAACTCCAAATTGGGTGTTTAAGGTACCAAAAGAACGGGAATCACACAAGGATCAAACCCCAATATCAAATCTCAATCCAATATCAATCCAACCCAAGAATCGATCAAAAGTCATCAAGAACAAGTTCATCAAGGGTTTAAGGGGTTTTGGGGTTTTGATTTTCAATCTTCTCCAATCCAAGTGTTTTTGGTATCCAAACGATGGGGATTCAATCACGATCAAGAATCTATAACACCCATATCATGATTCATCCAAACCAACAAGATACACCAAATTTTTAGATTTTCAATTTTTTTTTCAATTTTTTTGTAATTTTCTTCTTTCAATAACAAGAACAAGAAAATAAAGATAGGAATCGACCTAGGCACGAAGAATCAAGGGTCGGGGGTTTGTAGAAACAAAACCCGAGCCTTGCTCTGATACCAAGATGATAAGAATCAAAATGCGGAAACGAAAAAGATAAAAGCGAGACGTAGCTCGTACGATAATCCCAAGTAGCAACGGAGAACTTGTTCCGTTACACCCCGAGAGAATGACAAGAACACCTACACTAAGCAACTACCCTCGAGCTAACGTGAGCACGCAAGTAGAATGATCGGGGGGGATTGGAATTCATCTAGATCCGCTAGAGGAAGAACAAGTCCCATCAAGGTTTCATTCATTCAATTCCAAGAGTTCAACTCTCAACACAAAGTGTTTGTTTAATCATCAAAGTTAGCTAAAAATTTAAAGAGGCTAAGTGAAGTATTTATAGGCTTCACTTAGGTCTAAATAAAAGGTCTAAAATACCCCCAAAGTGGGTTAAAACAAATAAGGCCACGCAGGGCTAAACTTGGAAGTTCAAACAAAGTCATTAAAAATCCCGCATGTGGGTCACAGGGGTAGGCGGTCCGCCTAGTAGGGGGAGGCGGCCGCCCAGCAACCTTCACTTCTCTGGATCTGAGGGAGGCGGTCCGCCTAGGCTAGGAGGCGGTCCGCCCTGAGCTTTTCATGCCTCGGGATTTTGGGAGGCGCCCCGCCTCAGCTGGGAGGCGCTCCGCCTTGTTCTGGAGCCCCTTGGAATGTCTCATTTTGGGTCTCTTGGGCCTCTCCAAGTGTCCTAGAGAGTCCTCCCTCCATGGTACGCCAAAGCATGGTCTTCAAATTGCTTTCGGGGCCTTCTTCCATACCCTTCCATACCAAGTAAAGATGAGCATCTTGGATCCACTTGGCTTGACTCCGAGTGAAGGGTCTTGAGGGGGTTTGGGTCTTATCAGTAGACGACCACAAACTTGTTGATGAATGGCTTTAGAACATGGTTCATTAGCCTCATGAAAGTGCTAGGTGCATTGGAGAGCCCAAAGGGCATCACCAACCATTCATAGAGACCCAATTTGGTCTTGAATGCGGTTTTCCATTCATCACCCGGTTTCATCTGGATTTGATGGTAGCCGGACCTAAGGTCAATTTTGCTAAACACACATGAACCACTTAATTCATCTAACATATCATCAAGTCGGGGAATGGGATGACGGTACTTTACCGTTATTTTGTTCACGGCGTGACAATCAACGCACATCCTCCAAGTGCCGTCCTTTTTGGGAACAAGGATCACGAGTACGGCACACGGACTCAAGCTCTCCCTCACCAAGCCCTTAGTGAGCAATTCATCAACTTGCTTTTGCAATTCTCTTGTATCTTCCAGATTGCTCCTATAGGCCGGCTTGTTTGGGATTTGAGATCCCGGGACAAAGTCTATTTGATGTTCAATACCCCTCAAAGGAGGCAATCCATCCGGCATGTCATCCGGGAACATGTCCCAAAAATCCTTCAAGACATTCTCAAACACACTAGGCAAAGGGTTAGAAGAAAAATCACAATTAGAGTTTAGGATCATACCTTTGTGCACTAGGCATAGGAGAAACTTGGTGCCATCATTTCCTTTGAGGATCTCACCCGGTTGCATCATGGCACAAATGCCACCGGTAGAAGAAGAAGGTGGGATTGCCACCATGCTTTTGGACAAAGGGCTAGTCTCAATGATTGACTTGGCCTTTGCCACCTCCCTCAACTCCCTCATCCTATTGTAGCCATCACTCACTTATTTGGGAGTTAGGGGTTTCAACACAAATTTCCTTCCTTCATGTTGGAGCGTGTAAGTGTTGACACGCCCGTCATGAACCGCTTGTCGATCAAATTGTCAAGGCCTTCCAAAGAGAAGGTTGCAAGCTTGCATGGGCACGACGTCGAACAAGTGTTCATCAACATAACTACCCATTTTGAACTTGATCATTGCTTGCTTCACTACTTTTAGCTCCCCACATTCACTAAGCCATTGCAATCGATATGGCTTGGGGTGCTTCACGGTAGGTAACTTCAATTGTGTTATAAGAGATTGACTCACCACATTAGCACAACTCTCGGAGTCAATGATCATAGAGCACACAACACCCTTAACACGACACCTAGCATGGAAAAGGTTTTCTCTTTGCAAGGTTTCACCATCCTCCACAATCATAGATCCTAAGCTCTTTCTCACTACTAGAAAAGTATGAGGTTCCTCATCCTCTACCGTGTCATCTTGATCATCCTCCTCTACTCCCTCATCTCCCTCTACTCCCTCATCGTCCTCCGGTTCACTCTCTTGTTCATAAGCATTTTCACCAACAAGAACCATGGTCCTCTTCGTAGGACACTTCTTAGCAAAGTGTCCATACACCTTGCATTTGTGACATTGAATGGAAGAAGAAGTAGGAGTATTCAATTGGGTTTTAGAATTACCTCCCAAATTGGGTGTGTACTTCTCAAACGGCTTCTTCACATCTTTGCTTGCACTTGCTCCACTAGGGCCACTTGCATTTGTGAATCTTGCATTGGGAGTAGGATTTTTCCAATCCTTTAGCTTGTTCATGGAAGTAGAAGTGTTGCTCTTGTAACGGTTGGACTTCTCTTTCTCAAGCCATTGCTCGGCTTGAATAGCGGCATCAAGGACTTCTTGAAGTGAAAGATAAGCATGCAATCTCAATTGTGAAGTTATACCATAGCTCAAACCATTCATGAAACGGATCACGGCTTGCTCTTCATCTTCGGTGTCCATATCTAAGGCCATTCGAGTTCTTTCAAACTCATCATAATACTCATGCACCGTTTTGACACCTTGTTTCAACTCATACGGTTTCTTGAGTTGTTCTTGCTGATATCTTGGAGTGATGTACTTGATACTCATGATACCCTTCAAGTCATTCCAACCTACATTCACGGGAACCCCCGCTCTCCTCCTTGATCTCTTGACGGATTCCCACCAAGTAGATGCATAGGATTCAAAGGATGAAATAGCATAGGTACCTTTCTTCTCATCGGTCATCATTTGTGTCAAACAATCTCTCCATATGTAGTACTCATTCAATGTAAGCCGCCGGATCACAATTCCCTTTAAAGGTTGGGAGATTAAGCTTCACACTATTGATGTTGGTGTTGTCACGACCCCCACGGAAAGGCTCCGGTTGGCCCCCATATTGATCTTCATTCACACCATACTCCCTCCTCACATTCCCTCCAACATAACCCATAGGTGGCCCTCGACCTCGGCCCCTACCTCTATCCACATTTCGACCCCAATTCATACCTCGCCTTGGTTGAAAGTGATCATCAAACCCATACATATCATCTCCATAATCGACTTCCTCCCCTTCTTGAGCTTCATCTACTTGCTCAAGAGGTTGCACATTTTGGATGGGTCTCGGTAGTGGAATGTTTCTTGGGGGGTTATCCAAGATACGGGGAATGCCCGTTCGTTGGGTATTGCCCAACACTTGATCAAGTCTCTATCGATCATCCTTTACCCGTTGTTGATTGAGCAATTCAATGACATGGCTAACTTGCTTCGGGGGAAAGTTAGGAGTATACTTGAAACTTCAACTTGGACACTCGGGATCCCTTTCTCAACTTGGACACTCGGGGTCCCTTTCTCCGATTGGACATTGGAAGTCCCTTTCTCAACTAGAGCCCTTGAGTTCACCCTCTCAAGGATTTCAATCCTCAAGTTCATACTATCCAATTTGGCAAGGATAGTAGCAAGGTCACTTTTAGCAAAATCATCTCCTTCGGTAGACATTGTACCTACACAAGTAACAAACGTTAGCAAAACAACCTCACACACTCCCTCACTTGAGATCACTCGGCTCTCTCGTTTAGTGACGGTGGGTATTTCACTCGACTTGTTGTTCCAAAGCTTCGCGTAGATGAGTAGCAATTCCTCAACTCAACCAAACTATTCATGAGTCAAGCACACTCCGGGGTGAGTGGAGTTAATAGGACTCAATGAAAGCTAGGCACTTTGAAGTGAGGACTTGAATTAAAAAGAATCTAGGAATCTTCTTGGAATTCTACTCTCCACTAATACACGAATTTACCTAAAAGCAATGAAAGATTAGTGCTACTTCAAGTAGAAAGATTACTTAGATAGGCACTAATAAGAGGTTATGCAACAAAGAACAAACAAACCTAAAAGAAACTACCCAAAAACAACCCTTCAGGATGTTAGGCGGAGCGCCTGACAAATTGGTGCAGTGGGGTTGGGCAGGCGGGGCGCCCAGATGTTAGGCGGAGCGCCTGGGGCAAGAACAATTCAGGCGGAGCGCCCAAACTTTAGGCGGAGCGCCTGGACGAAGTACACCTGGGTTTTTTTTCACTCCGTGTTCTTCGTTTTCAATCCAATTTCTAGGCCGATTCCAAGGTGTTATGGCCAAATCCAAGGTACCCAAAGTTGCTCCTTGATACAACCTACAATCCCCAATCAATTTCACACCCAAACAACCAACAAATAATGCTCAATCAAGATTCAAAGTTTTCAAGTTTGGGGTTTCAACATGGGTTTCAAGGTTCAAAAGTGGGTTTTGATTCTTCAAAAACTATGTTACCGAACTCCGAATCACACGATTCTTGTTGCAAATTGTTCGGTTTTCAATAGAGATCAATCCCCAATAATCAATTCCAAAACCCCACAAACACACTACCCAAAATCATTCAAATTCCTCAAGAACAAGGGTTTGGGAAGGTTTATCAACAATTGGGGTTTTCAATTTTCAATTCAATCCAATCCCAACAAATTTGGTACCCAATCGTCAAGTTTTCAACAAGGATTAATAATCTATAACACCCACTTAAGGAATCACAAACACCAAAAAGTTACACCAATTTTTGAATTTTTGAATTTTTTTGTAATTTTCTTTTTGCAATAACTTCAACAACAAGAAATCTAAACAAACTAACCTAAGCACGAAGAATCAAGGGTCGGGGTTCGTAGGAACGATTCCCGAACCTTGCTCTGATACCAAACTGATAAGAATCATACGCAGAAAGTAAAAAGGATAAGAACGAGACGTATCTCAATCATAAATCTCAAGTAGCAACGGAGAACTTGTTCCATTACACCCCGAGAGGAGGTCAAGAACACCTACGCTAGGCAACTACCCTCGAGCTAACGTGAGCACGCAAGTAGAATTGTCGGGGGTGATTGAAATTCATCTAGATCCGCTAGAGGAAGAACAAGTCCCAATTCAAGGTCTTTCATTCAATAAGAGTTCAACTCTTCAACACAAGTGTTTGTTTATCGTCAAAGGTAAGCTAATCAAAATAACAAGCAATCTAGCTATTTATAGGTGTTTTTAGACACCATATGATAGGTCTAATATGCCCACACTTAGGCTTAGGAATAAAGGACCACGTAGGGTCAAAATAGTCTTAACATAGCTAGGAATCACGTGCTTCAGCATTCCGGGCAGAGCGCCCACGAAAACAAGCAGTGGGGTGGCCTAAGCGGGGCGCCCAGAGTTGGGGCGGAGCGCCCATGCCTAGGCACCTTCAGGCGGAGCGCCTGGATCCTCAGGCGGAGCGCCTGGATGACTGGGCTGCTCCCCTTGCACTTTAAGCACTCGAAACGGCTTCCAATCGCTTCCTTATTCTAGGCCCTTCCTCATCAAGTGTAGGTGTACTCCTTGGATGTCCTTAGCTTGGCTCCGAGTGAAGGTTCTTGTGGGCGTTTGGGTCTTATCACCTATGTGGTCGACTTGCCAAGTGAGTATCAAGTTTCTAATACATTTAATGTTTGTGACTTGGTTCCTTTGGATGTAGGTGATGAAGAGGTCGTGAATGATGATGCTTCAATTTCGAGGACGAAATCCTCTCAAGAAGGGGAGGATGATAAGACCCAAACCCCCACAAGACCCTTCACACGGAGCCAAGCTAAGGAGATCCAAGGAGTATACCTACACTTGGTGAGGAAGGGCATAGAAGACGGAAGCGATTGGAAGCCGTTCCGAGTGCTCAAAGCGCAAGAGGAGCAGCCCAGTGCACCAGGCGCTCCGCCCAGCACACCAGGCGCTTCGCCTGAGGAAGCCTTGGCCCAGGCGCTCCACCCCAACACTGGGCGCCCCGCCTAGGCCACCCTACTGATCAAGAAGTCAGGCGCTCCACCCAAAATTTGGGCGCCTCGCCCAAAATGCTGAAGCACGTGAATTTGCTTAGTGTTATGTCTATTTTGCCCCTACGTGGTCTTTTATGCCTAAGCTTAAGTGTGGGCATTTTAGACCTTTCAATAGGTGCCTAATAACACCTATAAATAGCTAGATAGCTAGTTTATTTCATTAGCTTATTTTTGATGATTAAACAAACTTTTGTGTTGAGAGTTGAACTCTTCTATTGAATGAAAACCTTGATGGAACTTGTTCTTCCTCTAGTGGATCTAGATGATTTGCAATCCCCCCAGACCATTCTACTTGCGTGCTCACGTTAGCTCGAGGGTAGTTGCCTAGCGTAGGTGTTCTTGACCTTCTCTCGGGGTGTAATGAACGGGTTCTCCGTTGCTACTTGAGATTTGTGATCGGGTTACCTCTCGTTCTTATCTTTTACTTTTTCCGCGTTTGATTCTTATCATTTTGGTGGATTTTTAAAAGTGCTATAATATTAAAGACTTTCTTTCGAAAATAACTGAACCACTTACCTAAGAATCTCTGAATTTTCTTTCCTTTTAAATAAGGAAGAAATGCACTCATTAATTAACATTGGTTCCTAATTCTCCTAAATCAAGTGGCGACTCCAAAGAAACCCTTTGGATTCTCCATAATGTTGAACAAGTTATACCCGAAATTTATCCTTAAATAATGTAATTTTTGGGGTTCAATAGCGTGGAGACTCTGCTGGGGATACTTAAATTGTTCTAACCATAAGGTTTTCACAAATTTGCATTATTTGTGTGATTTAACTGTATATGTGATGAATTGTATGCTGAAACTAGTATGCGTAGATTGATTGTATGAATGTATGTATGAAACATCTCTCTATTTGCTGAGTGATTTTGTCACTACCAGAAGTAGTTTATGATATTGAGTGATTTTGTCACTACCTGAATTAGTTTATCAAGAATTAGTATAGATTGTTATTTTGAAAGCAAGAATCGATAGTCGATCAAAGTATTGATGTTCCAAATAAGCCGACCATTTTAGCAATTTGTGTCTAAATGTCTGAACACGCATATCGATTTAGTAAAAAACTTCTTCCAATGTTTTTTTCTCAATTCTTGTCTTGAATGGTCAAATTTTACTGGTCATCAAGTTTCGAACTCTTAAATATTTTATTCCTCTGTTGAATCGGGATTTTGGTCCCATCCATTCGGCCTATTGGCCTATTTTATACTCAAACCTTATGCATGCATTGCCATTTTGTATATTAACTTACTTGTATTATGTTTGTAGCATTCACTTTTGATGCAGAGTATAATGCGGAAGCAATAAAGTAAAGATAAAAGCGAGACGTGGCTCGAATGATTACCTAAGTAGCACCGAAGAACTATGTTTTGATACATCTCGGGTGAATATCAAGGAACACCTACAGTAAACAACCATCCTCGAGAGACACTCGGCTCTCACAAACAGAATGATCAAGAAAGGATTGAAGTTCAAGTTGGATTCGACCAAGTAAAATCAAGCCCACACAAGGGGTTTTAATTGAAAATCTCTCAACTTTTCAAGTTTCATGTTGATCATTCAAAGTAGAATAAATGAAATAAATGACTATGGAAGGCTTTTATAGTCTCCCTTTACACATAATAAAACGTCTAAAACACCTCCAAAGCGGGTTAAAACGATACAAGCCACGTAGGGAGAAAATAGGGATTACATATAGAATTTCCGTCCAAAAAAATAAAGCAGAACTAGGCACCCCGCTTAGAAAGTAGGAGCTTCACCCAATCCCCAAGGTTGCAGAGTGGGCGGCCCGCCTGAAAAGTAGGCGCCCAAGAATCCAGAGAGCTAATATCAACCAGGCGGTCCACCTAGTGCAGTGGGCGGTCCGCCTGGTGCTGAGGCTACCCATGTGTTCAAGTAGAAAGTCTTCAACGCGTCTCCGAGGCCTCCATCTTCAAAGCTCTTCCAAACTAAGCGTAGGTGAGCATCTTGGATTTTTTTAGCTTGACTCCGAGCAAATGATCTTGAGGCAACTTGGATTGTATCATCTTCCCCTCCTCCTAAGATCTTGAAGCCCTTGACCTCGCATCCCATGTGTCTTTCAAGCTCGGCTCTTGATGATTGGTGCTTTGGCTCAATTTGCCATGCATCATCCTTCCCTTCTTGAAAGGATTTCGTCCTCGAAATCAAACCATCAAGATCTACAAGCAAAAACAAGCACAAGCAAAACTTCCTACTACGGAAGTAGGTTAGTGCAAGCCGTGTGGAAAAAACAGTCTTATGTATAACCAAGTATCAATAGAAATGAAAAAGTTCATGTCTCCAAAGGAAACAACAAGTACTTGGCTTATTAAAGTACACCCAACACAAGAGTAAACAAAGAGGTCATTAGGACGTGGAACATGCAATATCAAATAGTCAAAGATCCTACTACCTCTAAGTTCATAATCATCATACCCAACCTTCAATTCAAAGATTCCATTATTTGGCACATTGGTTATGGTATGCTCAACTCTCAAAGTGTGATCAACATATGGAATGGAGTAAACAAAATAGCTCAACCTACAACTAGCATCAATTACTCCACTCCCCTTCCTAAAAACACTCATACTCACACCGAGAGATACCTCATCTTCTTCATTTTCATCCCTAAGACAACCCTCCCCACAAGGAAAATTCTCAAGGAAGGCATTAATAATAGATTCTTCATCATCATAACCCAAACCAACAAAAGTAGGGTCACTAGAAGAATATTCTACCTTACCCGAATCTTCAAACAAAGAGTTGTATGTGGAGTTAAATCCCTTACACCATCTTGGTTCTAACTCATTCCCAACTCTAGTTCAATACAAATCATCACCACAAATAAAGATGCCCTCAAACAAAGGATTAGTAAAAGTAGACATCTTGACTTTATTTTTGCACAAAGGTGAAGTATCAAAACTAGGTTCATCATGCTCACTTGACGAGTCATCATAGATAACTCTCTCCATCTCATGCAATAGAGACACCTCAAGGTCACTACCATCCTCGCTACAACACATAGGTCCACCAAAGGCAATTATATCAACAAGGGCATGATCAAACAACTCCTCTTCCCCTTTATCAAAATTGGTGGTGTGTCATAACAAGGTTCACAAGCAAGGTCAACTACCACTTCTTCACTAAAGAGAGGTTCATTGAATATCGGGCTCACATCATGATGTGGCTTATCAATCCTCTCAATTAGTGGTTCACATGCACACACAAGTTGACCATTAGACTCTTCACTAGTTGCAAGTTCAATAGATGCATTACTAGCACCAACTAGCATTAAGTCCTCACAAGACAAGGAACTAACATGTTCATGAAAAGGTGGAGAAATACTTACACTTGAGTTGCTTCCTTGAGCACTCATAGCACTTGAAGTATCATGTTCAACTTCCTCTTCATGAAGCTCACAATGAGGATCTTCATCACCTTGCCTTCCTTCCAAAGCACATGGTTGAGGTTCTATTCGCTTGCCTCCAAGAGTACCTACACAAAAACTCAAACAAGTAGAAGAAGAAGACAAAGATTTAATGTTAGAATAAGGGGTGCCCTCACTCTCAATGATTTCTTTTCCCTCTTTCTTCTCCCACATTTTTCTTTCAATACCAAGTGTAGATTTGTGTGACAATCCACTCATATCACCTAATACATCCTCTCCTTTTTCCACTCTAGGATTGTCACCTGTCAGTCCCTTACGCCTCTCTATCTTTTATCTCTTATTTACAAGAGTGATGCGGGGCATACCTCAAGGCCGTTCACTATGAGTCAAGCCAAGTTCATTCAAGACACCCATCTTCACTTGATTTGAAGGGACATGGATGAAGGCTCCGAGAGTAGCTTGAAGATCATGCTTTTGAGTGCCATGGATGGTGGATCCCCTAGGCCACTTGAAGAGGCATCCGGGGCATGTTTGGAAGCAAACCAAGAAGCTATAGGAACGGGCGGACCGCCTAGTTTTGAACAACTCTCTGGAAATGGCATGGGCGGACCGCCTCTACAAGGTGGGCGGACCGCCTAGCAGGGACGCCTAGCAGGGCGCCTGTTCTACTCCCTCAGCCTTCAAGACATCAGGCGGGGCGCCTAGTTGAAGTAGGCTGGGCGCCTACTTTGTGAAGGGTTGTGGGATTCCTAGTTTTTATGCTATGTTTTGACAACTATAGCCCTACGTGGCCTTTATTATTTTAACCCACTTTAGGGGTATTTTAGAGCTTTTATTATGTGTAAGTGAAGTCTATAAATACTTCACATAAACTCTTCAAACCTTAGCTTGCCTTTGAATCTTATGAATGATGAATAGAGTCTATCTCTTTATTGAAGAAACCCTTTCCTTGGTTGCTTGAATTCACTAGTGGAATTTAGTTGAGTCTTGAACCGAAAATCCGATCATTCTACTTGCGAGTCCCGGGTGCGACTCGAGGGTGGTTGCATAGTGTAGGTCCTTCTAGACATCGATTCGAGGGTATCTCGGGACAAGTTCCCCGGGGTTACTTCGAAGGGAGTTCGAGAAGTGTCTCGCTCTCCTATCGTTCTATGTTTTGTCGTATTGATCCTTATCATCTTGGTATCAGAGCAAGGCTCGGGTTTTGTTTCTACTAACCCCCGACCCTTTATTCTTCGTGCCTAGGTTAGTTTCGATATTAGGTTCTTGTTTGTTATTGAAGAAAAAGAAGAAAAACACAAAAAAAATATGATCATGGATTCTTGGTTTGATAGACCCGTTGTGTGATTGTTATTGGGGTTTGTTCCTTATTGGAAACACGTTCTTTTGGTACCCTAAGCACCCAGTTTGAAGTTGAAACACAAGAATTGAAGATTTGAAACCCCTTGAAAATTTGAAAATTTGAAACCCTAAGCTTGAAATTGATGAACATGGTAGATTACTTGTTTTTGATTGGGGTTTGATAAAATTTTTTAGGGTTGGTTCTTTGTGATTGAAAAAACATTGGGGTACCTTTGAATTGCTAAAACAACGTGAGAATTGTTGAATTTTTGGGTGCAAAACCAAGAAAATCGTGTTTGAAACTGTGCTGAAGCTTGCAGTGGGCGGAGCGCCTAGCCTAAGGGCAGACCGCCTCTTTTCGTTGAACTCTCTGGATTTTGCACAAGGCGGGGCGCCTACTAGAGAGGGCGGACCGCCTACTCTCCTCTTGCACCAAATCGACTTTGTCCCGGGATCCCAAATCCTAAACAAATCGGCCTATAGGAGCAATCCGGAGGACACAAGAGAATTGCAAAAGCAAGTTAATGACTTGCTCACTAAAGGCTTGGTGAGGGAAAGCTTGAGTCTTTGTGCCGTACCCGTGATCCTTGTTCCCAAAAAGGATGGCACTTGGAGGATGTGTGTTGATTGTCGGGCCGTGAACAAAATAACGGCAAAGTACCGTCACCCCATTCCCCGACTTGATGATATGTTAGATCAACTAAGTAGTTCATATGTTTTTAGAAAAATAGACCTTAGGTCCGGCTACCATCAAATCCGGATGAAACCCGGAGATGAGTGGAAAACCGCATTCAAGACCAAATTTGGACTCTATGAATGGTTGGTGATGCCCTTTGGGCTCTCCAATGCACCTAGTACCTTCATGAGGCTAATGAACCATGTTCTAAAGTCATTCATCAACAAGTTTGTGGTCGTCTACTTTGACGATATATTGATCTATAGTAAATCAATAGACGACCATGTTGATCACCTTAGGCAAGTGCTTGAAGTGTTGAGAGCCGAAAAGCTCTATGCTAATTTTAAAAAGTGTGCCTTTGGTGTTGAGAAGGTAGTCTTTCTTGGGTTTGTTCTGAGGTCCCAAGGAGTTGAAGTGGAAGTGGATGAGTCTAAGGTAGAGGCCATACGTGATTGGCCTACTCCTACTACCGTGACTCAAGTGAGGAGCTTTCATGGTCTTGCTAGTTTTTATAGACGATTTGTGAAAGACTTTAGCTCCATTGCCGCTCCACTCACCGAATTGGTGAAGAAGGACAAACCTTTTGATTGGGGAGAGCCTCAAGCGAAGGCCTTCCAAGAATTGAAAAGTAGGTTTAGTATCGCCCTTCTATTGCAATTGCCCGACTTCGGAAAGGCATTTGAGGTTGAGTGTGATGCCTCGGGGGTGGCCTAGAGAGTTTGTAATCAAGAGTGACCATGAGTCACTCAAGCATCTTAGAGGCCAAGAGAAATTGAACAAGCGTCATGTCAAGTGGGTAGAGTTCGTTGAGTCTTTTCCCTATGTTATCCAATACAAGAAAGGGAAAGACAATGTTGTGGCGGATGCACTTTCACGGAAGTTTGCTCTAGCCACCACCCTAGCTTCCAAGCTCATGGGTTTTGAGAGCATTATATTGATGTATGCTCATGACCCTAAGCTAAAGAGAATTCACGAAGCTCTTGAAAAGGGGGAAAGGGTTGAAAAATACCAATGGGTTAATAGATATATCTTTAAAAATGGTAAAGTGTGTGTTCCAGAGTCCTCTTGGAGGGAATTATTGATTCGTGAAGCTCATTGTGGGGGCTTGATGGGACACTTTGGGAGAAACAAGACCTTGGCCATTCTCATGGAACAATTCTATTGGCCAAAGATGGGGGTTCAAGTTGAAAAGCTTTGCAAAAATTGCCTTGAGTGCAAGCATGCGAAATCTAAAGCTAACCCCCATGGTTTGTATACTCCCCTCCCCGTACCTACTAGTCTGTGGGTCGATATATCAATGGATTTTGTGATAGGCTTGCCACGGTCTAGGGGGGCCATGATAACATTTATGTTGTTGTGGATAGGTTCTCCAAAATGGCTCACTTCATTCCTTGTAAGAAGTGTGATGATGCACAATATGTTGCCTCTTTACTCATTGACAATGTCTTGAAATTGCATGGTGTGCCTCAAACCATTGTAAGTGATAGGGACACCAAGTTCCTAAGCCACTTTTGCAGGAATTTGTGGGGTGCCTTGGCACCAAGCTCTTGTTCTCTACGTCCCACCACCCACAAATGGATGGGCAAACTGAGGTGGTAAACCGGACTTTGGGTGCTCTTCTAAGGGCCATGACCCGAGGTAAGGCCGGGACGTGGGTTGATAAATTACCTCTCATGGAGTTTGCCTACAATCATACTTTGCATAGCTTGATTGGCATGACGCCATTTGAATGTGTGTGTGGTTTTAATCCCTTGATTCCCCTTGATCTAACCCCTTTGCCAAGGGAAATGGTTGCTAATTTTGAAGGGAAAAGCCGACCAAAGGCTATGATTGAACTTCATGCTAAAGCCAAGAAGAACTTGGAGGAAGCCTATGCAAAGGTTGCTTCCAAGAAGAACAAGGGAAGGAAGAAGCTTGAGCTCAAAAAGGGAGATTGGGTGTGGGTGCACTTCCGTAAAGAAAGGTTCCCAAACCTTAGGAAAGGGAAGTTGGCACCCCGTGGAGATGGACCTTTTCAAATGCTTTCCAAGATCAACATCAATGCCTATGCGATTGATCTACCCGGTAAGTACAATGTGTCAAATACTTTCAATGTGACTGACTTGACCCCTTTTGATGTAGGGGATGGTGATGCCGGAGAGGAGGAAGCCATGGTTTCGAGGACGAAACCTTCCCAAGAAGGGGAGGATGATGCGGGGCATACCTCAAGGCCGTTCACTAGGAGTCAAGCCAAGTTGATTCAAGACACCCATCTTTACTTGACTTGGAGGGACATGGATGAAGGCTCCGAGAGTAGCTTGAAGATCATACTTTTGAGTGCCATGGATGGTGGATCACCTAGGCCACTTGAAGAGGCATCCGGGGCACGTTTGGATGCAAATCAAGAAGCTATAGGAACGGGCGGACCGCCTACTCAACTAGGCGGACCGCCTAGTTTTGAACAACTCTCTGGAAATAGCATGGGCGGACCGCCTCTGCAAGGTGGGCGGACCGCCTAGCAGGGACGCCTAGCAGGGGCGCCTGTTCTACTCCCTCAGCCTTTAAGACATCAGGAGGGGCGCCTAGTTGAAGTAGGCTGGGCGCCTACTTTGTGAAGGGTTGCGGGATTCCTAGTTTTTATGCTATGTTTCCACAACTATAGCCCTACGTGGCCTTTATTGTTTTAACCCACTTTAGGGGTATTTTAGAGCTTTTATTATGTGTAAGTGAAGTCTATAAATACTTCACATAACCTCTTCAAACATTAGCTTACCTTTGAATCTTATGAATGATGAATAGAGTTTATCTCTTCATTGAAAAAACCCTTTCCTTGGTTGCTTGAATTCACTAGTGGAATCTAGTTGAGTCTTGAACCGAAAACCCGATAATTCTACTTGCGAGTCCCGGGTGCGCCTCGAGGGTGGTTGCATAGTGTAGGTCCTTCTAGACGCCGATTCGACGGTATCTCGGGACAAGTTCCCCGGGGTTACTTCGAAGGGAGTTCGAGAAGTGTCTCGCTCTCCTATCGTTCTATGTTTTGTCGTATTGATCCTTATCAAAGAGCAATTGGATGAGGCCCAAGAATGCCTTCACCCGGAGTAGGTATACTCATTACTTGTTTCAATTCATCACCTTAGGGATTGCCCAAGTTGTGCGGAATGCCCACTTGTTGGGGAATGCCCAACGCCTTATCATTACGGGTGTTAGCTTAGATAAGCTTGGAGTTTTGACTGATGACTGAGGAACGGATTCAAAGGACCTGTTCCTTTGAATCACTGCAGCAGAATAGATAATTCATGCAAAATCGTTTAAGTTGAGATATTATTAATTATCCTAAAACTGACGTATATCTTGATAATTCTGCAGGTCTAAATGGATACGAAAAGATTGCATAACTAAGGGATAAAAGATTCGGATTCTAGAAGGAAGAATCCAATTAGGACTCAAACTCAAGGGAGCTTTGGAGTTCTAATTGCTCAACACTTCTTGGCTGCTGGAGCTATAAAACGTGAAGCATATCAGCCATAGAAGCGTATACAAATAAAGAGAGCATCGAGCAAAAGCTGATAAGAGTTATTAGCTTATTTGTGTAATCAGTTAGCTACAGTAGAACTAAGTTAGAACCTGTTCCTTAGATTGAATCTTGTAAAAGTTCAACTCTTAGTTCAATTGTAGTAAGCAAAAATCGAGTTGTAAACTTTCTGATTCAAGTCGTGGACTTGACACAACTTCACTGATCGTGAGAAAGATCACTAAAGGATTAGAGTTAGTCCTAGGTTAGTAAGAGTGAGTCTTGTAGCCAAGTGGGTCTTTTTACATAGTGAAGTTGAAATCCTACTTGGGAAGTAGGTCGTAGTTTTTTGATCCCGAGTCAAGGGGTTTTTCCACGCTAATATCTGGTATTCAATTAGTTACAGTTTTAATTCCGCATATCGTATAGTAAAGGAACACATTTTAAGAAATTGGTCCTTAAAACAGTAAAGTGATGTAATCGTGGGAAATAACAATTGGTATCAGAGCAGGTTATCCTTGAAAAGGCTAACACCTAGGATTAGATGAGTACATCACGAGAGAACAGTGAGGGCCAGTCAATGGTTAGAGCACCTTATTTCAATGGGAAAAACTATTCATGGTGGAAAGAGAGGATGCGTGATCACCTTCAAGCAGAAGACTATGAACTGTGGGATATAGTAACTGAAGGTCCCATGATCCCAATGAAGAAGGATGCTGAGGGAAACGATGTTCCAAAAACCAGGAAGGAATGCAATGCTGAACACATAGAGCAATGGGAAAAGAATGCAAAGGCAAGGAAGTGGCTTGTTGGTGGAGTTAGTCCTGACGAATGCACTAGAATCAAAGGGTATGCCACTGCAAAGGAGATTTGGGATGCTCTACAAGTTGCACACGAAGGAACAAGTCAGGTAAAAAGGTCCAGAGGTACACTTCTTTATGCTGAATATGAAAGCTTTAAACTAAAAGAAGAAGAGTCAATCTCTGAAATGTATACTAGATTTAATGCCATTGCTTCTGAACTTATCTCTTTGGGAAGGGTTTTAACTGTGGAAGATAGAGTAGAAAAGATTTTAACTAGAGTTCTTCCAGATTCTAGGGAGATCAAAGCTTGTGCTATCATTGAAAGCAAAGATTTAACCACTCTATCCTTAGATGAGCTTATAGGCAATTTAAAGACTTATGAACTGAGGAAAAAGGTTAAAAACATAGGAGCACCAATTAAAACTGAACCTAACCTAGCCTTGACTGCTGGTGATAAAATCATTGATGATAAGGAATTGGTCCTTATCGCTAAAAGTGTTCAGAAATATTTGATTAAGAAAAGGGCAATTAGTGGACAGGGTAGGTCTACTAACATGAAACAGGCTGGAGAATGCCACAAATGTGGAAGCTCGGAGCACTACATCAGCAAATGTCCAATTATGGAAGGAGAATGGAGGAAGAGATTCATTGATGAAAGGAAGAAGGCTAGGGAACAGGTCCATAAGAAAAGTGGAAATCCCAAAGCAATGGTTGCAGGATGGCAAGACAGTGAAGACGAAATAACTGATGATGATCTGGATGAGGATCTTGCTCTAATGGCACTTGGAGATTCAAAAAATGAAGAAGATGCTGAGGTATTTGTTTCTAAACTCAAAGATGATGTAAAAAGCATGCCTAGAGAAAAATTGGTTAAAGTATTCCATATTGTGCTAAATTAATTTAAATCTCTAAAGGGATAGCAATCATCAAATGCAGGATAAAATTGATTGTTTAGAAACAGAATGCAAAGAAGAAATAGTTAAAAATGATTTTCTGGAAAGGAAGATTAGCATGCTTGAGGAACAGGTCCTCGCACTTGAAACAACTGCTCAGGAATTAGAAAATGTTAAAACAGCTGAAAAAGGTAAAGGTATTGCTAATTCTCATCAGATCATTACTGAAGAGAAACTGAAAGTCACAGTTGATGAACTGTGTAAAAAAGATTAAAAGATAAGATCTTTAGAAGAAGACTTGGTTAAAACAAAAATGGAACTAAGAAAAAATGTAGAGTGGAACAAATCTTCTGAAGCACTAGAATGGTTACAGGAAAATCATAGTAGTAACAGGAATGGTATTGGATTCATGAAAGCACAGAGTTCATCCAAATGGAATCCAAAGAGTAAGCACTTATCATTTCCTGAAAACTGGCTATGCACTCATTGTGGAAACACTGGTCACCGGAAAGAAAATTGTCAATCTTTAAAAAGGGCTGCCTAGAGGAACAGGTCCTATAAACCTGTTCAAAATCCTGTGAAACAGAAGAATAGGTCCTATAAACCTGTTCAAAATTCTGTAAAAAGGGAAACTGTTCACACAAAGAAACCATTACCATTCTGGGCTAGGAGAGATCTGATTCATCCTTTTTCAAAAGGAAAGGAACCCAAACTAGTTTGAGTTCTTAAAATTAACCCCTAGTTTTCTTTTGCAGGCTAGAGTGAAGGAGATGAACCACAAATGGTACATGGACAGTGGTTGCTCAAGGCATATGACAGGACATAAGGAACTGTTCCTTTCACTCTCGGCCTTCCAAGGAGGAAGTGTTTCCTTCGGAAATGGTGAGAAAGGGAAAATCATTGGAATTGGAAAGGTAGGTAGGTCTAATTCACACTGTATAGATAATGTATTTCTAGTAGATGGGCTGAAGCATTGCTTATTGAGCATATCTCAATTGTGTGACAAAGGTAATAATGTTAATTTCTCATCCACTGGATGCACTGTGACTAACCAAACTTCTGGAGAGATTATTTTGCAGGGAAACATGCATGAAAACATCTACAAAGTAGACTTGCTAACATTATCTGATGGAAGCCTGAGCTGCTTAAGTGTGGTGCAAAATGATCCTCTCCTATGGCATAAAAGACTAGGACATGCTAGTCTTTCACAATTGAACAAACTTGTGTCAAAGGACTTGGTGATAGGTCTTCCTAACATCAGGTTTAGTGATGAAAAAGTATGTGAAGCATGTGCCAGGGGGAAGCAGGTAAAATCCTCCTTCAAATCGAAGAAACAGGTAAGTACCACTAAACCTTTGGAACTGGTCCATATGGATTTATGTGGTCCAATGAGAACAATGAGTCGTGGAGGTAAGAAGTATGTTATGGTATTGGTGGATGATTACTCCAGATTTACATGGATTATATTTCTTGCATCTAAAGAAGAAGCATTTAATGCATTTTCAATTTTTGCTAAGAAAGCTCAAAGAACTCTAGATAATCATATTGTTGCCATTTTAGGTCAGATCATGGAACTGAATTTGAAAATCATATGTTTTTCAATTTCTGTAATGAAAATGGCATTAGTCATAATTTTTCTTCACCTAGAACTCCACAACAAAATGGTGTAGTGGAAAGGAAAAATAGGACTCGAGAAGAAATGGCAAGGACTATGTTAATATCTGGAAATCTTCCACAGAACTTTTTGGCTGAGGCTATTAATACTGCATGCTACATAATAAATAGATGTATGACAAGACCTCTAATAGAAAAGACCCCATATGAATTGCTTAAAGGAAGAAACCCAAATATTTCTCATCTTAGGGTCTTTGGTTGTAAATGTTTCATACACAACAATGGGAAAGATGCCTTAGGAAAATTTGATCCTAGAAGTGATGAGGGAATATTTGTTGGTTATTCTTTAAATAGTAAATCTTATAGGGTGTTTAACAAGAAAACATTGAAAATTGAAGAAAGCATGCATGTTAAATTTGATGAAACTGACAGTCTCACTCAAGAACAGGTACAGGAGGATGAAAAAATTGGAATGCTGAAAGAGTTTGAACTTAATCCACAAATGCAGATTCTGGATATGAGAAGTGAACTGCAAGGAACTGTTCCTCAGGACAGAACTGAGAAGAGTAGCACTGAAACAGGGGGAACCAATGTTGGTTCCACCTCACAAACTGGAAACGCTACTCTATCAGGAACTGTTCCTCAGCAGAGGACTTCTGACAATGGATTGACACCTAAGCCTTTCAAGTATCAAGGGTCACATCCTGTGGATCAAATAATTTCAGATAAGACTGCAGGGGTTCAAACTAGATCAGCAGTCAAGAATCACAATCTGTGTGCCTTTAGTGCTTTCTTATCTCTTGTTGAACCTAAAAATGTGAAAGAAGCACTGAAGGATGAAGATTGGATTAATGCTATGCAGGAGGAATTGAACCAATTCTAAAGAAGTCGAGTTTGGCATCTGGAACCCAAGCCAAGGAACAGGTCCATAATTGGAACAAAATGGGTTTTCAGAAACAAACTTGATGAGGATGGCATGGTAACAAGAAACAAGGCCAGGCTAGTCGTTCAGGGATATAGTCAGGAGGAGGGCATCGACTATGATGAGACTTTTGCTCCAGTTGCAAGACTGGAAGCAATAAGACTTCTTATAGCCTTTACTACATACATGGAATTTACTTTACATCAAATGGATGTCAAGAGTGCATTTCTAAATGGTTACTTGAAAGAAGAAGTGTATGTCAAGCAAACTCCAGGTTTTGAAAGTGAACAGTTCCCTGAACATATGTACAAGTTGGACAAGGCCTTGTATGGGCTTAAGCAGGCACCAAGAGCATGGTATGAAAGACTATCAAAATTTCTACTCCAGCATGGATACAAGAGAGGTAAAATTGATAGTACATTGTTCTTAAAAGAAAAAGGTAAGGATCTCTTAATTGTTCAAATCTATGTAGATGATATAATCTTTGGTGCTACTTGTGAAAATTTAAGTAAGGAATTTGCAAACTTGATGGGGAGTGAATTTGAGATGAGCATGATGGGTGAACTCAATTTCTTTTTGGGTTTACAAATTAAGCAAACCTCAAATGGAACTATGATCCATCAACAAAAGTATGTTAAGGAATTACTTAAAAGATTTGATATGGATAACGCTAAGGAAATTGACACACCTATTGCCACTGCCACAAACTTGGATGTTGATGAACATGGAATATCAGTTGATCAAAAATTGTATAGGGGTATGATAGGTTCTCTACTTTATCTAACTGCTAGTAGACCTGATATTGTGTTCAGTGTTGGTTTGTGTGCTAGGTTCCAATCAGATCCTAAGGAATCTCATTTGAAAGCTGTTAAAAGAATATTGAGGTATCTGAAAGGAACAGGTCCCTTGGGACTTTGGTATCCCAAAGGTGGTAGTTTTAATCTTGTTGGATATACTGATGCTGACTATGCAGGTTTCCTTGTTGATAGAAAAAGTACCTCAGGTATGGCACATTTTCTTGGTGAGTGTTTGGTTTCTTGGGGAACCAAGAAACAAAATTTAGTGGAACTTTCCACTACTTAGGCTGAATATGTGGCAGCTGCTTCATGTTGTTCACAGTTGTTATGGATCAAACAACAATTACAGGACTTTGGTGCTGATGTAGGAACTGTTCCTATTTATTGTGATACTACTAGTGCTATTAATATGACAAAGAATCCAGTGCATCACAAAAGGACTAAACATATTGACATAAGACATCATTTCCTAAGAGACAATTATGAAAAAGGTTTGATCACCATAGCATTTTGTCCCACTGAAAAGCAAATTGCTGACATTTTTACAAAAGCTCTAGGTAGAGATGATTTTGAAAGAAATAGATTGGAATTACGGATGATTAAATTCACATAAAATCATCAATGCTTTACTTCATAATTGGCTAGAAAATTGCTCTTAAAATGAATTTTATTCAAGTCATTATGAATAATTCAGTCCAGTTTAATACTTAAATGTATACTCTTATGCCATATATCTTATTTAGAGTTGCTAAAATTGTATGCTCTTAGAATTTCAGATGATCAAAATGTTGCAAATTGGAAGGACACTGAATTTTGTGTTAAACTCTGGTATGTTCTCGTTATTATTCAGTTAATTTAGAAGTATAAAGGCTATAGGTAACTTGTGATTAGGATAAATCCCACTAAGTTTCCTACCCATATCCAAATTGAAAAGAGTCCCATCGGAGGAACAGTTCCCACTCTGAAAAGGTAACCTGGCAGCCTAACGGCTCTTTTTCTCCGGGAGACTCCCAAGAGTCCATAACCGTTGCATGTTGTGCTGAGGTAAGTTGATCGATTTCTACTCTAACTCCACAACCTAATTCACTCTATAAATACACTTCTTCTCCCCCATTAATCTTTTACCTTGTTCATCAATTAAAACTCTCAAAATTTCAGAAAGAATTGTCAATTATCTGCTAATTCGAATTGCAAAAATGTCTCTTTCTTCTGATAATTCTTCAACTGCACCTATTGCTGAACAACCACAAAATCTCAATCCTTCCTCACCCATGGTGATAAGACCCAAATCGAGCAACCATCTAAAAACACCATCCAAGGCCAAGGAAGATCTTATGCAATGGAACGCCATGGAATGAGGAGCAATCGGGATCAATTTCGGAGCGTTTCAAGGCTGTCCAGGAAGGGGCGGACCGCCTAGTCAAAGGGGCGGACCGCCTACTTTTCAACCACTCTCTGGATCTCGCCCAGGCGGACCACCTACTCAGAAGAGGCGGACCGCCTAGTGCCAAAGAGGCTGGGCGCCTAGTGCAAGTAGGCCAAGCGCCTAGTCTGTTGAAGAGCTGCGGGATTTCCTAGTTTTAGCCTATGTAATTTCTATTATGCCCCTATGTGGCTTATGACTTTAGAATCTACTTAAGGGTACTTTAGGCCTTTCCTTATGTCTTTAATGAGGCCTATAAATACTCCATAGCTTAGCATTATTCCTTAGTTTTAGCTATTATGATGAATGATTGAATGTCAAGTGACAATGTTCAAGAGTGGATTCTCTTTGAATGAAAACCCTTTGAGACGGTTTGAGTTTACTAGTGGATTCTAGTTGAACCCCAAACCACCCCCGATCATTCTATTTGCGAGCCCCAGGTGCGGCTCGAGGGTAGTTGCATAGTGTAGGTCCTCCTTGACACCGATACGAGGGTATTATGGAACGAGTTCTCCATAGTTACTTCGTAGGGAGTTCGAGTAGTGTCTCGCTCTTTATCTTTATTTCCGCGTTTCGTTTTTGATTCTTATCACATGGAAACCACTGACCTCAACCCTGAAATTCCTGAACCAATCCCAGAAATAACTGAACCTGAAATTCAGGGGGAAGGACCAGTTCCCACGGCTGAATCAATTGCTGAGCAGGTTGAGGATTTATCACGTGCTATGGTGTTGTATCAGTATCAGGTAAACTTTACCTACCCTTTGAATGTTGTGATAGACGAGGAAGAAAAGGGAGAGGGGTCTGAGGCTGCTCTTGAGGGGGAACCTATTAAGAGGTTGGAAGCACCCATGCATGGGTCATCGGGGTCTCCAGAGGCTGCTTTTATAGCACCTATGGAGGATGTGATAGATATTGAGGAGGCTATAAGTGATAGTGACAGGCCTTTGGTGGATTTGATCAACATTAGGAGTCTGAGAAGAAAATTGGCTAGAAAGGGACCCATTGATGACCATGTGACTGCTGAAATTGCTGCTAAGTTGAAGAAAATAGGTGACAGTTACAAGCCTGAAAATAAGAAGAAAGTTGAAAGTTCCTCTAAGGCAAAAGGACCTGTTCCTTCTGCCTCAACCCCTGCTTCTGGGTTAGGAGGACAAGAAGTGCTACTAAAGCTGCTGATGAACAACTAGTTGCTGCCTTGGAAAGGAGCAGAAAAGGGAAAGGAAAACAGGTAGTTGAAGAGGAAAAAGTGGAGGATATTGATCTTGCTGATTTTTCTGAGGATGATGAGATGGTAGATGCTGAGGAGGTTATGCCTCAGTCCAAGAAAAGAAAAGTTGCTGAGAGAAGGGTAACAAGAAGTTCGGTTAAAGCTGCAGAGAAGTCTGCTAGGAGGACCAGGTCCTCTAAGAGAGTTGTTGTTTGTGAAAGCTCTGCTAGTGACAGTGATGAGTCCTTTGCTGGAGAAGAGAGTGATAGTGAAGCTGAAGGTGATGAGTCTGTGCACTGTGTTCATGGCGACATGCTGACCAGGAAGTTGTTGAAAGGTCGGGTAATGTCTGATGTGCAAGAAGAAGGAATGTTATGGCTGTTGCAAAAATTGCATGCACAAGGTTGGAGGGACATGGTCCTTAAGATCTCTTGTAGGTGTGCAAAAGGAATGGTGCAAGAGTTCTACAAGAACTTCTCCATCAAAGAAGATAGAATTACTACCTCTGTCAATGATAATGTGATCATGTTTGATACAAGGGAACTTGGGGAGCTGTTGGGGATTCCGTTTACTGGGTATGACAGCTATGTCAAGAAGGTTTGGCCTGACTTGACAAACTTGCCTACTGATCTGGAGATCACTAGGAAGTTTGTTGAGAATGACGGGGAAGAGAAACCCAGGGCTGTGCAGAAGAGTGAGATGCACCCACACCACCAAGTACTATTTGAATTTTTGAACAAAATTGTGATGCCGAGGCAGGAGAAAAGAGGAGTTGCCAGTTTCATGGACCTGGTCCTTATGGAACTGTTGGACACTGAAAAGCATATCAACTGGCCTAGCTTTATGATCCACCTGATAAAAAGGGTGATTGCTGGGAAGAGAAAGCACTCCTTGCCATTTGGGCTCATCCTGACTGATGTGTTTGCAAATTTGAAGATTCTCTTGGAAGGGGTGGTGAAGGCTACAAAGAAGGAAAAATTTGGCTATGCCACATTGATAAGCTGTGATTTGCCAGTTCAGGCTGATCCTCCACAGGCTGGTGTTGGGAGGCAGCCATTGAACAACAAAGTTAGGGCACTTAGGCAACAGGTTGCTATTCAGGCTGCTGAGATAGCAAGGTTGGAAGAGGAGAAGAATTACTGAAAGGCAGAGGCCTCAAAGGCAAAGGAGACCAATGAGGGAATGGTCAAGCAGATGTTTGAGTTGCTTAACAAGTCTCAGGGACCTGGTCCTTCCACATCCTGACCACCTTAGCCTTAGCCTTTAGCCATCTTTTGTCTAGTGGGATCTAACCTAGCCTAGTGCCTTAGACTTTTTCTTCTTTAGTCGTTGGATAATTCTGTAGTACTTGCTTGTATCCCCTAGTTTCAATGTTTGATTTAATGAATTGTCTTTGATGGCTAATATCATTGTCTTGCAGTTGCTTTAATCTGATTTATGTTTGCGTTTTGAGTTGCCTCAATGGCCATGTGCTGATTAATTCTAACACTTGAGTTATCCTTTTTATGCAACCTTTTCAATGATGCCAAAAAGGGGAAGCGTATGTCTGATTTTGCATGATTTTATACCTAATGAAAAATCTGTTCCTTAATGATAAACTCTTTACTGATTGAATTGATTGTTTATGAGCTTAAGTTGTACTTCAGGACATTAAGGTTATGCAGCTATGCGTATGAGTTTGTCATCATCAAAAAGGGGGAAATTGTTAGCTTGGATAAGCTTGGAGTTTTGACTGATGACTGAGGAACAGATTCAAAGGACCTGTTCCTTTGAATCACTGCAGCAGAATAGATAATTCATGCAAAATCGGTTAAGTTGAGATATTATTAATTATCCTAAAACTGACGTATATCTTGATAATTATGCAGGTCTAAATGGATACGAAAATATTGCATAACTAAGGGATAAAAGATTCGGATTCTAGAAGGAAGAATCCAATTAGGACTCAAACTCAAGGGAGCTTTGGAGTTCTAATTGCTCAAGACTTTTTGGCTGCTGGAGCTATAAAACGTGGAGCATATCAACCATAGAAGCGTACACAAATACAGAGAGCATCGAGCAAAAGCTGAGAAGAGTTATTAGCTTATTTGTGTAATCAGTTAGCTACAGTAGAACTAAGTTAGAACCTATTCCTTAGATTGAATCTTGTAAAAGTTCAAGTCTTAGTTCAATTGTAGTAAGCAAAAATCGAGTTGTAAACTTTCTGATTCAAGTCGTGGACTTGACACAACTTCACTGATCGTGAGAAAGATCACTAAAGGATTAGAGTTAGTCTTAAGTTAGTAAGAGTGAGTCTTGTAACCAAGTGGGTCTTTTTACATAGTGAAGTTGAAATCCTACTAGAGAAGTAGGTCGTAGTTTTTTGATCCCGAGTGAAGGGGTTTTTCCACGCTAATATCGGGTGTTCAATTACTTACAGTTTTAATTCCGCATATGGTATAGTAAAGGAACACATTTTAAGGAACTGGTCCTTAAAACAGTAAAGTGGTGTAATCGTGGGAAATAACAACGGGCTTCCTCTTTTTTGGCTTCTTTTGGGACACTCGGCGTCCCTTCTCTTTTAAGGCTCTCAAGCCTCAAACTTGTTTCAATGTCACTCGGGTACACTCAATTTAGTGGGTAGGATCACTCAAGCTTGATTCCAAAGGCTTCCTCGTAGTTGAACAACCTCCTTAATAACCAATCAAGTCAACAAGAACCAAATACTCTTCGGGAAGAGCGGAATTAATGTGACTCTATGGACGAACGGCTATATGAGTGAACGCTTGAAGCAAAATTATTCTACGAGTCTTATTTGAAATCTAATCACCACTACGCACGAGTGTCATATAAGCTCAATGAACTAGTACTAGATAACTAGGAGTATTACTTCAAAAGTACTAGCCAGAAGTAGTACAAGCAAAGAAGTAACGAAAACTTAGGATGTAAACTACCCGGAACCCTTTTCAAAAATAGGTCCCCCGCATCTACAGAGTAGGCGGTCAGCCTACTAAAGTAGGTGGCCAGCCTATTAAAAGTCCATAGAATGTACACCAGAATAGGCGGTCCGCTTACTGCAACTTCCTGCAGCTTTCAAGAACGCAATTTTGGTTCTTTTGCAACAAAATTTCCAACGATTCCAAGTTGTTTTTCAAATCTAATAGTACCCAAAGATGTATATGATGATTGTAAATAATCCCTAATAGTGTAAACCCCAAACAAACTACAACAAACTGATTTTTATTCTTGGAGTAAATTTTCTAGGGTTTTCAAATTTTGGAATTTTGATTCTTCAACTTTTGAATCACAACACCAAATCAAGATATTTTGGTACCAAACGAACAGGAATCAAAAATAAAACAAACCCTAATAAATTTTAACATAAGGGGATTCAAATCCAACAAGTTCTATTAATTTTTGTGAAGTTTTCTAGTTTTTAATTTTTTTCCTTCTATTTCAACATAACAATAACAAGAACAATAAAGTAAATGATACGAAGAACACGACGAGGATTTGAAAAAAAAATTCGAGCCGTGCTCTAATACCAACTGATGCAGGGTAAAATGCTGAAGCAATCAAATAAAGATAAAAGTGAGACGTGACTCGAACGATTACCTAAGTAGAACCGAAGAACTATGTTTCGATACAGCTCGGGTGAATGTCAAGGAACACCTACAGTAAGCAACTATCTTTGATAGACTCAGGGCTCTCACAAACAGAATGATCAAGAAAGGATCGGAGTTCAACTTGGATTCGGCCAAGTAAAATCAAGCCGCACAAGGGGTTTTCGTTGAGATTCTTTCAACATGTTCATCAATTAATAGTCAAGTGTGTAAGATAAAATGAAATGAAAGCCAAAAGAAGACTTTTATAGTCTTTCTTCACATAATATGAAAGGTCCTAGCTACCCCCAAAGTGGGTTAAAACAATAAAGCCACGTTGGGCCAAAATAGGAATTACTCATAGAATTCCCGTCCAAAAAAAAAAGCAGAACTAGGCGCCTCGCCTAGAAAGTAGGCGCTCCGCCCGATTCCCAAGGTTGCAGAGTGGGTGGTCCGTCTGAAAAGTAGGTGCCCAAGAATCCAGAGAGATGATATCAACTAGGCGGTCCGCCTGGTGTAGTGGGAGGTCCGCCTGGTGCTGAGACTTCCCATGTGTTCAAGTAGAATGTCTTCAACTCGTCTCCGAGGCCTCCATCTTCAAAGCTCTTCCAAACTAAGCGTAGGTGAGCATCTTGAATCTCTTTAGCTTGACTCCGAGCAAATGATCTTGAGGCAACTTGGATTGTATCATCTTCCCCTCCTCCTAAGATCTTGAAGCCCTTGACTTCCCATCCCTTGTGTCCTTTAAGCTCGGCTCTTGATGATTGGTGCTTTGGCTCAATTTGCCCTGCATCAACTTTGAAGGTTGGCTAGTATTGAACCTGAAATAGTTGAGAATCTGCATCAAGGACGAGACAACATGGCAAAGCAGCTCTAGGCAACCGGTTCTGGTATAGGTATCTTGCAAGCACAGAATGATGATGCTAAAGAACATTTGGTGCAAAGGAATAGAATGGTCAAATTTGGAAACACCAGCAAATCCCCGCCAAACACAAGCTTTACCTCCAACTTACCCTGCTTAACAATGCCTCATTACCCAATGCCTGTACATACTATATATCCACAAATCCCACAATAATATCTGACTAATCCAAATATTAGGCCAACTGCAACCTTATTCAATATTCAACCGCTTATGCCAATATGCATGTTGCAGGGAATCAATTGATAGTGCGTTCACCAGAATTGCCTAAGAAAGAAGTTGAGACAACTTCTTTGCACAACATGGATGAACAGATCTGGTGCAAGCAAACCCGAAGGAAATGCTAAACACAAAACGCGGAATAAAATGACAAGAAAGTAAAAGATAGAAGCAAGACAAATCTTGCTTCGATTCAGAAGAATAGTGAGGAACTTGTCTCAAAGCCCGATTGAAAGGAAATCAAGACGCACCTATACTATGCAACAATCCTCAAGAAAGACTCGCTTCTTGCAAATTGAATGATCAAGAATAAATTGTTCAAACGAATCACACCGGTTGACACAAGTTCTTTAAAAGCCCACGTCGGGGTTCGGCTCCATCGGAGACTCACAATAGCACTTGCTATGTTTTTCATATAGATCCTTTACAATGAAATGAAGTAAAGTATTTATAGGCTAAGTTAAGGCCAGAATAGTAAATAGTCACAAGTGACTAATAAAAACAAGCCATGCAGGGCTGAGCTAAGTGTGTGGTCGGCAGCCTTAACTTCGGTGCGTGGTTGCTTGCTCGAACTCATTTTCCTCGGCGCTCACTTGTCTTCGAACACAGGATCGAACACAGTTTGTTGGTGTTCGATCACTTTGTCCTCGGGCTCAAATTTGAAGATGACGCCCTCGGTTCTTGGTCCCGGCCACTCAGCTTCGGAGCAATTGCTTTTTTCGGCCAGGCCAAGTGAATGTGCACATTGTGCATCAGCTTGGCTTGACTTCGTGTCATCGGTCTCCTCGGTGGATCGAACACTTCATCAGCACGTGTTCGGGCTGCATCATCCTCCCCTTCTTGAGAAGATTTCGTCCTCGAAATCGAGCTCGCCGCGTCCTCCGAAGTTTGACCTACAACACAAGGAACTAAGTCAGCAACATTAAAGGTGTTGGACACGTTATACTCACCAGGGTGGTCGATCACGTAAGCATTGTTGTTGATCTTGGTCAGCACTTGAAATGGACTATCCCCTCGAGGAGCCAACTTTCCTTTCCTTTGGTTCGGGAAGCGTTCCTTCGGAAGTGAACCCAAACCCAGTCTCCCTTCTTTAATTCCAGCTTCTTATGCCCCTTGGTTTTCTTTAAGGCAACCTTTGCATAGGTTTCCTCGAGGTTCTTCTTCACCTTTGCATGCAATTCGATCAAAGCAGCTGCTCGTCGAGTACCTTCAAAATCAAGAACAGAATCTCGAGGCAATGGGGTAAAATCAAGTGGAATTAAATGATTAAAATCATACACACATTCAAACGGGGTCATATTGATCATTCGATGCACCGTTCGATTGTATGCAAACTCCATTATGGGCAAACGATCAGCCCAGTTCCCAACCTTGCCTTTTGTCATTGCTTGAAGCAAAGTTTCTGATGCAGGGAAAATACGCGGAAGCTAGAAACGATATGAAAATGCGGAAGCTAAAACAAGATAGACGATATCGATGAAGATATCGAGATAAAGAGCAAGACGAGGCTTGAACGTTTACCTAAGTAGCACCGAGGAACTCGTCTCGATACACCCCGGGTGAAGTCAAGGATCACCTATACTATGCAACTATCCTCAAGAGGCACCCGGCTCTTGCAAATAGAATGATCAAAGATGGATGAAGTTCAAATTGGATTCCACCAATTGAATTCAATTTCCCAACAAGGGTTCAAATGAGAGCATTGCTCAAGTTTCATCAATATTCAAGATTGTGTAAATGAAATGAAAGACTAAGGAAGCTATTTATAGTCTTCTCCTATGCCCTATGTAATGTCTAAAATACCCCCAAAGTGGGTTAAAACAATAAAGGCCACTTAGGGCTAAAGTAGGAAATACACATCAAAATGTAGGAAAATCCCGTAATGCACACACAGGGGTAGGCGGTCCGCCTCCCCCTCTAGGCGCTCCGCCTGTTTCCAGCTTCCAGAGAGTGGCAGTCAACTAGGCGGTCCGCCTAGTGACTTCAGGCGGTCCGCCTCCTTGGATCCTGAAGCTTGACTTTGTTTAGGCGGTCCGCCTCTTTGTGTAGGCGGTCCGCCTCATCCTGGGAGGTCTTGAAATGGCTCAAAATGGACTCTAGATGTTCCTCCTTGGTCCGTAGTTTGTCCTCCCTCAAGCGTGATCAAGTTCATGACTTCAAATTACTCTCGGATCCTCCTCGGGAGCCTTTGATGTATACTCCTTGTGCTCTTGAGCTTGGCTCTTGATGGTTGGCGCTTTGGCTCCAATTTGCCCGGCATCATCCTCCCCTTCTTGAAAGGATTTCGTCCTCGAAATAAAACCATCAAGTCCTACAATCAAAGACAAGCACAAACAAAAACAAAAACAAAACTCCTACTACGAGAGTAGGTTAGTGCAACAAGTGTGGGAAAACACACTCTTATGGTACAACCAAGTATCAATGGCAACAAAGAAGCTCATGTTCCCGAAGGAACTAGCAAGTACTTGGTTCAACAACGAAGTGCTCCCAACACAAGAAGAAACAAAGAGATCAATAGGGCACGACACATGCAAGATTAAGCTATCAAAATCCCTACAATCCCTAAGTTCAAGATTAGCACACCAAGACCTCCCACTACACGAGTAGGTAGGTCCAATAAGAGTGAGTGCAAGCACGGTGGAAAATTCGCTCTTGTTATAGAGCCAAGTATCAATACCAATCAAGAAGCTCATGTTCCCAAAGGGAACAACAAGTCCTTGGCTCCATAGTGTCAAGCACTCACAACCATAACAAGCAAGGGAATCATTAGGACATAGAACATCCACGATCAAGCAATCAAAGTTCCTATGACCCCTAAGCTCATGATTATCATACCAAACCTTCAAGGAAATATTTTCAAAATGTGGCGCAATGGTTTTGGCATGCTCAATTCTCAAAGTGTGGTTAACATATGGGAGGGAATAGACAAAGTAGTGCAATACACAATTAGCATCAAATACCCCACTCCCCTTCTTAAAAGCCCTCATACTCACACTAAGAGATTCCTCCTCACCTCTAATCTCATCCTCAAGACAACCCTCCTCACAAGGTAAACTTTCAAGGAAGGTATTAGTAATGGTCTCTTCATCATCATAACCCAAACCAACAAGGGTAGGGGCACTAGAAGAACCATCTTCCTCACTCGAAGTTTCAAACAAAGAGTTGTCTATGGGATCAAATCCCTCACACCACGGAGGTTCCAACTCTCTCTCAACCCTAGATCGATACAACTCACCACCACAAATAAAGATGCTATCAAACAAAGGATTAGTAAAAGCACGCACCTCAATTTCATGGTCAAGCAAAAGCATAGTATCAAAGCTAGGTTCATCACCCACACTTGAGGAGTCATCATAGACAACCTTGTCCAATTCATGCAATTTGGACTCCTCAAGGTCACTATCATCCTTACTACGACACACAAATCCACCAAAATCCATCATTTCAATAAGGGTAGAGTCACATAACTCATCTTCCCCTTTGTCAAATACGGGTGGGGTGTCATAACAAGGGTCACAAGTAAGGTCAACTACCACATTTTCAATAAAGAGAGGTCCTTTGAATTCCGGGCTCACATCATGATGCGGCTTCTCATTCCTCTCTATTATTGGTTCACAAGCAAACACAAGTTGACCCATCGACTCTACACTAGTTGTAATTTCATCAAATGCATTACAAGCACCAACTAGCAATGAGTCTTCACAAGACATGGAAGGATTATGTTCATAAGAAGGTGAAGAAACACTTACTTTTGAGTAGCTCCCGTGAGTACTCACATCGCTTGAAGTGTCTTGTTCAAGTCCTCCTTCATGAAACTCACAATGTAGAGCTCCATTCTCTTGTCTTTCTTTCTTACCATCCGGTTGAGGCTCCACTAGCTCGCCTCCAAGAGTACCTACACATAAGCCAAAACAAATAGAAGGAGAAAAAGATAAATCATGGTTAGAACAAAGGGTGTCCTCACTCTCTCTCAAAATTTCCTCTCCCCCCACTTCTTTCATTTCTCGCTCAAGGCCAATTGTAGGTCCGGGTGATGCTTCACTCTCCACTTGCAAGGGCATGACCATAAGATTGTTGGTTCTGGGCTCAAGTACCATGGGTGACTTGGCTTTGGCCGCTTCCCTCAACTCCCTCATAATCCTATAGTCATTACTTACTTGCTTCGGCGTTAAGGGCTTGAGCACATATTTTCTAGAACCATGCAAGACCGTATAGGAATTGGTTCTACCATCATGCACTACGCTCCGATCATATTGCCATGGCCTTCCAAACAAGAGGTGGCAAGCTTGCATAGGAACTACATCGAACATTACCTTATCTCGGTAATTTCCAATGCCAAACTCAACCAAAGCTTGCTTCACCACCCTCAACTCTCCACACTCACTCAACCATTGCAACCGGTAGGGATGTGGATGGGCTATAGTAGGCAATTGTAGTTGGGAAATCAAGGTCTCACTCACTATGTTAGCACAACTTCCCGAATCAATGATCATTGAGCACACTTGCCCCATCACTCGACACCTAGCATGGAAGAGATTCTCTCTTTGCACATGCTCCGACTCCGCAATACTCATGGCACCCAAACTCCTCCGTACCACAAGTGTCGTTTTAAGCTCATCGCCTTGCTCACCTTCACCTTGGGGAATGCCCAAGTTGTGGGGAATGCCCACTTGTTGGGGATTGCCCAACGGTTGGGGATTGCCCAACACTTCATCACTAGTACCTCTTTCGGTACCATTTTGGACACTCGGGGTCCATTCCTCTTTGAGGCGATCAAACCTCGAGCTTATGGATCTCACCTCGGCCAAGAGGTTGACCAAAGTGCTCACTGGTACCTTAATGGTATCGTATACGTCTCCGGCCATGTACCTATATAGATCAAAGACAAGAAAGAAGTTAGAGTAAAAACCTCACTCGCTCCCTCACTTTTGAATGTCACTCGGATCACTCGTTTAGTGGTGGGGGATTTATCACTCAAACTTGATTCAATGGCTTCCTCGTAGTTGAACAACCTCCTCGATAACCAACCAAGTTCACAAGAACCAAATACTCTTCGGGAAGAGTGGAATTGATGGGACTCGATGAACGCTAGGCTATTTAGGTGCACACTTGAAGCAAAATCAAACTACGAGTCTTCTTTGAGGTCTACTCTCCTCTAAGCACGAGAACCCTATACGCTCAATGAACTAGTACTAATTAAGTAGGAGTGTTACTTGAGAAGTACTAGCCGGAAGGGATACGAGCCAACAAAAAGCGAAAACCTACGAAAAACTACAATCCGGGCACGCTCCAGAAAGAGGCGCTCCGCCTCCCCAGGTGGGCGGTCCGCCTGGACAAATACAGAGAGCTGCACAGATGGAGGCGGTCCGCCTCAAAATGTAGGCGGTCCGCCTACTTGCTTTTCCTGCAGCTTTGCACTCCGCGTTTTTGATCTTTTAGCACCCAAATTTCCAACCAAAACACATTGTTTTTCCAATCTAATGGTACCCAAAGGTGTATAGGATGATTACAAACAAACCCCAATAGTTTTTAACCCCAATCAAACAACAAATAATCGATTTCGATTCTTGAAGCCAAGTTTCAAGGGTTTTGAAAATTTTGAGATTTGATTCTTCAAATTTTCGAATCACAACACCAAATCAAGATATTTTGGTACCAAAAGAACGGGAATCAAACATATATCAAACCCCAATGATTTTCAATGTTTGGGTGTTTGAATCCAACAAGTTTTAGTCAATTTTGTGAAATTTCAACTTTTGGGTTTGATTTTCACAAATTTGATTTTCAACTCCAAAACATGTTTTGTTGGTACCCAATTGTCGAGAATACACAAACAAACAATCCCCGATAATCAAAACCAACAAAATCGTAACAACGAACGATTTCTAGCAATTTTTTTGTAGTTTTCAAAATTTTGAATTTTTTTGTTTTCTTCAAATTTTCAAGAACAAACAACACAATGATAACAACGATAAGAACAAGACCGAGGATTCGTAAGAACGAAGCCTAGCCGTGCTCTGATACCAACTGATGCAGGGAAAATACGCGGAAGCTAGAAACGATATGAAAATGCGGAAGCTAAAACAAGATAGACGATATCGATGAAGATATCGAGATAAAGAGCAAGACGAGGCTTGAACGTTTACCTAAGTAGCATCGAGGAACTCGTCTCGATACACCCCGGGTGAAGTCAAGGATCACCTATACTATGCAACTATCCTCAAGAGGCACCCGGCTCTTGCAAATAGAATGATCAAAGATGGATGAAGTTCAAATTGGATTCCACCAATTGAATTCAATTTCCCAACAAGGGTTCAAATGAGAGCATTGCTCAAGTTTCATCAATATTCAAGATTGTGTAAATGAAATGAAAGACTAAGGAAGCTATTTATAGTCTTCTCCTATGCCCTATGTAATGTCTAAAATACCCCCAAAGTGGGTTAAAACAATAAAGGCCACTTAGGGCTAAAGTAGGAAATACACATCAAAATGTAGGAAAATCCCGTAATGCACACACAGGGGTAGGCGGTCCGCCTCCCCCTCTAGGCGCTCCGCCTGTTTCCAGCTTCCAGAGAGTGGCAGTCAACTAGGCGGTCCGCCTAGTGACTTCAGGCGGTCCGCCTCCTTGGATCCTGAAGCTTGACTTTGTTTAGGCGGTCCGCCTCTTTGTGTAGGCGGTCCGCCTCATCCTGGGAGGTCTTGAAATGGCTCAAAATGGACTCTAGATGTTCCTCCTTGGTCCGTAGTTTGTCCTCCCTCAAGCGTGATCAAGTTCATGACTTCAAATTACTCTCGGATCCTCCTCGGGAGCCTTTGATGTATACTCCTTGTGCTCTTGAGCTTGGCTCTTGATGGTTGGCGCTTTGGCTCCAATTTGCCCGGCATCAGTTTCCAAGGTTCGGTTAACTACCTCGGTCTGTCCATCAGTCTGAGGATGGTGAGACGTCGAGAATAGTAGCTTGGTGCCGAGGGCACCCCACAAACACTTCCAGAAATGACTCAAGAATTTTGAGTCTCGATCACTCACAATAGTACGAGGCACGCCATGCAATTTCAACACATTAGAAACAAACAATGTAGCTACATGTTGTGCATCATCACACTTTTTGCAAGGAATAAAGTGCGCCATTATTGAAAAACGGTCAACCACAACAAAGATGCTATCAGGTCCTCCCCCCGACCTCGGTAACCCAAGCACAAAGTCCATGGATATATCAACCCAAGGTCGATCAGGCACAGGCAATGGGGTATACAAACCATGAGGGTTGGACTTCGATTTAGCTTTCTTGCAAACGAGACAACCGTTGCAAAGATTTTCCACATCTCATCGCATTTTGGGCCAATGGAACTGCACGGTCAAGATACCAAGAGTTTTATCGACACCGAAGTATCCCATTAGTGCACCGGAGTTAGCTTCTCGAACTAAGAGCTCTCTCCACGATGACACTGGCACACAAACCCTCCCATTCTTGAAGAGGTAACCATCGTGCCACTGATATTTCTCAATCCTTCGGCCACTCAAGATTGCGTCACGAACGCATTTCAGCTTGGGATCGTCTTCGTACATCGACTTGATGCTTTCAAATCCCATGAGCCTAGAGGCGAGAGTGGTCGCTAAGGCAAATTTCCTTGATAGCGCATCGGCCACAACATTGTCTTTTCCCTTTTTGTAATGAATTACATAGGGAAAGCTTTCAATGAATTCCACCCACTTGGCATGTCTTCGGTTCAATTTCTCTTGTCCTCGGAGATGCTACAAGGACTCATGATCACTTTTGATCACAAACTCTCGAGGCCACAAATAATGCTGCCAATGGGCGAGTGCTCGAATGAGGGCATACAATTCCTTCTCATACGTTGAGTAGTTCTAGGTTTCACCCTTAAGCTTTTCGCTAAAGTAAGCGATCGGCTTCGATTCTTGCATCACCACTACTCCGATCCCAACTCCCGATTCATCACACTCGACTTCGAATGCTTTGCCGAAGTCAGGGAGTTGCAACAACGGGGCAGATCAAAGCCTCCGTTTCAACTCTTGGAAAGCCCTTTCTTGGGACTCTCCCCACACAAATGGATGGTCTTTCTTCACCAGCTCGGTCAAAGGAGCTGCCACGGTGCTAAAGTCACGAACAAACCTTCGGTAAAAGCTAGCTAAGCCATGGAAGCTTCGAACTTGTGATACCGAGGTTGGAGTTGGCCAATCTTTTATGGCTTCGACTTTTGACTCGTCGACCTCAACACCATTAGCACTGACAACGAATCAAAGAAAGACTACACGCTCGACACAAAAGGCACATTTCTTGAAGTTAGCGTATAACTTCTCTTCTCTAAGCTTAACAAGTACTAGCCTTAGGTGTTCAACATGTTCATCCACAGATTTACTATAAGCAAGTGCGTCATCGAAGTAAACGACAACAAACTTATTTATGAACGGTTTGAGCACATGGTTCATCAGTCGCATGAATGTGCTCGGTGCATTGGATAAGCCAAAAGGCATCACCAACCATTCATAGAGACCGAATTTGGTCTTGAATGCGGTTTTCCACTCGTCTCCGGGTTTCATTCGGATTTGGTGGTAACCGGACCTGAGGTCTATCTTCGTAAAGCATGAAGAACCACTTAACTCTTCTAGCATGTCATCTAATCGTGGGATAGGATGACGATACTTTAACGTTATTTTGTTGACTGCTCGGCAATCAACACACATTCGCAATGTTCCATCTTTCTTTGGGACAAGTATAACAGGAACGGCACAAGGACTCAAGCTCTCTCGAACAAGACCCTTGTTCAACAACTCATCAACCTGCTTTTGGAGCTCTTTGGTGTCTTCGGGATTACACTGGTATGCAGGTTTGTTGGGGATTTGAGACCCCGGTACGAAGTTAATTTGGTGCTCGATTCCTCTCAGCGGAGGTAATCCACCTGGCATTTCTTCAGGGAACATGTTTCCGAAGTCCTGCAAACTACTTTGTACAGCACTAGGCAAAGGGTTATCATTAGAAAAATCATCATTAGAGTTAAGAAAGACACCTTTGTGCACGAGGCAAATCATCATCTGATCATTGTCGTTGCCTCGTAGAAACTCACCCGGTTGCATGATTGCACAGATTCCTTTTACTTCGGGCAGTGAGTTTTGTCTCTTCGGCCCCCAATTTTGCTCCCATCGGAAGCTCAGATTTGGTCGCTTCTTTCAATTTTTCATCCGTTTATAGTCTTCGGTGACTTACTTTGGAGACAAGGGTTTGAGTATGAAACTCTTCCCTTCGAGCTTCACAGTGTAAGTGATACGAATCAAAACTACGGAAGCGAATAACAAGTAACAGAAGCAATCAAAGTAAACACGATAGAGGGAAAATAGGGAAGGGGGAGAATAGAAATAGAAGAATGAACGAATCAAACTGAACACATAGATTGATTCAAAAGGGAGAAGAGACTTGAACCATTAAACGGGAGTCACAAAAGAGATACATGAAGTTAATGCTTCAACAAGAATGGCCAAGCCTATTCTATCTTCTCAATTCTATCTTCAAAAACTAGCTCCAAATAAATGACTAAGTGTGGTATTTATAGGTTCACCACAACTCTAAATGAAATGACTAAAAGCCCATAAGACAAGTTAGTGCAATAGAAGCACTTAAGGTTAGAATAGGAATTACAGCATAAAAACAAGTCTTCAAATGGCTCGGAAGTAGGCACCCCGCCTAGTGAAAAGAGGCGCCCCGCCTAGTGCTTTGTAGGCAAAACAGGCGCCCCACCTACTTGGAGTAGGCGCCCCACCTACTTGGAGTAGGCGGTCCGCCCAAAATAGAGGCGGCCAGAGATCCAGAGGCTTGCATTCTAGTAGGCGGTCCACCTCTTCCTGGAGGTTCTTGAAACGGCTCAAAACGTGTCTCCCGAGCCCCTCCCTTGGAGCCTAAGTGGTCCTCCTTCCTTGGCACTCCTTTGCATGATCTTCAAGTCGCTTCCCGGAGCCCGTGACTTGTCTTCCTTGTGCTCTCAAGCTTGGCTCATGATGGTTGGTGCTTTGGCTCCAATTTGCCTCGCATCATCCTCCCCTTGTTGGAAGGATTTCGTCCTCGAAATCAAACCATCAAGCCTACATACAAAACAAGCACAAAGAAAGTTTCTCACTACAAGAGTAGGTTAGTGCCAAAAGTGTGGGAAAACACACTCTTGTGATAGAGCCAAGCATCAATAACAACTAAAAAGCTTATGTCTCCAAAGAAAACACCAACTACTTGACTCCAAATGCAAGTGCACCCAACACAAGAACAAGCAAAGAGATCAATAGGATATGGAACGTGCAAGATATAGCAATCAAATTCCCTATGACCCCTAAGCTTATGAACAACATACCAAACCTTCAAATCAATATTATCATAATGTGACACATTGGCTTTGGCATGCTTAACACCCAAGGTGTGATCAACATGTGGAGTGGAGTAAACAAAATAGTTCAATTGACAACTAACATCAAATACTCCACTCCCCTTCTTGGAAGCACTCTTACACAAATCAAGAGTGACTTCCTCACCTCCAAATCCAACTCCAAGACAATCCCCCGCACTAGGCAAACTCCAAAGGAAGGTCTCCAAAATAGGTCCTTCATCATTATAGTCCACACAATGAAGGTTAGGACTACTAGAAGATGGTTCAACACAACCAATATCAAGACCACTCATCCCACTTGGAGTTCCAAACAATGGATCGTCCATAGAGTCTAACTTTTCAAACCATAGAGGTTCTATTCTATTACCAATCCTAGTCTGATACAATTCGCTACCACAAATGAGATCATGTTCACACAATTGAAATGTAAAAGCATGCACCTCAAATTCATGGTCACCCAAAAACATGGTATCAAGACTAGGTTCTTCACTCTCTCCCGAGGAGTCATTGAAAACAATTCTATCCATCTCAACCACTAGGGACTCCTCAAGGTCGCTACCAACCTCACTACAATACATAGGCCCACCATTATCGAGCAATTCATCAAGGGAGAGGATAGGGTATTCATTCAACTCATCTTCCCTTTTATCAAATATAGGTGGAGTGTCATAACAAGGATCACAAATAGGGTCAACTACACATTCTTCACTAATGAGAGGTTCAATGAAAACCGAGCTCACATCATGATGTGGCTTATCATCCCTCTCAACTAGTGGTTCACAATCACACACAAGTTGACCAACCGACTCTACACTAGTTGCAAACACATTGTAATCACAAAAATCAACAACTAGTATAGAGTTTTCACCAACACTATCATAAGACAAGGAAGTAACATGTTCAAGGGAAGAACTTTCACATACCTTTGAGTGGCCATAAAAACAAGTCTTCAAATGGCTCGGAAGTAGGCACCCCGCCTAGTGAAAAGAGGCGCCCCGCCTACTGCTTTGTAGGCAAAACAGGCGCCCCACCTACTTGGAGTAGGCGCCCCACCTACTTGGAGTAGGCGGTCCGCTCAAAATAGAGGCGGCCAAAGATCCAGAGGCTTGCATTCTAGTAGGCGGTCCGCCTAGTGAAACGGGCGGTCCGCCTCTTCCTGGAGGTTCTTGAAACGGCTCAAAATATGTCTCCCGAGCCCCTCCCTTGGAGCCTAATTGGTCCTCCTTCCTTGGCACTCCTTTGCATGATCTTCAAGTCGCTTCCCGGAGCCCGTGACTTGTCTTCCTTGTGCTCTCAAGCTTGGCTCATGATGGTTGGCGCTTTGGCTCCAATTTGCCCCGCATCAGTAAGTGTTGGATTTTCCATTGTGAATGACCGACCGGTCATACTGCCACGGTCTTCCCAATAGCAAACGACAAGCTTGCATCGGCACCACATCGAATATCATTTCATCTTGATACTCTCCAATTCTAAACTTGACCCACACTTGTTTGACAACCCTCAATTCTCCACACTCATTTAGCCATTGCAATTTGTAAGGGTGGGGATGCTTCAAAGTAGTTAGTCCCATTTGTGAAACCAAAGTTTGGCTCACCACATTTGCACAACTACCAGAGTCAATGATCATCGAACACACCTTTCCCCTCACTCGACATCGGGCATGAAAGAGGTTTTCTCTTTGGTTGTCTTCTTCTTCAAGAGTCATGCAGCTCATATTCCTTCGAACCACAGGAAACGTTTCCGGATGATCAGCTTCGGCAGCTTCATGATCATCATCACTTTCAGCTCGGTCAGTCTCCTCGATAAATTCCTCCTCGGTGTAACTCGCTTGCTCATGGACGGTCCCATCTTCGAGCAGAAGCATAATTTTGTGAGTTGGACACTATTTTGCCATGTGACCATAACCTTTGCATTTGTGACACAGAATATTTGAAGCACTAGGAGAGTTAAGTTGCACTTTACCTCCAACTTCTCTTGATTGGTTAACGGTCACACCCCTTTCGAAGTGTCTCTTCGGATCTCGAACAGTGTTGGCACTTGCTTGGTTTGGACTCTTCCAATCTTTATCTCGGTTCAAAGGAGTAGAAGTAGTGACTCCTCGATACCGATTTGCCTTATCGTCCTTCACCAATTTTTCAGCCTCGGTAGCAGCATCGAACAGATCTTCCAACGTATGATACACGTGTAGCCTCAATTGAGATGACACATCCCGAGCCAAGCCATTTTTGAATCGGATAATGGCTTGTTCTTCGTCTTCGACCAGATCAAGATTCAATCGAACCTTTTCAAATTCATCATGGTACTCTTGGACTGACTTGGACCCTTCCTTTAACTCATAGAGCTTTTGCATTTGAGTTTGCCTGTACTTAGCACTCAAATACTTAGCATCCATTGCTCTCATCAACTGTGGCCAAGTATTGACTTTGGGATAGGCATTCCTTCGTCTATGCCTTTTGTCTGCTTCCCACCACGTAGATGCATAAGCTTCGAACGAAGCAATAGCATTGATGCAATTGAAAATACGAAAGCGATAAAGAGATAAAAGCGAGACGAGACTTACACTAAAGTTCGAGTAGCAACGAAGAACTAGTTCCGTTACACCCCAAACGATTGAAAAGAATCACCTAACACTATGCAACTATCCTAGAGAGTCACGAGGCTCGAGCAAATAGAATGATCGAAGATGGATTGAAGAACAACTTGGATTCATCCAATTGATTTCAAGCCAAAAGTGTTACAAGGTTCAAGAGCATTGCTCATCTAATGTTTTGTGTTCAAAGTAGTGTAAAATGCAATAAATGATGAAAGAGGGCATTTATAGCACCCCATTACAATATTTCCTAGATTGTGGTCCGCTGCTACTCAAGTCCTCTTCGCGATCGCGCTAGAGTATATGCGATCGCGCAGGGGACTTAAAAGCTGAAGCTCGCGATAGCGCGAGGCTTGGCGCGGTCGCGCAGACAAAATAATAACTCTACGCGATTGCGAAGGTGATGACGCGATCGCGAAAAACAAGTTTCCGTTCTTAGGCAGTAAGCTCAGCAGATCTCCCCTGTTTTTGCCCTGTTTTGCTCCCCTGCTTCTTGCACTGTTTCCTGCCCTGTTCCCACATGGATTGAGCAATGCATTGTCTCTAAGTCCTCTCCCGAGCTCGTATCATCCACGCCTCTCCAAACCAAGTGTAGGTGAGCGTCTTGTATATCCTTGGCTTGACTTCGAGTGAATGGTCTCGATGCAATTTGGGTTGCATCATCCTCCCCTTCTTGAGAAGATTTCGTCCTCGAAATTGAGGCGTCCTCCTCCAAGGTATCATCACCTACATATAAAGAAGTCAAGTCACTAACATTGAAAGTAGTCGACACATTATACTCACCGGGCAAATCTATCACGTATGCATTGTTGTTGATCTTGGACAACACTTGGAATGGTCCATCGCCCCTCGGTGCCAACTTCCCCTTCATTTGGTTGGGAAATCGTTCCTTGTGGAAGTGCACCCATACCCAATCTCCCTTCTTGAAGTCCACCTTCTTTCTTCCTTTGTTTTTCTTGGTTGCTATCTTCTCATAGGCCTCCTCCAAAGTCTTCCGCGCCTTGGCATGAAGTTCAAGCAATGCCTTGGCCCGAGCTTTACCTTCAAAATCAACAACCATATCCCTTGGCAAAGGGGTAAGATCAAGAGGAATCAATGGGTTAAAACCATAAACACACTCAAATGGAGTCATGCCAATCATGCGATGTAAAGCGGTGATATGCAAACTCCATGAGTGGTAGCTTATCAATCCAAGTCCCGGCCTTTCCTTTGGTCATAGCTTGAAGTAGAGCTCCCAAAGTCCGGTTAACCACCTCGGTTTGCCCATCGGTTTGAGGGTGGTGGGACGTGGAGAAGAGCAACTTGGTGCCAAGAGCACCCCACAAACACTTCCAAAAATGGCTAAGGAACTTGGAGTCCCTATCACTAACAATGGTGCGAGGCACCCCATGCAATTTCAAGACATTATCAATAAATAAGGAAGCTACATGTTGGGCATCATTAGTCTTTTTGCACGGAATGAAGTGAGCCATTTTGGAGAAACGGTCAACGATAACAAAAATGCTATCGTGTCCTCCTCTAGTCCGGGGTAAAGCCATAACAAAATCCATAGAAAGATCAACCCACGGACTAGTAGGAATGGGCAAAGAAGTGTATAGCCCTTGGTTGTTGGACCTAGACTTGGCCCTCTTGCAATCCAAGCAAGCATTGCAAAATCGCTCCACAAGAGGCCTCATTTTTTGCAAATGGAATTGCTCTTTAAGTATGGCCATAGTCTTGTCCACCCCAAAGTGACCCATCAAGCCCCCGCAATGTGCTTCTTGCACTAGCACATCTCTCCAAGAGGACTCGGGGACACACACTCGCCCATGCTTGAAAATGTAGCCATCTACCCATTGGTATTTCTCCACCCTTTCCCCACTCACTAGAGCATCATGAATGCTCTTGAGCTTTGGGTCATGAGCGTACAATGACTTGATACTCTCAAAACCCACAAGCCTAGAAGCGAGAGTGGTGGCAAGAGCGAATTTTCTTGAAAGCGCATCGGCCACAACATTGTCCTTACCCTTTTTGTAATGGATTACATAAGGGAAGGACTCAATGAACTCCACCCACTTGGCATGTCGTTTGTTCAACTTTTCTTGACCTCTTAGATGCTTGAGTGACTCATGGTCACTCTTGATCACAAAGTCCCGAGGCCATAGATAGTGTTGCCAATGGGCTAAAGCTCTCACTAGGGCATACAACTCCTTGTCATACGTGGAGTAATTCAAGGTTGCGCCCTTCAACTTCTCACTAAAGTAGGCAACGGGCTTCCCTTCTTGCATGAGAACACCCCCAATTCCCACCCCCGAGGCATCAAATTCAACCTCAAAAGGCTTCCCGAAGTCGGGCAATTGTAGCAAGGGGGCGGTACTCAACCTACTTTTCAATTCTTGGAAAGCTCTCTCTTGAGACTCTCCCCACACAAAGGGTTTATCTTTCTTCACCAACTCGGTGAGTGGTGCGGCAATGGTGCTAAAGTCTCTAACAAAGCCATGGAAACTCCTCACATGAGAAACGGTGGTAGGAGTAGGCCAATCTCTAATGGCTTCAACTTTGGACTCATCAACTTCCACACCATTGACACTAACAACAAAGCCCAAAAAGACAACCTTTTCAACACAAAAGGCACACTTCTTAAAGTTGGCATAGAGCTTTTCGGCTCGTAGCACTTCAAGCACTTGACTCAAGTGGCCCACATGGTCGTCTATGGACTTGCTATAAATCAATATGTCAGCAAAGTAGACGACCACGAATTTGTTGATGAATGGCTTAAGCACGTGGTTCATTAATCTCATGAAAGTGCTAGGTGCGTTGGAGAGGCCGAAGGGCATCACCAACCATTCATATAGACCAAACTTGGTCTTGAATGCGGTCTTCCATTCATCCCCGGGTTTCATCCGGATTTGATGGTAGCCGGACCTAAGGTCTATTTTAGAAAAGACACTAGAACCACTAAGCTCATCCAACATATCATCCAAACGAGGTATGGGATGTTGATACTTTACCGTGATCTTGTTGACCGCTCGACAATCCACACACATCCTCCAAGTGCCATCCTTCTTTGGAACGAGGATCACGGGCACGGCACAAGGACTCAAGCTTTCCCTCACCAAGCCCTTTGTAAGCAATTCATCAATTTGTTTTTGCAACTCCCTTGTGTCCTCAGGATTGCTTCTATATGCCGGCTTTTTGGGGATTTGAGATCCCGGGACAAAATCAATTTGATGTTCAATACCTCTCAAGGGAGGTAGTCCATCCGGCATCTCTTCCGGAAACATGTCCTCGTAGACCTTCAAAACATTGTCAATGGCACTAGGCAAAGGGTTAGGGTTAGATAAATAATCACTTTCGGAATTTAAAACCATACCTTTGTGCACTAGGCATATGTGCATCTTGGTGCCATCATTACCTTTCAAAACCTCACCCGGTTGCATCATGGCACACATGCGACCGGTGGAAGATGGTGGAGTCTCGGCCAAAGATTTGGCCACAATCGGGGACTTGGCCTTAGCCGCTTCCCTCAACTCTTTCATGCGCCGATAGTTTTCACTTACTTGTTTCGGGGTCAAAGGTGTAAGCACAAACCTTTTTCCCTCATGTTTCACCGTGTAAGTGTTGGCCCGGCCATCATGAACCACTTGTTTGTCGTATTGCCAAGGCCTTCCAAACAAAAGATGGCAAGCTTGCATTGGCACCACGTCAAACATGTGTTCATCTTGATAGTTTCCAATCTTGAACCTAATCAAGACTTGCTTCACTACCCTCAATTCCCCACACTCACTTAGCCATTGCAAACGGTAGGGGCTCGGGTATTTAATGGTAGTCAACTTCAATTGTGAGACCAAGGATTGGCTCACCACATTTGCACAACTACCCGAGTCAACGATCATGGAACAAACTTGCCCCTTCACTCTACAACGGGCATGGAACAAGTTTTCCCTTTGCTCATCTTCCCTCTCCTCACTCAACATAGTTCCCAAAATGCGACGCACCACAAGGAACATGTTAGGATCATCCCCCTCCGTCGCTCTCTCTTCACCCTCACCCTCAACTTCCTCACTCTCCTCCTCATCATCTCCCTCGGGCTCACTTTCCCCCTCATAGACCAACCCATCATCCATCACAATCATTGTTTTCCGGGTAGGGCACTCTTTGGCAAAGTGGCCATAACCCTTGCATTTATGACATTGGAAAGAAGAAGAAGAAGGAGTATTTAAAGTAGTTTTAGAAGTACCTCCAACCTCTTTGTGGTCGCTTCTCGGGGTAGCCTTCTCAAAAGGCTTCTTTACATCTCGACTCCCACTTGCTCCACTAGCATATGGGCTCTTCCATTCTTTGGTGCGAGTTGAAGGAGTGGTAGTGGTAGTACTCCTATAGCGAGGAGCCTTTTCTTCTTTGAGCCATTTCTCGGCTTCAACCGCGGCATCACAAACATCTTGTAAGGAGTGAAAGATGTGAAGTCTCAATTGGGATGCAATCTCCCTACTCAAGCCACTTTTGAAATGGATGATAGCTTGTTCCTCATCTTCCGTTTCCATATCAAGAGCCATCCGATTTTTCTCAAAGTCGTTGAAATATTCATCAACGGACTTGTAGTTGCTTCAATTAATAGAGCTTTTTGAGTTGCTCTTGTCGATACTTGGGAGTCACATACTTGTTGTTCATAACTTCTTTCAACTCTTCCCAAGTGATGTTCATCCGCAACCCAAGCCGCCTCCTTGATCGCTTGATGGATTCCCACCAAGTAGAGGCATAGGACTCAAATGAAGATATAGCATAAGTGGCCTTCTTCTCCTCGGTCATATCATTGGTGTCAAAGACCCGCTCCAATTGGATCTTCCATTCAAGAAATGCTTCCGGATCACTAGTCCCTTTGAAAGGTGGGATAGTGATCTTGACACTATTGAGATTAGTGTCACGACCCCCACGGTTTGGTTCCGGTTGAACCCCATAGTTGTCATCAACATCTTCATATTCCCTTCACAAGTTTCTTCCCATATAAGCTCTCGGTGGTCCTCGACCTCGACCTCGACCTCTATCTACACCTCGGCCTCCATTCATCACCCTCCTATTTGGATAGGGAGCATCAAAGTAATCATCATCAAGTCCGAGGCCCTCCCCTTCTTGAGCTTCATCAACTTGCTCAAGAGGTGCAATGTTTCTCCGTGGCCTTAGGAATGGAACATCTCCTTGGGGATTGCCCAAGGGTTGGGGATTGCCCAACATTCTCTCTCTAGCAAGAGCCTCATCCCTCAACCGTTGTCGACGAACTAGCTCCGCATATTGATTCGGATTCATGATGGAATCATCTCTAGTGCCTTCATTGGCATCCTTTTGGACACTCGGGGTCCTCTCCTTTTCCATGATTTCCATTTTAAGGTTTAAGGCCTTCACCTCGGCTAGCAAACTAGCCAAGACGTCGGTTGGAACCTCAATGGTACTTTTTGCTTTCTCCTCCGCCATGTACCTACAACAAACAAAAACAAGAAAAGAGATTAGAGTAAAAGTCCTCACTCACTCCCTCACTTTTGTTTGTCGCTCGGGTTCACTCAAACTTGGGGTTGGTTTCACACAAACTTGAAATCAATGGCCTCCTCGTAGTTGAGCAACCTCCTCAATGATCAAACCAAAATACAAGAACCAAATGCTCTTCGGGAAGAGTGGATTCAATGGGACTCGATCAACGCTAAGCTATTTGGTGCGCACTTGAACCAAACAATTAACTACGAATCTTCTTTGAATTCTACTCTCCTTCTAGGCACGAGAGTCCTACTCGCACAATGGATTAGTACTAATTAGGTAGAAGTGCTACCCTCAAAGTACTAACCGGAAGTGACGCAATCAAATGTTCAAAGATCGAATCGTCACTAAACGGATTCGGAATTGAATGAATTTTGGTTTGTGATCTAGAAACTCACCATATTTGATGATGCTATGGGAGTTTTGGTGGTTGGAAACTGTTACGATTCCTTTGTGAACATTCTGTCCAACTTCAGGAAATTCTGAAAATTGGTACCCTTCGCGATCGCGTGCAGTTGGGCGCGATCGCGATGAACAAGAATTCAGAAATGGCGCGATAGCACGAGACCTTGCGCGATCGCGCAAGTTTGTTCAGCTGAACCAGAAACTCGACAGAAAACAGCAGTTTTTGCACACACAACAACCCAATTTCAACTTAGTTCAGTTTTCAAGCTTGCAAAAGGTGTTTTCAACTGTGGTACACAATTTCCAATGGTTTAAGCACAAAAACATCCATCAAACAACTTGTTTTCAATGAATTTTGGTCAAGTTCTTCAATTGTTCAAAACCTTCAAAGTTCAAAATTTCGATTTTCACTACAATACTCCAAATGATGTTATGATGGTATCAAATCAACGGGAAAACTATAGTGAACAATCCCCGATACCAAACAACCACAAAATCATAACATCAATTGAGTTCTAGAAAATTTTGCAAATATTCAACCTAGGGTTCCAAATTTCCAACTTTTGATTTCCAACTCCAAAACGTGTTTTGTTGGTTCCCAATTGTCGAGATTACATAAACATACAATCCCCGATAATCAATACCAACAAAATCGTAACAACAAGCGATTTCCTTCAAATTTTTGGGTTTTCAAGTTTTTGAATTTTTTTTCTTCTTTTTCAATATAACAAGAACAAGAACAAGGAAATAAATGTGGAACAAAGATGACAAGCACGAAGAGTAGGACGAGGGCTCGTAAGAACGCAACCCTAGCCTTGCTCTGATACCAACTGATGCAATCGAAAATACAAAAGCGATAAAGAGATAAAAGCGAGACGAGACTTACACTAAAGTTCGAGTAGCAACGAAGAACTAGTTCCGTTACACCCCAAACGATTGGAAAGAATCACCTAACACTATGCAACTATCCTCAAGAGTCACGAGGCTCGAGCAAATAGAATGATCGAAGACGGATTGAAGAACAACTTGAATTCATCCAATTGATTTCAAGCCAAAAGTGTTACAAGGTTCAAGAGCATTGCTCATTTAATGTTTTGTGTTCAAAGTAGTGTAAAATGCAATAAATGATGAAAGAGGGCATTTATAGCACCCCATTACAATATTTCCTAGATTCTGGTCCGCTGCTACTCAAGTCATCTTCGCGATCGCGCTAGAGTATATGCGATCGCGCAGGGGACTTAAAAGTTGAAGCTCGCGATAGCGCGAGGCTTGGCGCGGTCGCGCAGAGAAAATAATAACTCTACGTGATCGCGAAGGTGATGGCGCGATCGCGAAGAACAAGTTTCCGTTCTTAGGCAGTAAGCTCAGCAGATCTCCCCTGTTTTTGCCCTGTTTTGCTCCCCTGCTTCTTGCACTGTTTCCTGCCCTGTTTCCACATGGATTGAGCTCCAATGCATTGTCTTTAAGTCCTCTCCCGAGCTCGTATCATCCACGCCTCTCCAAACCAAGTGTAGGTGAGCGTCTTGTATATCCTTGGCTTGACTTCGAGTGAATGGTCTCGATGCAATTTGGGTTGCATCAGGCATGGGCAGCTTTTCTCTATTCGGTCATCTCATTGGTTTCGAAGATGCGCTCCATCTTAAGCTTCCATTCAAGATATTCATCTGGATCACTAGTTCCTTTAAAGGGTGGAATAGTGATCTTGACACTGTTCAAGTGTGAGTCTCGAACACCACGAACCTGTTCGGGATACTCATCATAGCGATCATAAGCCTCACGCTCAATATGTCGTTCAACATTTGCGCCTCGACCTCGACCTCAAAAATTTCCACGACCTCGGTGAGCGAATGGCAGCTCATTTTCATATTCATCCTCGGAAAATTCCTCTTCGACAACCTCTTCGACAACGGCTCCAAGATCTCTTCGGGCCTTTGGAAGTGGTATCCTCTCTCCTCGGGGAATGCCCAAGTTTTGATAGTTAGCTTGGGGATTGCCCAAGTTTGGTTGCGCTTGGGGATTGCCCAAGTTGAGTTCTCTTCGAATTGCTTCACTTGTCAACTGATGTTGTCGAACAAGCTCAGCATATAGCTCAGGTTTGATCGGAGTGGAGTTGCTAGTTCCAGCGCCGGACCCATGCATGGTCACAGACGCACTTCCTTGCTCGAGTTGAGCTACTCGAGCACTCACTCCTCTTACTTCGGCACTGACGCCTTGTATCACAGCCATGAGATCGGCTAACGACACTTCGGGCTTCTCAATGCCTTTGCCATCGCCTCCATTCCCAGCCATGGTACCTGCACCAATCAAAGACCAAACAAACGTTAAGGTTAGAAATCACCTCACGCACTCCCTCACCTTTGATGGGTGGCACTCGGTTCCACTCTATTTATAGGTCCGGTTTTGGTCACTCAAGAACTTGTAGCCAATGGCTTCCTCGGTTGATCAACTTTTCTCAATTCCTTCGAATTTGACAAGTTACGATGTCTTACTTCAGGAAGAGTGAGTTGATTTGACTCAATGGAACGGACAGCTATTTACTCTTGCACTTGGGAAGTCAAAAGAATTTTCTATGAAGTTGGACTTCGGTCACCCTCGCACGAGTTCCTATCAGCTCAAATGAGTTAGTACGACCTCAAGTAGGACAATTACTCAAAAGATCCACCAACTAGAATTTCGGACAGAAGAAAGTGAAAACCCAGGAGAATCTACCCTTTGATTCCCTTTTGGAATCTTTTTCGAACACACCAACTCTTGTCCGTACAAGAGTGGTCCCTCCTTGGTACGGATAGGGTTTTACTTTATCCAATTTCCTTTTCTGAGCCGACAACTTTTCACCTGGGGTTTTGATCTTTACACTTTACCCCTTTCTTCTTTAATGGAACAGTGAAGCTTTGCTCCGGCGTACGGACAAACTTAGCTTCGGTTCACTGACCACGAATTTTAACAGACCTGGGTTGCTTCTTCAACTCCGATTACAACAACAACGGAGGAATTCAGTTCAAAGTTCCTGAGCTAAGATTCAGCTCCTTCGTGTCGCACACTGTTACAATTTGTAACAATTTTCAGGCGTACGGACAACGAATTCAAATACAGAACTTCGATTTTTAAGCACAAAAGAAACCCAAATCACTCAAGAACCACCAATCTTCATCGGTTTCAACCAAAACACGATGGGATTCGAGTTCCAGTCACCAACAAACTTCAAAACAATCCAAATTTCACCAAGAAACCCTAGTCACAAAATTTGTACGTCGGGTACTCGTTGGAATCAGGAAACAATGGTGAACAAGAATCAATGGTTGTTTAATCCAAACAACCAACAATCAAACACAATTTTTGATGTTTTTTTTTGTTTTTCTACTTTTTTTGTTTTTTTTTTTTGTAAACGCTCAGCAATAGCAATCAAACACACGGAAGAAAGCTGAAACTGAAGACAAAAGCATGATTTAAGTGAACAGGAGTTGAGGTTGTAATAACAAACTCAAACCTTGCTCTGATACCAAGATGGTGCAAGCAAACCCGAAGGAAATGCTAAACACAAAACACGGAAGAAAATGACAAGAAAGTAAAAGATAGAAGCAAGACAAATCTTGCTTCGATTCAAAAGAATAGTGAGGAACCTATCTCAAAGCTCGATTGAAAGGAAATCAAGACGCACCTATACTATGCAACAATCCTCAAGAAAGACCCGCTTCTTGCAAATTGAATGATCAAGAAGAAATTGTTCAAACGAATCACACCGGTTGACACAAGTTCTTTAAAAGCCCACGTCGGGGTTCGGCTCCATCGGAGACACACAATAGCACTTGCTATGTTTTTCATATACTAAAAACTGGAACCTTTACAATGAAATGAAATAAAGTATTTATAGGCTAAACTAAGGGCAGAATAGTAAATAGTCACAAGTGACTAATAAAAACAAGCCACGCAGGACTGAGCTAAGTGTATGTTCGGCAGCCTTAACTTCGGTGCGTGGTTGCTTGCTCGAACCATTGTCCGCGGCGCTCACTTGTCTTCGAACACAGGATCGAACACAGTTTGTTGGTGTTCGATCACTTTGTCCTCGGGCTCAAATTTGAAGATGACGCCCTCGGTTCTTAGGCCCGGCCACTCAGCTTCGGAGCAATTGCTTTCTTTCGGCCAGGCTAAGTGAATGTGCACATCGTGCATCAGCTTGGCTTGACTTCGTATCATCGGTCTCCTCGGTGGATCGAACACTTGATCAGCACGTGTTCGGACTGCATCAAGATCCACAATCTGAGAAAGATCATTGGAAAAGATTTGTGCTCTAGGAATATTCAGAGCTTATTATATGAAGACTTATGCATTCACCCAGACATTGAGCTTCCTCATGGGTACAAGACACCAAAATTCAACACTTTCGATGGGAAGGGGGACCCCTATGCAGATCTGAAAGATTATTGCAGCAGAGTTTATCAGGAATGACACTTGCATGGTATACTAAGCATGATTTTAGCAAATGCCACACATGGGAAGACATGGCCCGAGACTTTATGGAATAATACAAGTTCAACATAGTAAGAAATCCTTGTTTAATTGATAAGTGCAAAATCAAGAAGATGCTGCATGAGTCTGTTGCAGAATGTGCTTTGAGATGGAGGCTAGAAGCCTCTATGATGCATCCTCTATTGACTGAAAATGAGTTATTATCAACTTTCCTTGAAATTCAAGAAGACATATTTTATGAAAAGCTACTCTTAGCCAATTTAAAGGATTTTTTCAGTTTAATCTGGTATGCAAAGATATTGGAGAAAAAGTTTCAAACCGGAAGGTTGAATGACTACTACTCTACAGTGCCAGTTTTCCATCGTTCTGATGCACCTGAGAATATTCAAGACTCCCAGCATCCGCAAGTGCACTACAATCTTAACCATCACAATATGAAGAATCACAATCATCAGCATCAGCCTCACCAGGCACCATCCAGTCATCAAAGAGTGACGAAGTTAAGACCTCGTACTTTCACTCCTCTATATGAATCATTGTCAAATATATTTGAGAGATTGAAAGCAGAAGGGCTATTGCAAGCAAAGAAATGATGGTCCCCGGAGAATCTGCCTCAAGGATTTGATTTATCAAAATGGCGTGCATACCACTCAAATATTCAAGGCCGTGATTCAGAAGAGTGTTTGGCACTTAAGAACAAAATCCATAATATGATTGAAAAAGGCAAGATAAGTGTAAAGCAAGATCAAACAATCAATTATGATCCACTAGCAGCAAATGCAATTATCATTAGAGGTGATTCATCAAAATTGGAACCAAGGCATTTGAAAAGGAAGTGTTGAGCCCAACAAAAAGATTAAATGATAACACTTTGTTTATTGAAAATGACATTTCACTGCCCAACTATCTTATATTTGCCTTACCCTTTTATTGGGTTTTGGTCCCAAAATCAATGAAAATTTATTTTCCAAATGAGCTAAGCCAAAGATGTTTTAAATGATATCTTTTGTGCAAAGGAAAGAATTTCAAGAACGTCAGACTCTCGCAGCAGCAATAATCTGATCGCCATATAAGAAGATGCAAATTTGAAGCCACATTAGGTGTTCAATCAAGCCAATTGTTATTTTTTCAAAAACTAACAACTTTTTTTGTGAAAATAGGGGAAAATTTGTTTTGGTGCTACCGCAAAGTTTATCATAAAGACGGAAGGAGTAAATCAAGTGTTGAGGCTTTTATGCCCAGCTTTTAGAAGTCACAATTTTTCTTTGACTGCAGGAATTCCAAAAGCAGCAAAATGAGGAGAACTAGAAACCATCAGTTCTTCGGAGATTATTTACCTCGTAGTATATGCAGAAAAGATCTACTTCTCTCTTTTCCATTTATAGCCTTCGCTTTATTGCTTGCTAATTTTCAACGCCTTTACTTTGAATTATGCAGGAACTAAACATCTGATTCAATATGGACCGAGGGCAGCATTCAACGCTTTGCAACATTATCAACACAAGCCACACAACCCTAGCTTTGCTTATTAGTTTTGCATTATCTCGCATTAATTAATCTGATTTGCAACTTTAGTTTGCAAGTTCCTATCAAATTTAGGCTCGTTCGCCTTATAAATGAACGTTTTAGGCTCGTTCGCCTTATAAATAAATAATTTAGGCCCGTTCGCCTTATAAATAAACGTTTTAGGCCCGTTCGCTTTATAAATGAACAATAAGGGTTCATCTACCCGTAAATAGGATATGCAGGTTTATTCCAAGTTGCACTGGGACGCTGGAGGCTTCGTGGCCCGATGCCTCATTGGTTTTATCAGTTGAATGGAGCACATTCCAAGATTGCATTGCAGACTCTTTATGATTTAAAGAATTATGCTTTATAGTGGTTTATTTCCGAAAGGCAGCATTTCTATTTCCTTAATTTTTGCGAATTGTTAAACATATCTGTTTCATTTCTATTTCGCTTTATGAGAACGTTTACTTAAATTCCATTTTGTGATTTGAAGATATTGCTAAATTTGGAGAAGCATATGCTTTTAATGGATTTTATTTTTTGCTTTACCCTACGTATTTTAGGTCTAATCACCTTATAAATGAACATTTTAGGCTCGTTCACCTTATAAATGAACGTTTTAGGCTCAATCTCATTATAAAAGATCATTTTTAGGATCGTTCGCTTTATAAATGAACGTTTTAGGCTCGTTCCCCTTATAAATAAACATTTTTAGGCATGTTCCTTTTATAAATAAATGCTTTTCTGAAGCCTGCTTTGAATCAGGAATTTGACAAGTCAACTTTGAGACACCGCGTTCAAAGTGTCTCGCCAGTTGGTTGTCCTACATAGATTATAAATTAGACAAGTTAACTTTGAGACACCATATTCGGAGTGTCTCACCAGTTGGTTATCCTCCAATAACTTTATGTTTTGAACCTGCGTAAACTATAAATTTGACAAGTCAACTTGAGACCTTATGTCTCGTTAGTCGACTTATTTTCTGCAAAAAAATCATACCTGCTTTATTTATTGTCTTGTTTTATTGTTTCAGAATAATAATCAGCCTAGAGGTTCCCCAGTTGGAGCGCCTCGTCAGTTGATTGAAGGAAGAATTTATCAATGATATCGCAACCCGCATCTACAAACTTCTGTTGTTGTTTTATTCCTTATTATGAATATTAAAGTTTATTAGTAGGTTCTCGCTTACCGTTTGTCGAGATTATGACAGAATTTTAGCAGGTCCGCAACAGCATTTATAGCACAACGTAGAACTTTTTCTTAGCAGTGAACTGGGGCAATCATTGATATGAGCTAGACTCGTCAACGAAGATCTGAGGAATCGCACTCGAACAAGTTGACATCCTAGAGGTCAGTCTTATGTCAACCCTAGAAGTCAATCTGCTGTCAACCCCTTTTGTGTCTGCCAATTTTGTGTCACCCAAATATCTCCAGCTTAAGTCATGACTCAGTCCAAGGTTCGAGGTTAGAGACAAGATAGTTGTGTTATCTCGTCTTCATTTCCCGAATCGGGTCGAACTTCATGTGGACTGATTCTTGTTTAGCCAAAGATGTGTAGGCAACTCGGAGACTGAAGTGCAGCTATATCCATAAGTCTCGCCTTTTGGTGCTTGAATCAAAAGTCTTTGACTTTATCGTGACAAAATTAGTTTTTTTGCTAACTTCTTTACCCTGAAAACTCTTTAATCCTTTTCGGGTAAAGAGAGACAGTTGTTGATACTCAATTTTGTCCCAAAAATGTTTAATTAAGGTGGAATTATTTTATAGAAGGCGAATTTTGAAAATTAAAAGTAAGTTATTGATTTTAAAAGAAAATGGCTAAAATCGCAATACGTAGCCTTTAAATTAACCTACCCGCGCAACACCTCTATTTTATTTAATTATCCTAAAAGGATAAATTCGTTCCTAGCCTGAAATACTAGCCTATTTCTGCAATTATACATATATACACACTTGCCTATTCGTTTCATTTCCCCTAAATTCTACCTGACCCTTAACCCTTTCCGTAATTCTGGAAAACCATTGAATCCTTAATCTCTTTCAACGCAACTCCCATTCTCCCCTTTTCCCCACAAAATTTTAAACCAAATCAGTCCAAAAGCTTCGTCACCATGGTCCCCCTTACCCTCTCTCTTCATTCGTACCATAGTACGAGAATTGAATCTCATCTGTCTTTTTGTTCATTAAACGGATGAGATCAAACCACCACATCACGCTTAAGAATATTCGAATCAAAATGGAATTTTTTTTTACTGAAATCGGCATGGAAAAAGGATCTTTTGGGTAATTTACTTGCATTACTCCATTTTCCTTGTTGATTTTTGTATAAAAAATTCTCACATTTCAAAGAGGGCCTTATCCACAGAGAGCCATTAGGAGGTCAGTTCGGGTAATTTCTCTTTGCTTACAAAAGCCTATTTTCCCCCTCCTTATATAGGGTATGATATTTTATACCACATGGGGGAGTTTTTGAGTTCATAAAATTAGAGGCAGAGTTCTAGGGTTCTTGGAGATAAAAAAAGGTACAGCATATATATACATATATTTTTCTCAGTTTTATCTTAAAAAAAATACATACAGTATTATTGTTTCTGCTTGGGATTCAAACCTCATTTTTGAGTTTGTGTCGTCGCGCCGCCGTTCAAGTCATCAACCTTATTCGATTAGTCGCTCTTATTCGAGTTGCATTCTTCAAATCTTTGTCCAGTTCACTGCTCCACAAAAGGTAACTCGTTTTCCTTTTATCTTTTTTTCTTTTGAATGTGCTCACCTTATGCCTAATATATGTGTTCACTGCACCTTATGCATGAGACTAGTTATTGATGTTATTGTTTGCTAGTATGTTTAGCTATGGAAAATGTGAATTTTAAATCAATAGTTAGAGTTAAAACTAGTTAAAAGGGGTTTTGAACTTCATTTACATAAAATTTTAATCTTTAATGTATTTTGGCTTCAAATCATCTGTTAAAAGTAATAAAATTCAATCTTTAGTTATAAATATGGATTGAATAAGTAGTTTAAGCTCAAATCTTAGTGAATGTATTATTTTTTCTTTGTTTCTATATGGAAGTGAAGCTGCGCTGAGGCTTCAAGCCAGTAGTAAATGGTGGTAGAAGTATGACGAGTATTGTTGTTGTTCTGCTGAGTCTAAGGTAGAAAGAGGAAGGCACGATGTTTGTCTGGTGGTATTCAGGTTGTTTTGGAAATATTACATGGTCTACAAGTGTCTTTGGCGGTCTGTAGAGGTGGTCTAGTTTATTGCAAGGCTCTGGTGGCTATAGTTTGAAGTTGTCTTTGGTGGCTAGTGAGAGTGGCTACAGGCGTGTGTGTATTCTTTCAGGGTAGTGTCAGGTGGTATAGGTGGTTGGGGGTTTGTTTTAGGTGTTTCCGGTCCTTTTTTTCCTGTGAGGTAGTCTTAAAGAGGAAGTCTGTCTCTAGTTGTTGTGGTCTGAGTAGTTACAAAGGTTGTTTTCTTGGTGGTTGGCTGGTAGTTTAATTAAGTTGTCTTTTGAGGTTTATAGATGTAGCAGATGTTATTTGGTTTTAGTTTCTAGTGCTTCAGTTGTAAGAAGGAATCAGGTGTTGTTGCAGAATTGATGAGGAGCTGTAGGTGTTGCAGGGGTATGTAGGTGAGTGTAGGTGGATTAGAGAAGGTCTCTTTATGTGTGTAGGTAATTAGAGGAGGTATAGGTTGTTTGTAGGTGGTAGTTAATGCGGTTGGCTAGCAGGGATTTCAGGATAAGTTTAGGAGTGTGATGGGGTAAGGTTTTCTAGTAGGAAATCAGCTGCTTGGTTTTTCTTTAAATTTCCCATTGTTCTTGTCCTTAAACATGTTGGCACCTCTTTTAAATTGAACATGTTATATTCACATTATTCTCTTGAGTTATTGGAATGTGTATGAAACTGAAATTATGGAAAATTTATTGTCCTTTGAGTTTTCTGTCATGAGCAGCTAAGTATAAAAATCACAACTTTATAATTGCCATTTGAACTGAATCATGTCTAAGTATCTGGGGTTATTATTTTTCTTGTTTTTTAACGGTGTAGTTTTTATTGATTAACATTAGGAATGAATCTGTTCTTATGTTTTATAATTAAAATAATAAGAGTTAGAGTTAAAGATTCGAGTTTTATCGCCTCTTACTATGTTTAAGTAAAAATCCTACTTGATAATCCTTTCTGTTCCTAAAAGCATATTGATTTGGATGTGTGTTTCTATTTATGAACAACCTGAAGCATAATTATTTCTTTAGTTTAAGTCGAGTTTGTTATTGAAAATTAAATAGGTGAGTGATTGTTAAGCCTATGACAGCTTAAGAAACCAGTCTTAGGTTTCATCTTATTTAGTATGATTGGTATGCTTACTTCAGTTACAATTTCTTCTAGTGGAAATGTTAACTTGTATTTTACTTTTAATTTGGATCAAAAGTGCTTATTCATTTTACGTAAAAAATCTTAAAATGTATGGCTAAAGAAAATTAACTTAAAGCATCAAGAGTTTTATTTGTTGCACGCTATAGTTTATGTATAATGGTGGATTGTGGTGACTGTATAACTAGGCACATTAGAGGTTAATGAATTTAGATTCATTGATAGCTCTAGTGCTTGTCTGCTATTGATAAATAATGGCAGAACCTTTATTTGTTCAATTTACTATTTAAAGGTGGGTTTTGTTCTTGTTTCTAATCCTTTTTCTTTCCATTGTATTTGCATGGCACGTAGTCAAATGAGTTTCACTTTGAAACTTGACCATTTTAAGTCTAAAACTTGAGGATGCTTGCCGCTGCTTACCCTGCGCGTCAAATCCAGCTACTTTCTTTTTTAGATTCAGTCCAAGAAGATCTTGCATGTTCCTTGTTGTCTTATTAATTGCGTCTTCGGCATTCCCGATTCTATTTTCTCTACTTTCTTCTCTTTCTCTATTCTGCAGAAAAATATGTTATAGAACTTCCCCGTGGATCAGACTAGGAGTCCTGTAGGATAGAATTATATGAATTATGATTAGTAAATGATTTGAACTGCTTTGTGATTGTCTTTATTCTTTTTCTTTTGATTTTGAAAATAATTTATAATTTTAAGAACAGTTGTTAAATTATCAGTGCAATAAAAGTATAATTAATGTTATTTCTATTAAATAATTATTTACTTTTAAATAATAGTAATTACTTATTTATTTATCTATTACTTATTATTTATTTTTTAATATTTATTTGTTATTTATTTATTTATTTTTTTATTTTATTTATCTATTTATTTACTTAGTATTTATTTTTTTTTTATTTATCCTATATTTTTCTTAAAATCTGTAAGTTATTTATTTATTTTAATTCGTGAAAACCGCCGAATTAACTACATTTTGGTGGATTTTTGAAAGTGCATTAATAATAAAAGACCTTCTTTCGAAATTAACTGAACCACTTGCTTAAGAATCTCTGAAAAATATTTTTCCTTTAAATAAGGAAGAAATGCACTCATTAATTAACATTGGTTCATAATTCTCCTAATTTAGGTGGCGACTCCAAAGAAACCTTTTGGAGTCTCCATAATGTTGAAAAACTTATACCCAAAATTTATCCTTATACAAAGTAATTTTTGGGATTCAACAATTCCTTCATGAAGGACTAAATTTAAGGTATACTAAATATTGCACTCTAAAGTGTATTATGAAAGAGATAGCACAGAAAATGCAGTGAATTCCCCTAGTGCTCGGCTGGTAAGAACTTCTAATCAAGATATGACTCAAGGTTCTTAGACTACTGTATATTTTCTTTCTATTTAGCTTGAGTATGCTGGCTTCTGATTTTTCCGCTACATTGGTCAATGGCTTTGAAAATTTCTCCATCAGTAATTTGCTTAAAAGCATACAAGTACTTACTATTGAAATCATTTTCTACCTAATCTCTGTTACAATATCTTTCCCCTTTCTAACTGCAAACTCACTATTTTGTTCACCTATGTCATTTCATTCTATATAGACATAAATCTTACTTACCTCCTCGCATGTAGTTTTTCTTTAGTTAGCAGTTATACTTTAGTTTGTTTCGAACTTCTTCATGCAGTAAGTAGTTGTTTATTTTTTTCCAACAAGAGTTTGCACTTGCATACTACATGGAATTTGAATTTGTAGGAAAATTTTTACTGTAATTTTGAATTTGTAGGAAAATTTTGGCGATTCATTTGGAAACAGTGGATAGAAGATAATTTTCTCTTTTTGAAGTTAATGGTGAAAACAATTAGACAATTATGATGTTTTATTATTCTACTTGTTATTGGTTATTTTTAATACCATATAAAGACATTAAGCTTTGTAAAATTCCAACCGATGGGCAAATCGAGGGGGTGAACCAACCCTTGGAAGCTATACTTAGAGCTATGACAAAAGGTAAGGCCGGGATATGGATTGATAAGATACCACTCATTGAGTTTGCATATAACCATACTTTGCATAGAATGATTGGCATGACTCCATTTGAGTGTGTGTATGAGTATAATCATTTGATTCAACTTGATCCTACCCCTTTGCCAAGGGATGCAGTTGTTAGATTTTAAGGTAAGACCTGGGCCGAGGCTTTGTTTTAACTGCATGCCAAGGTGAAGAAGAACTTGGAGGAGGCCTATGGAAAGGTGGAAACCAAGAACAACAAGGGAAAAAAGAAAGTGGAACTCAAGAAAGGAGATTGGGTGTGGGTGCACTTCCGCAAAGAGAGATTCCAAAACCTTAGGAAAGGCGAGTTTGCACCCTGAGGAGATGGACCATTCGATGCTATCCAAGATCAACAACAATACATATGTTTGATTTTCCCGGTGAGTATAACATTTCTAGCACATTCAATGTTTCCGACTTCACTCTTTGTGATGTAGGCAATCATATCTTGGGAGATGACGCCTTAATTTTGAGGAAAAGATCTTATCAAGAATGGGATGATGATGTAATCAAAATTTCATCGAGGCCATTCACTTTGAGTCAAGATAAAGAGATCGAAGATGCTCACCTATACTTGGTTTGGAAGGGCCTTGATGATACGAGCTCTGGGAGTGATTTGAAGATTATGCATGTGAGCTCAATCGAAGGAGGGATGGCTAGGCACCAGGGGAAGGCGGAGTGCTTAGTCCTTAGGCAGCGAAGCAACCAGGTCGTGCGCCTCCGTCCAGGCGGAGTGCCTAGGAAGAGCACCCAAACTTGGGCAGCAGCACAACCAGGCGGAGCACCTCAAGCCAAGCAAAGCACCTCAGCTTGAGGACTTTCTTGACCAGTAGCTCCACCAGGCGGCGCTCCCCAATCCAGGCCGAGCGCATCAAATGTTGAATTTTGCTATCTTTTTGTATGTGATTCCTATTTTAGCCCTAAGTGACCTATAGTACTTTAACCTAGTTTGAGGGCTTTTTAGACATTTCCCCACATGTAAAGGGATGCTATAAATACATCTCTTAGTCATTTATGTCAAACACCTTACATTGAATACAAAAACATATGAGCATTGCTCTCTTGAAAACCTTGAATCTTGGCTTAATTTCAATTGGAAGAATCCAAGTTGAACTTCAATCCTACTTTGATCATTCTATTTGCAAGACTCGGGTATCTCTTGAGGATAGTTGCGTAGTATAGGTGATTCTCGACCTCCACCCGAGGTGTAACGAGACTTAGTTCCTCGTTGCTACTTAGGTAATCGTTCTAGTCTCGTCTTGCTTTTATCGTTACTTACTTCCACGATTTACATTGCATCAAATCTAAAAGCGAGAGTGGTCGCTAAGGCAAACTTCCTCGACAGGGCATCGGCCACAACTTTGTCTTTACCCTTTTTGTAATAAATTACATTGGGAAATCTCTCAATGAATCGGACCCACTTGGCATGCCGCCGGTATAACTTCACTTGGCCTCGGGGATGTTTCAAGGATTCATGATCACTTTTAGTCACAAACTCTCAGGGCTATAGATAATGTTGCCAAAGAGCGAGTGCTCGAACAAGGGCATACAATTCTTTGTGATACGTTGAGTAATTCAAGGTTGCACCCTTAAGCTTTTCCTGGAAGTAAGCGATCGGCTTCGAGTCTTGCATAAGCGCTCCTCCGATCCGAACCCCGAACACATCACATCAACCTCGAATGCTTTGCCGCAGTCAGGGAGTTGCAACAACGGGGCATAGGTAAGCCTCCATTTCAACTCTTGGAAAGCCATTTCTTAGGACTCTCCCCACACAAATGGATGGTCTTTCTTTACAAGCTCGATTAAGGGAGCTACTATAGTGCTAAAGTCACAGACAAACCTCCTATAAAAACTAGCTCACCCATGAAAACTACGGACTTGAATCACTGAAGTAGGGGTCGGCCAATCTCTAATTGCTTCAACTTTGGACTCATCGACTTCAACACCACTAGCACTCACAACAAATCCAAGAAAGACTACATGCTCGATACAAAAGGAACACTTCTTGAAATTAGCATACGGTTTCTCGCATCTAAGTGTATCAAGTACAAGCCTTCCATTTTCAACATGTTCATTCACAAATTTACTATAAACAGGTATGTCATCGAAATACACAATAAAAAACTTATTTATAAACTATTTAAGCACATGGTCCATCAATCTCATGAAAGTTCTCGAGGCGTTAGAGAGGCCAAATGGCATCACTAACCGTTCATAGAGACCGAATTTCATCTTGAATGCAGTTTTCCATTGATCACCCGGTTTTATTCAGATTTTATAGTAACAGACCTGAGGTCAATATTTGAAAAACAAGAAGAACCACTTAATTCATCAAGCATATCATTTAATCGAGGAATAGGATGATGATACTTTACCGCAATTTTTTTGACTGCTCAGAAATCAACACACATTCGCCATGCTCTATCTTTCTTTGGGACAAGTATAATAGGAACGATGCACGGACTCAAGCTCTCTCGAACCAGTCCTTTATTCAGTAATTCATCCATCTACTGCTGGAGCTCTTTAGTGTCTTCGGGATTACACCGATAGGTTGGTTTGTTTGGGATTTGAGATCCCGGGATGAAGTCAATTTGGTGCTCGATTCCCCTCAACGGAGGTAATCCACCTGACATTTCTTCATCGAATATGTCTCGAAGTCCTGCAAAACACTTTATTCTTCACTAAATAAAGTGTTATCGTTAGTGAAATCATCATTAGAGTTCAAGAGAATACCCTTATGCACGAGGCAAATCATCATTCGACCGCTGTCATTGCCTCGTAGATACTCACCTAGTTTCATAATTACACAAATGTTACCTGCTAGGGGCGGTCTTGATTCTTTATCATTGGCCACAATTTGTGTCCCCATAGGAGACTTAGCTTTGGCCGCTTCTTTCAGCTCCTTCACTCGTTTATAGTCCTTACTGACTTGTTTTGGAAACAGAGGTTTGAGAATGAAGTTCTATCCACTGAGCTTAGCAGTATAAGTATTGGATCGTGCATTATGAATAACCGACCAATAATACTACCATGGTCGTCCTAGTAGCAGATGATAAGGATCAAAATCAAAAGACAAAAAAAGAACGATAGGAGAGCAAGACACGTCTCAAACTCCCTACAAGGTAACCAAGGAGAACTTGTTCCATAATACCCTCGTATTGGCGTCAAGAAGGACCTACTCTATGCAACCAACCTCGAGTCGCACCCGGGTCTCACAAGTAGAATGATCGGGTGTTAGTTCGATAATCAACTAGGATCCGCTAGTGAATTCAAGCCAACAAAAAGGGTTTCTTCATAAACAAGAGTTCAACTCTATTCATCATTCAACAATATTCAAAGTAAGCTAAGGTTTGATGAAGGCAAGTGAAGTATTTATAGACTTCACTTATAGATAATGAAAGCATTAAAATACCCCCCAAAGTGGGTTAAATAAACAAAGGTCACGTAGGGCTATAATAGTCAAAACATAGTATTTTAATTAGGTGTCCCATCACATTCTTCAGTGGAGTAGGCGCCCCAGTAGGCGTCCAGCCTACTCCAGCAAGCGCCCCGTTTTTTCAGCCTTGCAGTAGAGTGGGCGATCTGCCCATTTACAGAGGCGGTCCGCCTACTGTGTTGGTGGAAACTTCAGAGAGTTGAGGGGGCGGTCCGCCTCCTCCTGTGGCTCCTTGGTTTGCCTCGAAATGTGCCCCGGATGCCTCTCCAAGTAGCCTAGGCGATCCTCCATCCATGGCACTCCAATGCATGATCATCAAGCTACTCTCGGAGCCTTCTTCCATGTCCTTCCAAGTCAAGTGGAGATGGGTGTCTTGACTCAACTTAGCTTGACTTCTAGTGAAAGGCCTTGAGGTAGTATGCCCCGCATAATCCTCCCCTTCATGGGAAGGTTTCGTCCTCGAAACCATAGCTTCCTCCTCTCCGGCATCACCATCCCCCGGTAGATCAATCACATAGGCGTTGTTGTTGATCTTGGAAAGCACTTGAAATGGTCCATCTCCACGGGGTGCCAACTTCCCTTTCCTAAGGTTTGGAAATCTTTCTTTGCAGAAGTGCACCCACACCCAATTCCCCTTTTTGAGCTCAAGCTTATTCCTTCCCATGTTCTTCTTGGAAGCAACCTTTGCATAGGCTTCCTCCAAGTTCTTCTTGGCTTTAGTATGAAGCTCAATCATAGCCTTTGCTCGGCTTTTCCCATCAAAATTAGCAACCATGTCCCTTGGCAAAGGGGTTAGATCAAGAGGAATCAAGGGGTAAAACTATAAACACATTCAAATGGAGTCATGCCAATCAAGCTATGCAAAGTACGGTTATAGGCAAACTCCATAAGAGGCAATTTATCAACACACGTCCCGGCCTTACCTCGGGTCATAGCTCTAAGAAGAGCACCCAAAGTCCGGTTTATCACCTCGGTTTGTCCATCCATTTGTGGGTGGTGGGACGTAGAAAACAAGAGCTTGGTGCCAAGAGCACCCCACAAGCTCCTCCAAAAATGGCTAAGGAACTTGGTGTCCCTATCACTTACAATGGGTTGAGGCACACCATGCAACTTTAATACATTATCAATAAACAAAGAAGCAACATGTTGTGCATCATCACACTTTTTACATGGAATGAAGTGAGCTATTTTGGAGAACCTATCCACGACAACATAAATGCTATCGTGTCCTCCCTAGACCATGGTAATCCCATAAGAAGAGCACCCTCGGGTCATAGCTCTAAGAAGAGCACCCAAAGTCCGGTTTATCACCTCGGTTTGTCCATCCGTTTGTGGGTGGTGGGACGTAGAAAACAAGAGCTTGGTGCCAAGAGCACCCCACAAGCTCCTCCAAAAATGGCTAAGGAACTTGGTGTCCCTATCACTTACAATGGGTTGAGGCACACCATGCAACTTTAATACATTATCAATAAACAAAGAAGCAACATGTTGTGCATCATCACACTTTTTACATGGAATGAAGTGAGCTATTTTGGAGAACCTATCCACGACAACATAAATGCTATCGTGTCCCCCTAGACCGTGGTAATCCCATAACAAAGTCCATCAAAATATCTATCCACGGACTAGTAGGGTCTTGAGCATACATCAACTTAATGCTCTCAAAACCCATGAGCTTGGAGGCAAGGGTGGTGGCTAGAGCAAACTTCCTAGAAAGTGCATCCGCCACAACATTGTCTTTCCCTTTCTTGTATTGGATAACATAGGGAAAAGACTCAATGAACTCTACCCACTTGGCATGATGCTTGTTAAATTTATCTTGGCCCCTAAGATATTTGAATGACTCATGGTCACTCTTAATCACAAATTCTCTAGGCCAAAGGTAGTGTTGCAAAAGAGCAAGAGCTCTCACCAAGGCGTACATCTCCTTGTCATACGTAGAGTAGTTCAAGAAGGTACCCTTCAATTTATTACTAAAGTAGGCTATGGGTTTCCCATCTTGCATTAAAACACCACCAATTCCCACCCCCGAGGCATCACATTCAACCTCAAATGCCTTTACGAAGTCGGGAAATTACAATAGAGGGGCGGTACTCAACATACTTTTCAATTCTTGGAAGGCCTTCTCTTGAGGCTTTTCCCAAACAAAAGGTTCGTCTTTCTTTACCAATTCGGTGAGCGGAGCGACAATGGAGCTAAAGTCTTTCACAAATCGTCTATAAAAACTAGCAAGACCACGAAAGCTCCTCACTTGAGTCACAGTAGTAGGAGTAGGCCAATCACGAATGGCCTCTACCTTAGACTCATCCACCTCCACTCCTTGGGCACTCACAACACACAAGGAAGACTACCTTCTCAACACAAAAGGCACACTTTTTAAAATTAGCATAGAGCTTTTCGGCTCTCAACACTTCAAGCACTTGCCTTAGGTGATCAACATGGTTGTCTATTGATTTGCTATAGATCAATATATCGTCAAAGTAGACGACCACAAAATTATTGATAAATGGCTTTAGAACATGGTTCATTAGCCTCATGAAAGTAATAGGTGCGTTGGAGAGGCCAAAGGGCATCACCAACTATTCATATAGACCAAACTTGGTCTTGAATGCGGTTTTCCGTTCATCCCCGGGTTTCATCCGGATTTGATGGTAACCGGACCTACGGTCTATCTTCGAAAAGATACTAGAACTACTTATTTCATCAAGCATGTCATCTAAGTGAGGTATGGGATGACTTTACCGTGATTTTATTGACCGCATGACAATCCACACACATCCTCCAGGTGTCATCCTTCTTTGGAACAAGGATCACGGGCATGGCACAAGGACTCAAGCTCTCCCTCACCAAGCCTTTAGTGAGCAATTCATCAACTTACTTTTGCAATTCTCTTGTGTCCTCCGGATTTCTCCTATAAGCCAGTTTGTTTGAGATTTGAGACCCCGGGACAAAGTCGATTTGGTGCTCAAAACCCCTCAAGGGAGGTAGACCAATTGGTATTTCATCCGGGAATCTGTCTTCAAAATCCTTCAAAACATTCTCAAAAGCACTAGGCAAAGGGTTAGTGAAAAAATCAAGATCAGATGTAAGAATCATACCTTTGTGCACTAGGCATATGAGTAGTTTGTTTCCATCATTTCCTCTCAAAAGTTCACCCGGTTGCATCATGGCACATATGCTACCGGTAGAAGATGGTGGGATTGCCACCAAGCTCTCGGCCAAAGGACTAGTCTCAACAACCGATTTAGCCTTTACCGCCTCTCTTAACTCCTTCATTCGGTTGTAATCTTCACTAACTTGCTTGGGAGTTAAGGGTCTAAGCACAAACTTCTTTCCCTCGTGCTTAACCGTGTAGGTGTTAGCACGGCCATCATGAACCACATGTCTATCAAATTGCCAAGGCCTTCCAAAGAGAAGGTGGCATGCTTGCATTGGCACCACGTCAAACATGTGTTCATCCACATAGTTCCCTATCTTGAACTTGATCATGACTTGCTTTACCACGCTCAATTCACCACACTCACTAAGCCATTGCAAACGGTAAGGGTTTGGGTGTTTCAAGGTGGGTATCTTCAATTGGGAAACTAGTGATTGGCTAATGATATTGGCACAACTTCCCGTGTCAATAATCATAGAGCAAACAATACCCATGACTCGGCATCTAGCATGGAAAAGATTCTCCCTTTGCAAAGTCTCACTACCCTCCACAAACATGGCTCCTAAACTCCTCCTCACAAAAAGGAAGGCATGGGGATCATCATCCTCAATTGCATCCTCCCCATCATCAATCTCCTCATCACACTCTTCTTCCTCACCCTCGGGTTCACTATCTTGTTCATACACCAAGTCACCCACAAGAACCATAGTTTTCCGGGTAGGGCAATCTTTGGAAATATGTCCATATCCCTTACATTTATAGCATTGAGTAGAAGTAGAAATATGATTACTCAAGTGAGTTTTAGAGTTACCCCCACATGTTGTGTAGACTTCTCATAAGGCTTCTTCACATCCTTGCTAGCACTTGCACCACTTGCATTTGGGAATTTTGCATTTGTACTAGGAGTCTTCCACTCTTTTGGCTTGCTCATGAAAGTAGTTGTACTACTCTTGTAGCGAAGAGTTTTCTCCACTTTGGGCCATCTCTCGGCTTCAACCGCATCTTCACATAGCTTGTAGTGATTATTGTATTTGTGAAACTTCAATTGTGAAGCTACGTCTCGGTTCAAGCCTTCTTTAAATAGAATCATGGTCGTCTCATTATCTTCCTCATCCAAGTCTAGGTTCATCCGGACTTGCTCAAATTTATTGAAGTACTCCCCAACGGACTTGTAACCTTGCTTCAACTCATAGAGACGTTTGTGTTGGTTCATACGGTATTGGTTCGTCAAGTACTTCTCATCCATCACACGGATCAACTCTTCCCAAGTAAGATTGTTAGCCATTCCCGTCCTCCTTCTATTCCTCTTGACCGACTCCCACCAAGTAGAAGCAAAGGATTCAAAGGAAGATATTGCATACTTGGTTTTCTTCACCTCGGGCATATCATTGGTGTCAAATATCCTCTCCATGGACAACTTCCATTCAATATACTCCACCGGGTCACTACTTCCTTTGAAAGAAGGAATAGTGAGCTTTACACTATTAAGATTGTTACTGTCACGGCCCCCTTAGTAAGGCTCCGGTTGGCCTCCCATGTAATCTCCATAACTACCAAGATCCCTCCTAGCATTCCCTCCAAAATACCCCATGGGTGGCCCTCGACCTCGGCCTCTACCCCTATCCACATTCCGACCCCTAAATTGATAGTGAGCATCATACCCACCATCACCATAATCATCCTCCTCCTCTTCTTGAGCTTGTGCAACTTGCTCGAGAGGTTGAACATTTCGAATAGATCCAGGAAGTGGAACATTCCTTTGGGGTTTGCCCATAAGGTTACGAATGGTCACTCGTTGGGTATTGCCCAACAATTGTTCAATCCGATCACGATCATCCTTTACCCGTTGTTGATTAAGAAACTCAACAACTTGTTCCTGGATAAAGGTCGAACTACTTGTGCCCTCAACGGCTTGAACTTGGGAACTTGGGGCCCCTTTCTCAACTTGGACACTCGGGGTCCCTTTCTCCGATTGGACATTGGAAGTCCCTTGCTCAACTAGGGCACTTGATGTCACCCTCTCAAGGCTTTCAATCCTCAAGTTCATACTATCCAATTTGGCAAGGATAGTAGCAAGGGTATTCTTAGAAAAATAATCTCCTTCGTTGGCCATCGTACCTACATAAAGGAACAAACGTTAGCAAAATAACCTCACTCACACCCTCACAAGTGTTTCACTCGGTTCACTCGTTTAGTGGTGGGGGATATTTCACTCTAGCTTGAATCCAAAGCTTCACTAAGTTGAGCAACAAACCTCAACTTATTCACTCAACTCAAAAGCCAAATGCACTCCGGGTGAGTGGAATTGATGTGACTCTATTGGAACGATAAGCTCTTTCAAGTGCGGACTTGAATCAATTGGCACTACGAGTCTTCTTCGAGTTCTACTCTCCGATCTAGGGTTGAGTTTCTGATGCAGCCCGAACACGTGCTGATCAACTGTTCGATCCACCAAGGAGACCGATGACACGAAGACAAGACAAGCCAAGCTGCTGCACCATGTGCACATTCACTTAGCCTGGCCAAAGGCCGAAGGCCGTTATCTTCAGATTTGAGCCCGAAGAAAAGTGAGCGTCCGAGGACAATGAGTTCGAGCAAGCAACCGAGCACCGAAGTCAAGGCTGCCGAACACAAACTTATCTCAGCCCTGCGTGGCTTGTTTTTATTAGTCACTTGTGACTATTTACTACTTTATCCCTAGCATAGTCTATAAATAGTCCATTTCCATTTCATTGTACGACATCCAGATTTTGAGTATATGAAAAACATAGCAAGTGCTATTGTGAGTCTCCGATGGAGCCGAACCCCGACGTGGGCTTTTAAAGAACTTGTGTCAACTGGTGTTATTCGATTGAACAATTTCTTCTTGATCATTTAATTTGCAAGAAGAGGGTCTTTGTTGAGGGTTGTTGCATAGTATAGGTGCGTCTTGATTTCCCTTCAATCGAGCTTTGAGATAGGTTCCTCACTGTTCTTTTGAATCGAAGCAAGGTTTGTCTTGCTTCTATCTTTATTTTATTGTCAATCACTTCCGCGTTCGTGTTTAGCATTTCCTTCGGGTTTGCTTGCACCATCTTGGTATCAGAGCAAGGTTTGAGTTTGTTCTTACAACCTCAAATCCTATTCACTTAAATCGTGCTTTTGTCTTTAGTTTCAGCTTTCTTCCGTGTGTTTGATCGTTGTTGCTGAGCGTTTACCCAAAAAAAAAATAGAAAAACTTCAAAAATTGTGTTTGATTGTTGGTTGTTTGGATTAAACAACCATTGATTCTTGTTCACCATTGTTTCCTGATTCCAACAAATACCCAACGTACCACTTTCGTGACTAGGGTTTCTTGGAGAAATTTTGGACTGTTTTTGAGTATTGGTGTGACTGAAATCGAACCCAGTTTGTGTTGGTTGAAACCGATGAAGATTGGTGGTTCTTGAGTGATTTGGGTTCGATTGGTTCTTAAATTCGAAGTTCAGTGTTTGAAATTCGTTGTCCGTACGCCGGAAAATTATTACGAAATCATAACAGTGTACGACACGAACGAGCTGGTTCTTAGCTCGAAGAACTTGAATTGATTTCCTCCGTTGTTGTTGGAACCGGAGTTGAAGAAGCAACCCAGGTCTGTTAAAATTCATGGTCGGTGAACCGAAGCTAGGTTGTCCGTACGCCGGAGCAAGGCTTCACTGTTTCATTGAAGAAGAAACGGGTAAAGTGTAAGATCAAAACCCCAGGTGAAAATTTGTCGGCTGAAAAGAAGAAGTGGATTAGGTAAAAACCCTATCCGTACCAAGGAGGGACCACTCTTGTACGGACAAGAGTTGGTGTGTTTGAAAACGATTCCAAAAGGGAATCAAAGGGTAGATTCTCCTAGGTTTTCACTTTCTTCTGTCCGAAATTCTAGTTAGTGGATCTTTTGAGTAATCTTCCTACTCGAGGTCGTACTAACTCATTTGAGCTTAATAGGAACTCGTGCGTCGGTGACCGAAGTCCAACTTCGTAGAAAATTCTTTTGCCTTCCCGAAGCGCAAGTGTAAATAGCTGTCCGTTCCATTGAGTCAAATCAACTCACTCTTCCCGAAGGAAAAGTGACCGAGGACAATGAACTCGAAGACAAGTGAGCGTCCGAGGACAATGAGTTCGAGCAAGCAACCGAGCACCGAAGTCAAGGCTGCCGAACCCAAACTTATCTCAGCCCTACGTGGCTTGTTTTTATTAGTCACTTGTGATTATTTACTACTTTATCCCTAGCATTGTCTATAAATAGTCCATTTCCATTTCATTGTAAGACATCCAGATTTTGAGTATATAAAAAACATAGCAAGTGCTATTGTGAGTCTCCGATGGAGCCGAACCCCGATGTAAGCTTTTAAAGAACTTGTGCCAACCGGTGTTATTCGATTGAACAATTTCTTCTTGATCATTCAATTTGCAAGAAGCGGGTCTTTGTTGAGGATTGTTGCATAGTATAGGTGCGTCTTGATTTCCCTTCAATCGAGCTTTGGGACAGGTTCCTCACTATTCTTTTGAATCGAAGCAAGATTTGTCTTGCTTCTATCTTTACTTTTCTTGTCATTTTCTTCCGCGTTTCGTGTTTAGCATTTCCTTCGGGTTTGCTTGCACCACCTTGGTATCAGAGCAAGGTTTGAGTTTGTTCTTACAACCTCAAATCCTGTTCACTTAAATCATGCTTGTGTCTTCAGTTTCAGCTCTCTTCCATGTGTTTGATTGTTGTTGCTGAGCGTTTATGAAAAATAAAAAAAAAGTAGAAAAACAAAAAAAATCAAAAAAATTGTATTTGATTGTTGGTTGTTTGGATCAAACAACCATTGATTCTTGTTCACCATTGTTTCCTGATTCCAACAAGTACCCGACGTACCATTTTCGTGACTGGGGTTTTTTGATGAAATTTTGGACTGTTTTGAGCTCTAATGGTGAATGAACTCGAACCCCATCGTGTTTGGTTAAAACCGATGAAGATTGGTGGTCCTTGAGTGATTTGGGTTTGGTTTGTGCTTGAAAATCGAAGTTCTGAGTTTGAATTCGTTGTCTGTACGCCGGAAAGTTGTTACAAATTGTAACAGTTTACGACATGAAGGAGCTGAAAGCTTAGCTCAAGAGCTTTGTTTGAATTCCTCCGTTGTTGTTTGAAACCGGAGTTGAAAGAGCAACCCAGATCTGTTGAAAATTTATGGTCAGTGAACCGAAGCTAATTTGTCTGTACGCCAGAGCAAAGCATCACTTTTCCATTGAAGAAGAAAGGGGTAAAGTGTAAAGATCAAAACCCCAGGTGAAAAGTTGTCGGCTGAGAAAAGGAAAGTTGATAAGGTAAAACCCTATCCGTACCAAGAAGGGACCACTCTTGTACGGACAAGAGTTGGTGTGTTTGAAAAAGATTCCAAAGGGAATCAAAGGGTAGATTCTCCTAGGTTTTCACTTTTCTTCTGTCCGAAATTCTAGTTGGTGGATATTTTGAGTAATTGTCCTACTCGAGGTCGTACTAACTCATTTGAGCTGATAGGAACTCGTGCGTGGGTGACCGAAGTCCAACTTCGTAGAGATTTCTTTGACTCCCAAAGCGCAAGAGTAAATAGATGTCCGTTCCATTGAGTCAAATCAACTCACTCTTCCCGAAGTAAGACATCGTAACTTGTCGAATTCGAAGGAATTGAGAGAGGTTGATCAACCGAGGAAGCCAATGGCTACAAGTTCTTGAGTGACCAAAACCGAACCCATAAATTGAGTGGACCCGAGCGCCACCCATCAAAGGTGAGGGAGTGTGTGAGGTGGTTTCTAACCTTAACATTTTTTTGGTCTTTGACTTGTGAAGGTACCATGGTTGGGAATTGAGGCGATGGCAAAGGCATTGAGAAGCCCGAAGTGTCGTTAGCCGATCTCATGGCCGCGATAAAAGGCGTTAGTGCCGAAGTAAGAGGAGTGACTGATCGAGTAACTCAACTCGAGCAAGGAAGTGCGTCCGTGGCCATGAATGGGTCCGGCGCTGGAACTAGCCATTCCACTCCAATGAAACCTGAGCTGTATGCTGAGCTTGTTCGACAACATCAGTTGACGAGTGAAGCAATTCGAAGAGAACTCAACTTGGGCAATCCCCAAGCGCAAAAAAACTTGGGCAATCCCCAAGCTGGCTGTCAAAACTTGGGCATTCCCTGAGGAGAAAGGCTACCACTTCAAAAGACCCGAAGAGATTTTGGAGCCGTTGTCGAAGAGGTTGATGAAGAGGAATTTCCAAGGACGAATATGAGAATGAGCCGCCATTCGCTCAACGAAGGCAAGCTCACCGAGGTCGTGGAAATTTCCGAGGTCGAGGCCGAGGCGCAAATGTTGAAACAAATATTGAGCGCGAGGCTGATGATCGTGATGATGAGTATCCCGAACAGGTTCGTGGTGTTCGAGACTCAAACTTGAATAGTGTCACCCTTTAAAGGAACTAGTGATCAAGATGAATATCTTGAATGGAAGCTTAAGATGGAGCACATCTTTGAAACCAATGAGATGACCGAAGAGAGAAAAGTTGCCCATGCTATTGCTTCGTTCGAAGCGTATGCATCTACGTGGTGGGAATCTGATAAAAGGCATAGACGAAGGAACGCCTATCCCGAAGTCATTACTTGGCCACAGTTGAAGAGAGCAATGGATGCTAAGTATTTGAGTGCCAAATACAGGCAAAGTCAAATGCAAAAGCTCTATGAGCTAAAGCAAGGGTCCAAGACCGTCCAAGAGTATCATGATGTGTTCGAAAAGGTTTGATTGAATCTTGATCTGGTCGAGGACGAAGAACAAGCCATTATCCGATTCAAAAATGGCTTGGCTCGGGATGTGTCATCTCAATTGAGGCTCCACGTGTATCACACGTTGGAAGATTTGTTCGATGCTGCCACCGAAGCTGAAAAATTGGTGAAGGACGATAAGGCAAACCGGTATCGAGGAGTCACTACTTGTACTCCCTTGAACCGAGGTAAAGAATGGAAGAGTCCAAACCAAGCAGGTACCAATACAGTTCGAGATTCGAAGAGACCCTTCGAGAGGGGTATGACCGTTAACCAACCAAGAGAAGCGGGAGGTAAAGTTCAACTCAACTCTCCTAGTGCTTCAAATATTCAGTGTCACAAATGCAAAGGTTATGGTCATATGGCAAAAGTGTGTCCAACTCGCAAAGTTATGCTTCGGCTCGAAGATAGAACCGTCCATGAGCAAGCGAGTGACACAGAGGAGGAATTTATCGAGGAGATTGACCCAGCTGAAGGTGATGATGACCATGACGCTGCCGAAGCTGATCATCCAGAAATTTTTCTTGTGGTTCGAAGGAATTTGAGCTGCATGACTCTTGAAGAAGAGGACAGCCAAACAGAAGACCTCTTTCATGCCCGATGTCGAGTGAGGGGAAAGGTGTGTTCGATGATCATTGATTCTGGTTGTTGTGCAAATGGGGTGAGCCAAACTTTGGTTTCACAAATGGGACTAACTACTTTGAAACACCCCCACCCTTACAAATTACAATGGCTGAATGAGTGTGGAGAATTGAGAGTTGTCAAACAAGTGTGGATCAAGTTTAGAATTGGCGAGTATCAAGATGAAATGATATTCGATGTGGTGCCGATGCAAGCTTGTCATTTGCTATTGGGTCGACCATGGCAATATGACCGAATAGCTTTTCACAATGGCAGATCCAACAATTACACTGTAAGGCTCGATGGGAAGAGTTTCATACTCAAACCCTTGTCTCCAAAAAAAGTCACCGAGGACAATAAAAGGATGAAAGAATTGAAAGAAGCGGCCAACGCTAAGCTTCCGATGGGAGCAAAATTGGGGCCCGAAGAGACAAACTCACTGGCCGAAGTAAAAGGAATCTGTGCAATCATGCAACCGGGTGAGTTACTACGAGGCAACGACAACGATCAAATGATGATTTGCCTCGTGCACAAGGGTATCTTTCTTAACTCTAATGATAATTTTTCTAATGATAACCCTTTGCCTAGTGCTGTACAAAGTGTTTTGCAGGACTTCGGAGACATGTTCCCTGAAGAAATGCCGGGTGGATTACCTCCGTTGAGAGGAATCGAGCACCAAATTGACTTCGTACCGGAGTCACAAATACCCAACAAACCTGCATACCGGTGTAATCCCGAAGACACCAAAGACCTCCAAAGGCAGGTTGATGAGTTGTTGAACAAGGGCCTTGTTCGAAAGAGCTTGAGTCCTTGCGCCGTTCCTGTTATACTTGTCCCAAAGAAAGATGGAACATGGCGAATGTGTGTTGATTGCCGAGCAGTCAACAAAATAACGGTAAAGTATCGTCATCCTATCCCTCGATTAGATGACATGCTAGATGAGTTAAGTGGTTCTTCATGCTTTACGAAGATAGACCTCAGGTCCGGTTACCACCAAATCTGAATAAAACTCGGAGACGAGTGGAAAACTGCATTCAAGACCGAATTCGGTCTCTATGAATGGTTTGTGATGCCCTTTGGCTTATCCAATGCACCGAGCACATTCATGCGACTGATGAACCATGTGCTCAAATCGTTCATAAATAAGTTTGTTGTCGTTTATTTCGATGACATACTTGTTTATAGTAAATATGTGGATGAACATGTTGAACACCTAAGGCTAGTGCTTGATAAGCTAAGAGAAGAGAAGTTATATGCTAACTTCAAGAAATGTGCCTTTTGTGTCGAGCGTGTACTCTTTCTTGGATTCGTTGTCAGTACTAATGGTGTCGAAGTCGACGAGTCGAAAGTCGAAGCCATCAGAGATTGGCCAACTCCAACCTCGGTATCACAAGTTCGTAGCTTCCATGGCTTAGCTAGCTTTTACTGAAGGTTTGTTCGTGACTTCAGCACCATGGCAGCTCCTTTAACCGAGCTGGTGAAGAAAGACCATCCATTTGTGTGGGGAGAGTCCCAAGAGAGGGCCTTCCAAGAGTTGAAACGGAGGCTTTGTTCTGCCCCGTTGTTGCAACTCCCTGACTTCGGCAAAGCATTTGAAGTCGAGTGTGATCCATCCGGAGTTAGGATCGGAGGAGTGCTAATGCAAGAATCGAAGCCGATCGCTTACTTTAGCGAAAAGCTTAAGGGTGCAACTTTGAATTACTCTACGTATGACAAAGAATTGTATGCCCTCGTTCGAGCACTCGCCCATTGGCAGCATTACTTATGGCCTCGAGAGTTTGTGAGCAAAAGCGATCATGAATCTTTGAAGCATCTCCAAGGACAGAAGAAATTGAACCGAAGAAATGCCAGGTGGGTTGAATTCATTGAGAGCTTTCCCTATGTAATTCATTACAAAAGGGGTAAAGACAATGTGGTGGCCGATGCGTTATCAAGGAAATTTGCCTTAGCGACCACTCTTGCCTCTAGGCTCATGGGATTTGAAAACATCAAGTCGATGTACGAAGACGATCCCAAGCTGAAATGCGTACGTGACGCAATCTTGAGTGGCCAAAGGATTGAGAAATATCAATGGCATGATGGCTACCTCTTCAAGAATGGGAGGGTTTATGTGCCAGTGTCATCGTGGAGAGAGCTCTTAGTTCGAGAAGCTCACTCCGGTGGACTGATGGGACACTTCGGTGTCGACAAAACTCTTGGTATCTTAACCGAGCAGTTCCATTGGCCCAAAATGCGACGAGATGTGGAAAAGCTTTGCAATGCTTGTCTCGTTTGCAAGAAAGCTAAATCGAAGTCCAACCCTCATGGCTTGTATACCCCGTTGCCTGTACCTGATCGACCTTGGGTTGATATATCCATGGACTTTGTGTTGGAATTACCGAGGTCGGGGGGAGGACATGATAGCATCTTCGTTGTGGTTGACCTTTTTCAAAAATGGCTCACTTTATTCCTTGCAAAAAATGTGATGATGCACAGCATGTAGCTACTTTGTTTGTTGCAAATGTGTTGAAATTACATAGTGTACCTCGTACTATTGTGAGTGATCGAGACTCAAAATTCTTGAGTCATTTTTGGAAGTGTTTGTGGGGTGCCCTTGGAACCAAGTTACTATTCTCGACGTCTCACCATCCTCAGACTGATGGACAGACCGAGGTAGTTAACCGAACCTTGGGATCTTTGCTTCGAGCAATGACCAAAGGCAAGTTGGGAACTGGGCTGATCGTTTGCCCATGATGGAGTTTGCATACAATCGAGCGGTGCATAGAATGATCAATATGACCCCGTTTGAATGTGTGTATGGTTTTAATCCTTCGATTCCACTTGATTTAACCCCATTGCCTCGAGTTTCTGTTCTTGATTTTGAAGGTACTCGACGAGCAGCTGCCTTGGTCGAATTGCATGCAAAGGTGAAGACGAACCTCGAGAAAGCCTATGGAAAGGTTGCCTTAGAAAAACAAGGGGCGTGAAAAGCTGGAATTAACGAAGGGAGATTGGGTTTGGGTTCACTTCCGAAAGGAACGTTTCCCAAACCAAAGGAAAGGGAAGTTGGCTCCTCGAGGGGATGGTCCATTTCAAGTGTTGACCAAGATCAACAACAATGCTTACGTGATCGACCTCCCTGGTGAGTATAACGTGTCCAACACCTTTAATGTTGCTGACTTAGTTCCTTGTGTTGTAGGTCACACTTCGGAGGACGAGGAGGGTTCGATTTCGAGGACGAAATCTTCTCAAGAAGGGGAGAATGATGCAGCCCGAACACGTGCTGATCAAGTGTTCGATCCACCGAGGAGACCGATGACAAGAAGCCAAGCCAAGCTGCTGCACGATGTGCACATTCACTTAGCCTGGCCGAAGGAAAACAATTGCTCCGAAGCTGAGTGGCCGGGCTCAAGAACCGAAGGCGTTATCTTCAGATTTGAGCCCAAAGGCAAAGTGACCGAGGACAATGAACTCGAAGACAAGTGAGCGTCCGAGGACAATGAGTTCGAGCAAGCAACCGAGCACCGAAGTCAAGGTTGGCGAACCCAAACTTATCTCAGCCCTGCGTGGCTTGTTTTTATTAGTCACTTGTGACTATTTACTACTTTATCCCTAGCATAGTCAATAAATAGTCCATTTCCATTTCATTGTAAGACATCCAGATTTTGAGTATATGAAAAACATAGCAAGTGCAATTGTGAATCTCCAATGGAGCCGAACCCCGACGTGGGCTTTTAAAGAACTTGTGTCAACCGGTGTTATTCGATTGAACAATTTCTTCTTGATCATTCAATTTGCAAGAAGCGGGTCTTTCTTGAGGATTGTTGCATAGTATAGGTGTGTCTTGATTTCCCTTCAATCGAGCTTTGAGACAGGTTCCTCACTGTTCTTTTGAATCGAACCAAGATTTGTCTTGCTTCTATCTTTACTTTTCTTGTCATTTTCTTCCGCGTTTCGTGTTTAGCATTTTCTTCGGGTTTGCTTGCACCAAGTATCCCGAACAGGTTCGTGGTGTTCGAGACTCAAACTTGAACAGTGTCAAGATCACTATTCCAATCTTTAAAGGAACTAGTGATCCAGATGAATATCTTGAATGGAAGCTTAAGATGGAGCGCATCTTTGAAACCAGTGAGATGACCGATGAGAGAAAAGCTGCCCATGCCATTGCTTCGTTCGAAGCTTATGCATTTACGTGGTGGGAAGCTGATAAAAGGCATAGACGTAGGAATGCCTATCCTGTAGTTAATACTTGGCCACAGTTGATGAGAGCAATGGATGCTAAGTATTTGAGTGCTAAGTACTGGCAAACTCAAATGCAAAAACTCCATGAGTTAAAGCAAGGGTCCAAGTCAGTCCAAGAGTACCATGATGAGTTCGAAAAGGTTCGATTGAATCTTGATCTAGTAGAAGATGAAGAACAAGCCATTATCCGATTTAAAAATGGCTTGGCTCGGGATGTGTCATCTCAATTGAGGCTCCACGTGTATCACACGTTGGAAGATTTGTTCGATGCTGCTACCGAAGTTGAAAAAGTGGTGAAGGACGATAAGGCAAACCGGCATCGAGTAGTCCCTACTTCTACTCCTTCAAACCGAAGTAAAGATTGGAAGAGTCCAAACCAAACAAGTGCCAACACTGTTCGAGATTTGAAGAGACCCTTCGAGAGGGGTGTGACCAGTAACCAATCAAGAGAAGTGGGAGGTAAAGTTCAACTCTACTCTCCTAGTGCTTCAAATATTCAGTGTCATAAATGCAAAGGTTATGGTCACATGGCAAAAGAGTGTCCCACTCGCAAAGTTATGCTTCTGCTCGAAGATGGAACCGTCCATGAGCAAGCGAGGGACACCGATGAGGAATTTATCGAGGAGGCTGACCGAGCTGAAGGTGATGATGATCGTGAAGCTACCAAAGCTGATCATCCGGAAATGTTTCTTGTGGTTCGAAGGAATTTGAGCTGCATGACTCTTGAAGAAGAGGACACCCAAAGAGAAAACCTCTTTCATGCCCGATGTCGAGTGAGGGGAAAGGTGTGTTCGATGATCATTGATTCTGGTAGTTGTGCAAATGTGGTGAGCCAAACTTTAGTTTCACAAATGGGACTAACTACTTTGAAGCATCCCCACCCTTACAAATTACAATGGCTGAATGAGTGTGGAGAATTAAGAATTGTCAAACAAGTGTGGATCAAGTTCAGAATTGGAGAGTATCAAGATGAAATGATATTCGATGTGGTACCGATGCAAGCTTGTCATTTGCTATTGGGATGACCGTGGCAGTATGACCGGTCGGTAATTCACAATGAGAGATCCAACACTTACACTGCAAGGCTCGATGGGAAGAGTTTCATACTCAAACCCTTGTCTCCAAAGCAAGTCACCGAGGACTATAAACGAATGAAAGAGTTGAAAGAAGCGGCCAAAGCTAAGCTTCCGATGGGAGCGAAATTGGGGGCCGAAGAGACAAACTCACTGCCCGAAGTGAAAAGAATCTGTGCAATCATGCAACTGGGTGAGTTACTGTTATACTTGTCCCAAAGAAAGACGGAACATGGCGAATGTGTGTTGATTGCCGAGCAGTCAACAAAATAACGGTAAAGTATCGACATCCTATCCCACGATTAGATGACATGCTAGATGAGTTAAGTGGTTCTTCATGCTTTACGAAGATAGACCTCATGTCCGGTTACCACCAAATCCGAATGAAACTCAGAGACGAGTGGAAAACCGCATTCAAGACCAAATTCGGTCCTATGAATGGTTGGTGATGCCTTTTGGCTTATCCAATGCACCGAGCACATTCATGCGACTGATGAACCATGTGCTCAAACCATTCATAAATAAGTTTGTTGTCGTTTACTTCGATGACATACTTGTTTATAGTAAATCTGTGGATGAACATGTTGAACAACTAAGGCTAGTGCTTGATAAGCTGAGAGAAGAGAAGTTATACGCTAACTGCAAGAAATGCGCCTTTTGTGTCGAGCGTGTAGTCTTTCTTGGATTCGTTGTCATTTCTAATGGTGTTGAAGTCAACGAGTCAAAAGTCGAAGCCATAAAAGATTGGCCAACTCCAACCTCAGTATCACAAGTTCGTAGCTTCCATGGCTTAGCTAGCTTTTACCGAAGGTTTGTTCGTGACTTTAGCACCGTGGCAGCTCCTTTAACCGAGCTGGTGAAGAAAGACCATCCATTTGTGTGGGGATAGTCCCAAGAAAGGGCTTTCCAAGAGTTGAAACGGAGGCTTTGCTCTGCCCCATTGTTGCAACTCCTTTACTTCGGCAAAGCATTCGAAGTCGAGTGTGATGCATCTAGAGTTGGGATCGGAGGAGTGCTGATGCAAGAATTGACGCCAATCGCTTACTTTAGCGAAAAGCTTAAGGGTGCAACCTTGAACTACTCAACGTATGACAAGGAATTGTATGCCCTCGTTAGAGCACCCGTCCATTGGCAGCATTATTTGTGGCCTCGAGAGTTTGTGATCATGAGTCCTTGAAGCATCTCCGAGGACAGGAGAAATTGAACCGAAGACATGCCAAGTGGGTAGAATTCATTGAAAGCTTTCCCTATGTAATTCATTACAGAAAAGGGTAAACACAATGTTGTGGCCGATGCGCTATCAAGAAAATTTGCCTTAGCGACCACTCTCGCCTCTAGGCTCATGGGATTTGAAAGCACTAAGTCGATGTACGAAGACGATCCCAAGCTGAAATGCGTTCGTGACGCAATCTTGAATGGCCGAAGGGTTGAGAAATATCAATGGCATGATGGCTACCTCTTCAAGAATGGGAGGGTTTGTGTGCCAATGTCATCTTGGAGAGAGCTCTTAGTTTGAGAAGCTCACTCCGGTGGACTGATGGGACAGTTCGGTGTCAACAAAACTCTTGGTATCTTGACCGAGCAGTTCCATTGGCCCAAAATGCGACGAGATGTGGAAAAGCTTTGCAACACTTGTCTCGTTTGCAAGAAAGCTAAATCAAAGTCCAGCCCTCATGGTTTGTATACCCCATTGCCTGTGCCTAATCGACCTTGGGTTGATATATCCATGGACTTTGTCTTGGGGTTACCGAGGTCGGGGGGAGGACATGATAGCATCTTTCTCGACCATCATCATTTTCAGCTCGGTCAGTCTCCTCTCCGTTCTCTTCCTCGAAGTCACTCGCTTGCACATGGACGGTTCCATCTTCTAGCAAAAACATAACTTTGCGAGTTGGAAACTCTATAACCATGGGACTATAACCCGTGAATTTATGACACTGAATATTTGAAGCACTAGGACTATTGAGTTGAGCTTTACCTCCCATCTCCTTGGAGTTATTAACGGTCACTCTCCTTTCGAAAGGTTTCTTAAGATCTCGGCCAGTGGTGGCACTTGTAGGATTCGGAGTCTTCCAATATTTACCCCAATTCAAAGGAGTCGAAGTAGTAACCCCTCGATACCGATTTGCTTTATCGTCCTTCACCCATTTCTCAGCATCAATGGCTGCATTGAAAACAACATCCAAAGTTTGGTACACATGCAGTCTCATTTGAGATGACACATCTCGAGTCAGTCAATTCTTTAATCAAATGATTGCTTGCTCATCATCTTCTTTCATATCAAGAGCCAATCGAATCTTTTCAAAATCATCATAGTATTCTTTAACCGATTTGTACCGTTATTTCAAATCATAGAGCTTCCGAAGTTGCTCCTGCTTATATGTCGTGGTCACATACTTAGCATCCATCACTCTTTTCAACTACACCCAAGTAAGAATCTCAAGGTAAACATGTCTTCTTCTCATCCTCTTATCATATTCCAAGCGTGTAGAAGCATATGCCTTGAATGAAGCAGTAGCGTGTGCAACTTTCTTTCCTCTGTCATCTAATTTGTTTCAATGATTCGTTCCAAACAAACCTTCCAATCAAGACATTGGTCCGGATCACTTGTTCCTTTGAAAGGTGGAATACTGATCTTGACACTGTTCATGTTTGAATCTCGAGCACATCGGATCGGTATAATAGTCATCATCCTAACACTCATAATTTCTATCAACATATGTGCCTCGGTCTCGACCTCGAAAGTTCTCACGACCTCATTAAACCTGCCTTTGTTGAACGAATAATGGCTCATACTCAGCTTCACCATCGGGATACTCTCCATCATCAACATGTTCATCAACGACCACGACTAGTCTTCGGGGCCTTGGAAGTGGTATTCTATCACCTCGGGGATTTGCCAAGTTCTGTTGATCAGCTCAGAGAATGCCCAAGTTTTGTTCAGCTTGGGGATTGCCAAAGTTTTGTTGCTCAGCCTCGGGACTGCCCATAGCTGCATTTCGAATAGCCTCGTTCCTCAACCATTGTTGACGAACCAGTTCAGCAAGTTGCTCTGGTTTCATAGGAGTTAAATTGCTAGTGCCAGCGCCGTACCCAGGCAAGGTCACAGACGCTTTCTCCTACTCGAGGTTAGCTACTCGAGAAATTACTCCTTTCACCTCGGCACTGATGCCTTATATCGTCGCCAAGAGATCGGCTAACGACACCTCGGACGCTTTAACGCCTTTTTCTTCATTTCCAGCCATTGAACCTGCACAAATCGAAGACAAGAAAATGTTAAGGTTAGAAATCACCTCACACACTCCCTCACTTTTGTAGGTTCGGGCACTCAAGAAGTTATAACCAATGGCTTCCTCAGTTTGATCAGTCTCTCTAAGACCATCAAAATTCAACAAGACTCGTTGTCTCCTTCGGGAATTGATTTGACTCGATGGAATGAACGCTATTTAATTGCGCACGGGAGGTCAAGAATTAACTATGAAATTTGGACTTCGGTACCCCACACACGAGTTCCTATTAGCTCAAACAAGTTAGTAGTACCTCGAGTAGAAGAATTTACACCAGAGATCTGCTAACGAGATTCCACTGGCACAAAGAAAGAAAGAGAACCTACGAGAGTCTACCCTCCATTTCCTCTTTTGGAAACCTCGGACTGGATACCTTTGTACGGACAAAAGTGGTCCCTCCTTGGGTAAATATTAGGGTTTATCCTTATCCACTTTCTTCTTTTCTGCCTTCAAGTTTTCACCTAGTATTTTAGGCAACGATGCCTTCCCCTTTATTCTTTAATGGAGTAGTGAACTCTTAACTCCGGTGTACGGATACTTTTAAACTTTGTTCACAATCCAGAAATCAAGCAAGATACAATGTCGTTTCTCTGTTACAATTTTAATAATGAACGGAGAAAACTTCAGCTCAAAGCAACAAGAACAACTTTGACGTCGTTCGTACTTTGTTACAATGTAACTAATTATCGGCGTACGGACGTTGTTTAACGACCGAGCCTTGATGTTTTCAAGCAAACACATGACCAAAAATCGACCACTAACCACCAGTTTCAACAATAAACAACTAAATCTCAATTAGGGTTCTTTCAACAGTGACACCTCGTCAGACCGTACAAATTCAAGAGAAACCCTACTCATAAAATAATGTACAATGGGTACTTTCGAGAATCACAAGTCTACGGTGAACAAGAATCTGTGGTTGTTTACTCCAACAAACCAACAATCAAACAAAATTTTTGAATTCTCTTCTTTTTACTTTTTTTTTTTATAATATGAACACCAACAACAACACAGTAACAAGAAGAACACAAAATTGAAACAGAAACACAAACACATTAAAGTAAAGATAGCGTAGAACAGGATTTGGGTTGTAAGAACAAGCCCAAACTGTGCTCTAATACTAAGATGGTGCAAGCCAAATCGAAACTTGGAAACTGAACACAAACGACATTGGAATTAAAGATGGAAAAGTAAATATAAAAGACACTTAAACTATGCAACAATCCTTAAGAAGACTTAAGAAGCTTCTTGTAAATTGAATGATCAGAGAAGAAGCTGTTCAAATGAAATTCACCGATTGACAGAATTTCCATTAACAATCCCACAACGGGGTTCGGCTCACTACAGAGATACAATAGAAAATAGCTAATCATCCAATATCAAAAATTAGGTTTTTTTAACAAATGAAATGCTAAGGGGTTTATATAGATAGCCCCAAGGATAAACTTGGAAAATGGTCACAATCGATCAATTAAACAAGGCCACATAGGGCCGAAGTAATGTGCTCGGGCTCTCTTTATGTGTGTTCTATCGCTCAGCCTCGGCATAGTGAAAATGGACACTCTCTTGCCTCGAAGCATATTTGTAGCCCTTCGGCCACTTCAACGATTGGCGTCAATGATCAGCTTTCGATCACTTCTAGCCTTGGGCTCGAGCTTGCAGATGTAGCTTTCATATCTCGAGCTCGGCCACTCAACTTCTGAACGGTCGCTTTCTCCTGGCCACCCCAGCTGAATGTGCACATCATGCAGAAGCTTGGCTTGACTTCGTGTTACTGGGCTCGATGGATGGAACACTTGATCAGCACGGACATGGTCTGGATCAGGTTCGTTAGAGTATCCACACGATCACACAATATGCAGCATCATTGGGTTTCAATAACCCCCAAACAAAAGGGAGGTTTCTTAGTTCCTGAAAGCAGTACCAAGGACCGAGTCCAAACTAAGGCTTATATGCATGTATGTCCTAAAAGTTCCTTTTAAGAATGGGTTAACGGTTGAGGGTGCCTCGACTTATATAGAATAGAACATGGCCACATGAAACCGATAAAATCGGCCAATGTCTAAACCAGGCATAACATCCATTATCCCATCTAACTTTTGGTGACACTAAAGAAATTCAAATAATGAAGAAGGGAAATGCCCTTCCCGCATATCTACACGTCCAGCGTGTGCCCCATGATGAAATCGAGGAGGTAAAAAGAATGTACAAATTTCCAGAATATAAGAAATATGAGCAGAATGCCGACTTTATCCACATATAAAGACATGCTTCATACATACACACAATCAATTAAGTTACGCATACTAGTTTCAGCATAATATTCAAACACATAAATAAAGCATACAATTCTACATATAAATAAAGAAAATTTGTGAAAATCTTATGGTTAGAACCATTAAATATCCCCAGCGGAGTCGCCATGCTGTTGAACCCCAAAATTATTAGGTAAAAGGGCAAAGTCTGGGTATAACTTCAACATTATGGAGACTCCAAAGGGTTTTTTTAGATTCGCCACTGATGCGGGGCAAAATGACCTAAACGACAACCATCAAAAGCCAAGCTCGAGAGCACAACGGATACGAGTCAAGGCCTCCGGGAACATCTTGGAAGATCATGCATTGGAGCGCCAACGGATGGAGGAAACAGGGCAGGAAAACAGGCAGCCCAAAACAGGGCAAAACAGGGGAGCAATCTGGGAGCTCACTGCCTGAGGAAGAACAAGTGTTCTTCGCGATCGCGCCACTACTCACGCGATCGCGAAGAGGAGTCCATTACCCTGCGCGACAGCGTGTGATCTTGAGCGATCGCGTGGAGTTGAAGTCCAGCCAGATCGATCTCTGCGCGACAGCGACCAAGCAAGCGCGATCGCGGTGCTTTGAAGAATGCCCAGCGCGATCGCGAGCCTTCCTGGCGCGATCGCGAAGAAGAAGTATTGAGCAGCGAGGCAGAATCAGCTGCAGGGCCATTTTTGTCCAAAACTCTATGTAAATGTATATATAGCACATTTTGTTCTTCATTTCATAGTTTTAGCTTGAATTGAATAGAGAGAAGAGAGAATTAGAGAAGGCCGAGCCTTTCTAGTCCGAAGCCCGAGGCTTCATGTATCTCACTAACTTGGAACCTATGGCGATCGACACCTAGTTGAGTCCATTGTAAGGTTCGAGTTTCACTTTCTCCCTTTTGGATTATTAATTCATGTCTTGAATTCATTAATCCGTTCTTTCTTCTCGTTTCTTGACTCCCCAATCCTTGTTTCCCCCATATCTTTGATATCACCTATCTTGTTATTTATCGCTTCCGCATAGTTTATATCGTTGTTAAGCTTCCGCGTGTTTTGCCCCTTATCAGTTGGTATCAGAGCAAGGCTCGGGTTATGTTCTTACAAACCCCCGTTCCTTGTTCCATATGTTAGTTTCATTGTTGTTGTTGTGTTGTTCTTGAAAAATTGAAGAAAAACAAAAAAATTGAAAAACTAGAAAATTTGACAAAATTTGGTCGAGCGGGTTGGATACGAATCCCCGAGTGTTAAAAAGTATTGGGGTTTGTTCCTTGTTGTATTCCCGTCGTTTTGATACCCATATATCGTGTTTTGGTGTTACGATTCAAAAATTTCGAAAATCAAAATCCAAAAGTTTGAAAATTCTTGAAAACGCTTCAATCTTGAATCGAAGCTTGTTGTTGTTTGTTTGGAGATGAAAACTATTGGGGATTGGTTGTTATAGTTGTATACACCTTTGGGTATCGTTGGTTTTGTGTTTCGGGTTGGAATCGAGCCAAAAATTTGGCCAAAATCGCCCAAAAACCCGTTTTTGAGCTGCTGTGAAAGTGCAGGGATTAACCCTTCGCGATCGCGAAGAGCAATTTCGCGATAGCGAAGAACAAAATTATTTTTTGAAAAATTAACCCTTCGCGATCGCGCGCGTCTGGTCGCGATAGCGAAGAACAAAAAAATTTCAGAATTCCAGTTTTGGGACAGAACGTTCGCAACGGCTTCCGAACAGTTTCCAAACATCATGACTCCAATTGGACCATTAAATATGATGAGTTTGTAGATCACAAACAAAATTTCATCCGATTCCAAATCCGTTTGGTGCCGATTCGAGTCAAATCTTTTGTGTCCCGTTTTCTACCGTACCTCTTGGTTAGTGTTTTGAAGGTAATTGGCCTACTTGAAAGACACTAATCCTTTAGCGTATTAGGTATTCGTGCGTAGAGGAGATTAGAATTCAAAGAAGAGTCGTAGAACTCCTTTTGGCCTCAAGTGCGCACTTTAAATAGCCGTCCGTACATAGAGTCTCATTAATTCCACTCCGAACTTTAACTTGGACATGCTAGTTGTGATTACCTTGGTTCCCAAGTTGATAAGGCCTCGCTCTTGAGTGTACATATATTGAGTGATACACGTGAGGGAGTGACTTTTGGGAGGTTTTGTTCTTTGGTGATTGCAACAATGTCGGATATTGATGATGGAGTAGATTATGGCTCATGTGGCGATGATGCGAGTTGCTATGACTCGTATGGTGATGATGGAGACTATGGTTCCTACGGTGAGAATGATGGCCATTACTTTGATGATGGAAACCATGGCTCCTATGAAGATGAAGAGGTTCACTATGATGATCGTGAGGTTGATGACGACTATGAAGCTCATGAAGATGAATTTGATGAATCTAATGCTTCTAGTCAAGAACCCGAGAATGGTGACGCTTCAAGGTATGATGATCCTACTTACTCTTCTTGTGAAGAATTTGATATTGATGGTAGTGACATAGATAGAGTTGATGATGATGTTGAACATATGGATTATTCTTATGCATCTTCTCTTAGTGTTGCTAACGGTGTACAAGGGAGTAGTAGAGGACCTTCCATTAGTATGGGAGGTGGTGGTGGTTGTTCCATGGGAAAGAAGGAGCTTGCATCTTCTAGGATCGCTAAGCGACCTAATGCTTCTAATTTCCATGTGGAGGGTGGTATGATAGATGGTGTTGCTTTTGCTACAAAGGGGTTATGTGCCGTGAGGGGCGTGGATGATTGTAGTAGGGGTAGTACTATGGGCTATGGAACCAAGGCGAGAGGCACTTATGGGTTCCATGGCAAGGCTCCTTCCTCGACTTCCAACAACATTCCTAATGTTGGGAGAGTGACGGGAAGTGGAGATTGTTCTAGTGGTGTTACCACTAGTGGAGGGATAAGGAAGACCCAAGTTGTTGGTGTTGACACTTGTGGGCGTCCAAATTCTCATTTGGGTGCCAATGTGCAAGACTTGGGTAGATGTAGGTTCGTTGTTGAGGTAGATGGTATTGGAGGATACTTGCTCAAGATTGGTGGTACCGATGCCAATTGTATTAGCACCTCTTTGGTTGATAGGCTTAGGATACCATGCCATAAGCTAGAGCATCCTTATGAGTATGATGGAGTATGGGTTTCTAAGGAGGCTCGGGTACTCATATCTCATAGAGGGTATAAATGCTATGTTTGGTGTGACGTGTATCCCATGCGTCATGTTGATGTGTGGATGGGAGAGTCGTGGTTGGAGGGGAAGAGGGTGCAATATAGTGTGGTGAAGGGTGCGTATCTTGTGGGCGTAGGGCAAAGGGTCTATGACTTTGTGCCTTACCGGGCGAGGAGCCGAGTGCCTACTAGTGCCCCTTCTTTGGCTAGGCAAAGGAGCGAGGAGCAAGGACTTCATTCCATGGTTGACAATGTGCAAACAAGACGTCCTACATTTACAAGAAGTGGTGGGACTAGTGCTACAAAAGAGTTGACAAATGTCAACAAGGTGAACCCGAAGCCACTTCCGAAGCCGAGTGGTTCACCAATGAAGAAGAAGGAGACATCAAGTGATGAGTCTCCTAGTCCTAGATTCCGGGTTGACGTGAAAGGTCCACCTACTCCGGCTATGGGTATTCTCGGGCCTCGTCCCAATTCGCCCGAATTTGAGAGACAAAAGATTGAGAGGAGTAAGGGAGTGACCGGTGACATTCCTCGAGTGGAAAAAGGAGAGGATGTGTTGAGTGATGTGAGCGGGATGTCACCACCCGAATCTACACCTAGCCTTGAAAGAAAAATGAGGGAAAAGAAAGAGGGAAAAAAGAGTGAGGGCACCCCTTATTCTAACCTTAACCTTTTATCTTTTTCTTCTACTTGTTTGAGTACTTGTGTAGGTATTCTTGGAGGCAAACCGATGGAGCCTCAACCATGTTCCAAGATGGAAAGACAAGGTGAAGGAGATGCCGAATGTGAGCTACAAGGTGGAGACATGCGTGACACTTCAACGGTATGTGTTAGTTCTTCCCTCCTTGAGCATGATACTTCCTTGTCTTGTGATGTTGTTAGTGGAAACTCTAGGCTAGTTGATGATTTGCATGACTATAACGTGTTTGCAACTAGCGTAGAGCCTTTGGGTCAACTTGTGTGTGAAAACGAACCACTAGTTGAGAGGGTTGAAAAGCCACATCATGATGTGAGCTCGGTTTTTATTGAACCTCTCTTTAGTGACAATATTGAAGTTGACCTTGTTTGTGACCCTTGTTATGACACCCCACCCATGTTTGATAAAGGAGAAGATGAATTGCATGATTATCCTATTCTTCCCTTTGATTGCTTATTTGCTAGCGGTGGTATCTTGTGTCGTAGTGAGGAAGTTTGTAACCTTGAGGAGTCTCTTGAGAATGAGATTGATCGACTTGTGTTCGATGACTCCTCAAGTGTCGATGTTGTCTCTAGTTTGAGAACTTCACCTTTGCTTGCCAATGAACTTGAGAAGTGTGCCTATACTAATCCTTTGTATGAGAGCAACTTCCATGAAAATGGTGAATTGTATCAAGCTAGAGTAGAGTGTGAGTTTGGACCTCCATGGATTGGAATGCCTAACTCTAGGGATAACCCATTGTTTGAGACCTCCCTTGGGAGTTTGTCCAATAAGGGGGATTGTCTTGGGGTTGATTTGGGAGGTGAGGAGGTACCTCTCGGTGTGTGTATGACTTCTCTTAAGAAGGGGAGTGGAGTAGTCGATGTTAGTTGTGAGTTGAACTATTTTACTCACTCCATCCCATATGTCGAGCACACCTTGAGTGTTGAGCATGCCAAAGCCAATGTGTCACTTTGTGATGAAACTGATTTGAAGGCTTGGTATGTTGGTCATGGGCTTAGGGGTCGTGGGGGATTTAATTGCTACATGCATATCCTTGATCTCTTTGCTTGTTTTGGAAATGAGTGCTTGTTCTTGTCGAGCCAAGACTTTGTTGTCTCCTTTGGGGACATAAGCTTTTTAATAGGTATTGATGCTTGGCTCTATCATAAGAGTGTGTTTTCCACACCACTTGCACTTTTTCTTGCTAAGCTAACCTACTTGCGAAGTAGGAAATTTTGGTTGTGCTTTGTTTTGATTGTAGGTTTTGATGGTTCGATTTCGAGGACGAAATCCTTTCAAGAAGGGGAGGATGATGCGGGGCAAAATGACCTAAACGACAACCATCAAAAGCCAAGCTCGAGAGCACAACGGATACGAGTCAAGGCCTCCGGGAACATCTTGGAAGATCATGCATTGGAGCGCCAACGGATGGAGGAAACAGGGCAGGAAAACAGGCAGCCCAAAACAGGGCAAAACAGGGGAGCAATCTGGGAGCTCACTGCCTGAGGAAGAACAAGTGTTCTTCGCGATCGCGCCACTACTCACGCGATCGCGAAGAGGAGTCCATTACCCTGCGCGACAGCGTGTGATCTTGAGCGATCGCGTGGAGTTGAAGTCCAGCCAGATCGATCTCTGCGCGACAGCGACCAAGCAAGCGCGATCGCGGTGCTTTGAAGAATGCCCAGCGCGATCGCGAGCCTTCCTGGCGCGATCGCGAAGAAGAAGTATTGAGCAGCGAGGCAGAATCAGCTGCAGGGCCATTTTTGTCCAAAACTCTATGTAAATGTATATATAGCACATTTTGTTCTTCATTTCATAGTTTTAGCTTGAATTGAATAGAGAGAAGAGAGAATTAGAGAAGGCCGAGCCTTTCTAGTCCGAAGCCCGAGGCTTCATGTATCTCACTAACTTGGAACCTATGGCGATCGACACCTAGTTGAGTCCATTGTAAGGTTCGAGTTTCACTTTCTCCCTTTTGGATTATTAATTCATGTCTTGAATTCATTAATCCGTTCTTTCTTCTCGTTTCTTGACTCCCCAATCCTTGTTTCCCCGATATCTTTGATATCACCTATCTTGTTATTTATCGCTTCCGCATAGTTTATATCGTTGTTAAGCTTCCGCGTGTTTTGCCCCTTATCAGCCACCTAATTTAAGAATATTAGGAACCAAGTGTTAATTAATGAGTGCATTTTCTCCCTTTTGTAAGGAAAATATTTTTTAGAGATTCTTAGCTTAATGGTTCAATTACTTTCGGAAGAATGTCTTTATTATTAGAGCACTTTTGAAAATCCACCAAAAAAGGTGGCTAATCCAGCGCTTCTCACGAACTAAAATAAAATAAATAACTTAAAAATTTTAAGGCAAAATAATATGGATAAATAAATAAGTGATAAATAGATAGATAGGTGAGTAAATAAATAAGTAATGAGTAAATGTTTTATTAAGTAACTAGATAATTAGATAAATGAATAAAAATAGATAAATATATAAATAAAGTAATAAATAATTACTCAATTAGTTAAATAAATAATAAATCAATAAATAGATACAAAGAATAAGTAAATAAATAAATAATTTATTAAATAAATAAGTAGTTAGATAAATAATAAATAGAAAAATAAATAAATAATCAATTAAGTAATTAATTGATTAATTATATAAATAATAATTAATTTATCATATTAAATAAATAAATAAATAAGGAAATAAGTAAATAACTATTATTTAAAATAAATTATGATTTGAGAAGATGAATTTTACCAGTCACTTTATTTGCACTCATTACTTAGCAAACAACTTTTGATTTCTTTTTAATTGGTAAATTCCAAAGCAAATGGGAATATGTAATTTCATAAAGCAGTTCTAATCATGCAATATTCATAATCATTCTACCCTACAATGCTTCTAATCCGGCCTAAGGGATTCTAAAACATGGATTTTAAAGAGAACGGGGAAGAAAGAATAGAGAAGCTATAACCCAGAATGGATCAAATACACCAAATTGCTTCTTGAATTGGATACTGGAAGATGCAATGGAATTCAGATCCAATAAATTGAGCCTTGCTCCATTTGAGTCCAATACTCCGATAACAGTGAGTCATGTCAAACAAATAAGGAGACACAATTAGCAAATGATTTAAATTTAAACAGAACTAATTTAAGGAATATTTAAGATCATACTGATTGTAATTTCATGTCTATTGCATTTAGGATTTATTATTTGAACAACTTTCTTGATATAATGACTGCTAGTTTCTTTTAAGAAAATCTGAACTAGCTCTATTTTAAAAATGCAGAACCAAACCTCTTTTAGATTTCAACATTTTCGGGACATAAGATTAAGCCACTTTGCACATTATCCCAATTAGGCCTAATTCCAGAAAAACTAAAATAGAGACTCAAGCCTCACACTTAGCTAACCAGGATATTCAACAACATGAACAAAGGCTTGAATCATTAACCTGGCAGAGCATTAAGCCTAAGAAAAGACCTGGAATGAACTTAAAACCAGACAAGTTTGATGGTTTTCTTAAATCAGAAACATCCAAAAATTATAACTAATTGGTGACCCCTAAGCAGAACAACTAGCATTAATTTTAGACCATATTTAAAAAGTGTGGTCAAAAGGACATGTGGCTACGGTTTTGTCAGAGCGGCCTTAGGCAAGAGCTTTTGGCCACACAAATCAAGAAAGCGTTGTTATTAATCAAAAAGAGCACACTTTTGAAATCGTTGCCGAATCAGAAAACTAGTAGTAAAACTATTTAGATATAACACAATATTTTATAAGCATTGCGTATGTATTTCTAAAAGCAACACTTCACAAATGTACTCTAAAAGTATTTTGACTAAAAATTTCAACTTTATGTTTCCAACAAATATATATTCCACCCATTTAACATTAGCTTCAAGTTAGGGCTTGACTTGGATGACATGAGCATAGTGAACATCACCAGGCAATCTGCTCCCATTATCGGTACGAATCTGAAATCTCTATCGGAACTACAGATTTTGTGCTTTTGGATTCTTTTATCTCCAGATTTCCATAGACGCCTTCGCCAGGCTTGCGTCAATCACTTGCTAGTAATTTTTATGTTAAATTTGTCTTATATGATGAAGAAATTTTTAGGTCCTTTTTTATGTTGAGATTTAAATTTTTTCTTTGTATCTTACATTTCGATTTTTAGAATAGAAATTAAAAAATCCCGACTTCTGTAGTGGCATTTTCACCCATTTTCTTTAAACAAAAGATGCTTTTGGCAAATTGGTAAGGAGGGAACCTTTTTGTACTTAAGGAAAATCTAGAAACTAGTTCTCTAGCTTGTTAGTGAAATAATTTTGTTAATTGCTGCTTAAAAACATGTAAAGAGATGACAGGAGGAAGAGAAGTCCTTACAAGATGAAAGTCACTGGTATGAATCTTTGTTCCTCCTCATGATGGAGGTCAGTGGTATAAGTACTTTGTATGTTGTTTTAATGCTTAATTATGTTGTTGAATGATTCGGGGTTTACGTGTCGTGTGAACGTCTATATTTGACTGAACAAAGAAAAGCAAAATTTGTGTTAGTCACAACTTCTACTTATCATTTGACATTGTATATTCACAATAAGGTGAAATTGCAAATGTCTCTGTATATTTTGTTACTAACATTAAAATTGGTTATTGTTGAAGTTCTTGTGATTCCTATAATCATATTTAGTAATGAATATTTATAACTCGAATAGCTGAAAATTTTTATTATCTCTCATAGTTTGAAGTATCTTCAATCTTCTTTCAATTGGATTTGCTTTTCTTTTTTTACTTTAGCTCTGCATTGCCTTATTATTAGAGTATTTTGTATTTGTTAATGCACTTCTGTTGTAAGTTTTTGACAATATAATTGAATCAATTGTTAAGTCCTTTTTGTTCTTTTGCCTAAACATCTAGAATGTGTTTGATAGCTCATGGAAGGTACAAAAGTTATAGGTGTCTGTCATATAATTGGGACATTAAAATTAAGATATTTTCTGTAGTTGAGCTTTTTCTTACTTATCCAACACTATGAATAGTAGTAGTTTTTTCATATCTTTATCAATTACAAATAAATTTGAGCTTGGTTCCATGGTAGCCTACTAGAGAGGAGACAATTTCCATTACCTTCAGGCAGAGTAGCATATGATATTCAATTGTTACTGAAGCTTTGACAACAAGAATAGCATTTGTGAGAGTTGGATTTCTTGTCTCTACTTCCTCAAAATAGTGTATTTTCTGAAATGTTAGTCAATCTTAGCATGACACAGATTTGAAATGAAAATACTCTTGTGTAACTGATTTTCATTCATTTGTGGCAACGCTTTCTCACTAAAAAGGTCAAAGTCAAGAATGGGCAATTAAGGGTGAAAGTAGACATATTTAGGATTTTAAAGAAAGAAACTGCTTCACATTACTGTGTAAATTATATTAACCGCATATTCTTGCCCCAGGTTACTAGTAACACAACAATGAACCAAAAAGCTCCAACATATCACTTTTGGTGAAATTAATCTCTCTTTTTGACTTCTTTATTAGAATAATTATGTGAAAGGTCTTATATATCTATTTCATGGGGTAAATTACGGCAAGCTTGTCTATTCTATTCTTCATTTTGTTGTTGGAAAGTTCAAAGGAGCATATCACTTTAACAATCTTTAAGTTTAAGTTTAATTCCTCTTGACACCCAATTTTGTACCAAAAATATTTAATTAAGGTGGAATTATTAAATGCAAGGCCAATTTTAAAAATTAAAAGTAAGTTATTGATTTTAAAACAAAATAGCTAAAATCGCAATACATACCCTTTAAATAAACCCACCCGCGCAACGCCTCTTTTTTATTTAATTATCCTAAAAGGCTAAATTCGTTCCTAGCCTATTTCTGAAACTATACATATATTTACACTTGTCTACCCGTTTCATTTCCCCTAAATTCTGCCCGACCCTTAACCCTTTCTCTAATTCCGAAAAACCCTAGAATCCTTAATCTCTTTCAGTGCAGCTCCCATTCTCCCCTTTCCCGCCCCAAAATTTTGAACCAAATCAGTTCAAAAGCCTCGTCACCATGGCCCCCCTACCCTCTCTCTTCATTCACACTATAGTACGAGAATTGAATCTCATTCGTCCTTTTGTTCATCAAACAGATGAGATCAAACCAACACATCACGCACAAGAATATTTGAATCAAAATTAGAACTTTTTTGACTGAAGTCAGTATGGAAAAAAGATCTTTTGGGTAATTTACCTGAATTATTCTATTTTTCTTGTTTATTTTTGTATAAAAAATTCTCACAATTCAAAGAGGGCCTTATCCACATAGAGCCATTGGGAGGTCAGCTCGGGTAATTTCTCTTTAGTTACAAAAAACTAATTTCCACTCCTATATATAGGGTATGATATTTTATGTTGCAGGGGGAGTTTTTGAGTTCTTAAAATTAAAGGCAGAGTTCTAGGATTCTTGGAGATAAAAAAGGCAGAGCATATATATACATATATTTTTCTCAGTTTTATCTTAAAAAATACATATAGAATTATTGTTTCTGCTTGGGATTCAAACATCATTTTCGAGTTTGTGTCGTCGCGTCGCCATTCAAGTCGTTGACCTTGTTCGAGTACTCGCTCTTATTCGAGTCGCATTCTTCAAACCTTTGCTAGTTCACTGCTCCACAAAATGTAACTCCTTTTCCTTTATCTTTTCTTCTTTTGAATGTGCTCACCTTATGCATAAAATATGTAAAGACTGGTTATTGATGTTGTTGTTTTCGAGTATGTTTAGCTGCGAAAAATGTGAATCTTTAATCAATAGTTAGAATTAAAACTAGTGAAAAGGGGTTTTGAACTTCATTTACATCAAGCTTTAATCTTTAATATATTTTGGCTACAAATCATCTATTCAAAGTAATAAAATTCAATCTTTAGTTATAAATAGTGATTGAATAGGTAGTTTAAGCTCAAATCTTAGTGAATCTACTATTTTTTCTTTGTTTGTGTATGGAAGTGAAGCTGCGTTGAGACCTCAGGCCATTAGTAAACAGTAGTAGAAGTATGTCGAGTATTGTTGTTAATCTGCTGAGTCTGAGGTAGAATGTATAAGGCATGATGTTTGTCTAGTGGTGTTCAGGTTGTTTTGGAGATTGTCCATGTTCTCCAAGTGTCTTTGGAGGTCTGGTTTGTTGCAATGCTTTGGTGGCTATAGTTTGGAGTTGTCTTTGGTGGAAGGTAGTGGGAGTGGCTGCAGGCATGTGTTTATTTTTTCAGGTTAGTGTCAGGTGGTATAGGTAGTTGAGGGTTTGTTTTAGGTGCTATCGGTCCTGTTTTTCTTGTGAGGGAGTCTTAGAGAGGAAGTCTGTCTCTGATTGTTATGGTTTGAGTAGTTGAGAGGTCGTTTGCTGAATTGATGAGGAGATGTAGGTGTTGCAGGGGGTATGCAGGTCAGTGTAGGTGGATTAGAGAAGGTCTCTGTGTCGGTAGGCGATTAGAGGAGGTATAGGTTGTTTGTAGGTGGTAGTTGATTTAGTTGTCTAGCAGGGATTTCAGGATAAGTTTAGGAGTGTGGGGTAAGGTTTTCTAGTAGGCAATCAACTTTGTTATTTTCCTTAAATTTCCCATTGTTCTTGTCCTCAAACATACCGGCACCTATATTAAATTAAACATGTTATCTTCTCATTATTGTCTTGAGTTATTCGAATGTGTATGAAACTGAAATTATGTAAAATCTATTGTCCTTGGAGTTTTCTGTCATGAGCAGCTAAGTATAAAAATCAGAACATTATAATTTCCGCTTGAACTGAATCATGTCTAAGACTCTGGGGGTTACGATTTTTCTTGTTTTCAATAGTGTATTTCTTATTGATTAACATTAGGAATGAATCTGTTCTTAGGTTTTATGGTTAAAATAATAAGAGTTAGAGTTAAAGATTCGAGCTTTATCGCCTCTTACCTTATTTAAGTAAAAATCCTACTTCGATAACCCTTTTTGTTCCTAAAAGCATATGGATTTGGATGTGTGTTTCTATTTATGAACAACCTAAAGCATGATTATTTCTTTAGTTTAAGTTGAGCTTGTTATCGAATATTAAATAGGCGAGTGATTGTTAAGCCTATGACAATTTAAGAAATCAGTCTTAGGTTTCATCTTATTTAGTGTGATTGGTGTGCTTACTTGAGTTTTAATTTCTTATATTAGAAATGTTAACTTGCATTTTACTTTAATTTGGATCAAACCTTCTTATGCATTTTATATAAAAAATCTTAAAATGTATGGCTAAAGAAAATTAACTTGAAGCATCGAGAGTTTCATTTGTTGCAGGCTATAGTTTATGTATAATGGTGGATTGTGGTGATTGTATAACTAGTCACATTAGAGGTTAATGAATTTAGATTCATTGATAGCACTGGTGCTTGTCTGCTATTGATAAATAATGGCATAACCTTTATTTGTTCAATTTACTATTTAAAGGTGGTTTTCGTTCTTGCTGCTAATCCTTTTTCTTTCCATTGTCTTTGCATGGCACGCACCCAAATGAGTTTCACTTTAAAACTCGACCATTTCAAGTCTATACTTAAGGATGCTTGCCGCTACTTACCCTGCGCGTCAAATCCAGCTGCTATCTTTTTTAGATTCAGTCCAAGAAGATCTTTCATGTTCCTTGTTGTCTTATTATTTGGGTATTCGGCATTCCGGGTTCTATTTTCTCTACCCTCTTCGCTTTCACTATCCCGTAGAAAAACATGTTATAGAACTTCCTGTATATAGGATTAGGAGCCCTGTAGGATAGAATTGTATGAATTATGATTTGATGCAGGGTAAACCTACGAAAGCGATAAAGAGATAAAAACGAGACGAGACTTACACTAAAGTTCGAGTAGCAACGAAGAACTTGTTCCGTTACACCCCAAACGATTGGAAAGAATCACCTACGCTAAGCAACTATCCTCAAGAGACACGAGGCTCTAGCAAATAGAATGATCGAAGACGGATTGAAGAGCAACTTGGATTCATCCAATTGATTCAAGCCAAAATGGTTACAATGTCAAGAGCAAAGCTCATTCAATGTGTTTTTTTGTTCAAGGTAGTGTAAGAAAGCAATAAATGAAGTAGGGGTGTATTTATAACACCCCAATACAATGTTTACAAGATTCTAGTCCGCTGCTACTCCAGTTCCCTTCGCGATCGCGCTAGAGTATATGCGATCGCGCAGGGCACTTAAAAGCTGAGGGTCGCGATCGCGCCCAAGGTTACGCGAAGGCGAAGACAAAATAAATACTCTTCGCGATCGCGAAGAGGAAATCCTCTTCGTCAGGCAGTAAGCTCAGCAGGTGTCCCCTGTTTTTGCTCTGTTTTTCTCCCCTGCTTCCTGCACTGTTTCCTGCCATGTTTCCACATGGATTGAGCTCCAATGCATTGTCTTTAAGTCCTCTCCCGAGCTCGTATCATCCACGCCCCTCCAAACCAAGTGTAGGTGAGCGTCTTGTATATCCGTGGCTTGACTTCGAGTGAATGATGATAAGACCCAAACCCCCACAAGACCCTTCACTCGGAGCCAAGCTAAGGACATGCAAGGAGTACACCTACACTTGATGAGGAAGGGCCTAGAAGAGGGAAGCGATTGGAAGCCGTTCCGAGTGCTTAAAGTGCAAGGGGAGAAGTGCAGCGCCTTGGGCGCCCCGCCTGAAGAGGCTTAGGCCTGGGCGCCCCGCCTGAAGGAGCCAGGCGCTCCGCCTGGGCAACCCCAATCTTGGGCGCTGCGCCCGGAATGCTGAAGGACGTAATTCCTAGTTATGTTAAGACTATTTTGACCCTACGTGGTCCAATGTTCCTAAGCCTAAGTGTGGGAATATTAGACCTTTCATATGGTGTCTAAAAACACCTATAAATAGCTAGTTGTCTTATTATTTTCATTAGCTTACCTTTTGATGAAAACAAACACTTGTGTTGAAGAGTTGAACTCTTATTGAATGACAAACCTTGAATTTGGGACTTGTTCTTCCTCTAGCGGATCTAGATGAATTCAAATTCCCCCCGACCATTCTACTTGCGTGCTCACGTTAGCTCGAGGGTAGTTGCCTAGCGTAGGTGTTCTTGACCTCCTCTCGGGGTGTAACGGAACAAGTTCTCCGTTGCTACTTGAGACTTGTGATCGAGATACGTCTCGTTCTTATCCTTTTTATTTTCCACGTTTGATTCTTATCAGTTTGGTATCAGAGCCAGGTTCGGGTATCGTTCCTACGAACCCCGACCCTTGATTCTTCGTGCTTAGGTTAGTTTGTTTAGATTTCTTGTTGTTGAAGTTATTGCAAAAAGAAAATTACAAAAATTCAAAAATTGGTGTAACATTTTGGTACTTGTGATTCTTGAAGTGGGTGTTATAGATTATCGATCCTTGTTGAAAACTTGACGATTGGGTACCAAATTTGTTGGGATTGGATTGAATTGAAAATTGAAAACCCCAATTGTTGTTAAACCCTACCAAACCCTTGTTCTAGAGAAAATTGATTGATTTTGGGTTGTGTGTTTATGGGATTTTGGAATTGATTATTGGGGATTGATCTCTATTGAAAACCGAACAATTTACAACAAGAATCGTGTGATTCGGAGTTCGGTAACATAGTTTTTGAAGAATCGAAATTCACTTTTGAACCTTGAAACCCATGTTGAAACCCCAAACTTGAAAACTTTGAATCTTGATTGTGCATTATTTGTTGGTTGTTTGGGTGTGAAATTGATTGGGGATTGTAGGTTGTATCAAGGATCAACTTTGGGTACCTTGGATTTGGCCAAAACACCTTTGAATCGACCTAGAAATTGGCTTGAAAACGAAGAACACGGAGTAGAAAAACCCAGGTGTTCTTCGTCCAGGCGCTCCGCCTAGACCTTTGGGCGCTCTGCCTGAATTGCCCTTGCTCCAGGCGCTCCGTCTAGTTCCCAGGCGCCTCGCCTGCCCAACCCCACTGACCAAATTTTGGGCGCTCCGCCTAAATTACTGGAGGGTTGTTTTTTGGGTAGTTTCTTCTAGGTTTGCTTGTTCTTTGTTGCCTAATCTCTTATTAGTGCCTATCTAAGTACTCTTTCTACTTGAATTAGCACTAATCTTTCATTGCTTTTAGGTTAATTCGTGCATTAGTTGGAGAGTAGAATTCCAAGAAGAATCCTAGACTCTTTTTGATTCAAGTCCTCACTTCAAATCGCCTAGCTTTCATTGAGTCCTATTAACTCCACTCACCCCGGAGTGTGCTTGACTCGTGAATAGTTTGGTTGAGTTGAGGAATTGCTATTCATCTACGTGAAGCTTTGGAACCACAAGTCGAGTGAAATACCCACCGTCACTATACGAGAGAGCCGAGTGAGATCATAAATGACTCTTACTTCCTCTGCAATGTGCAATCACCATTCACCAATCAAAGAGCAAATCAACTTAAAGGACAAACCAGCAAATAGAGGACAAGAGAACATTGTAGTAAATACAAAATACATCAAATAAGTGATGTGAAGAGGATTTTGTGTGTGAGTCCCTCAAACTAAGTACCCATAGACCACATATTAATAATACATAATTACATACCAAATCTAAAATACAAAAAAAGGAGCATAACGTATTTACATTTCATCTATTAAAAGTTCTAACTCCTGAGACTTGATGAGCTCCTCAAAAAAAACTTCCGTGGCACGTTGACATTCATTGCACATCCAAGACCACTATATCATCTTCATCAGTCACATTTAAATCCTCGTGTCACAAAGTTGTCTCAATATCTTCACTCTCATCTATAATTAAAATTTCATAAGCAATGTTAATTAGTTAAACAATACGAAATAAGTAACTTTAAGAACTATATATAAATTCACAAAAAAAGTATTACCAGTTTGAACTTGGGTAAAACTATGCAACCAATTTTGAATAGTAACAAGTGTTTGAACATTTTCATGATTGATCCAACTTCTATACTTGATAAGAATACGACCATCAATGCAAAATGTCGACTCTGATGCGATAGTAGTAATCGGAATACTAAGTACATCGCACGCCATTAATGAAAGATTGAGATACATTACAGAATGGTCCTTCTAATAAATGACAACATCCATCTCCAGAAACTTCTCAGGATCAAGTTGTGGTTCCTCTAAAGGTTTAATTTTGTCTTTCCTTCGTTGGAAGCAGCTTTATTCTGAAATGTTTTGAATTCTTATCGCAAAAGAATAATGAAGAAGTTTGTGTGTACAATTATACAAGTCTAGAGATATAAACTCAAACCAATAAGCGCCAGATATATTCTTATGTGAGAGGTTAAGATATATAAGTGAACGAAAAGTTTCATATATCGGAAGGTTGGATTTAGTTTCTGTTTTTTTAACCCACTTTGTCCTGTAACAAAAGTATCACAACAAAACTTTCTTTGTCCTGCTTTCTATGTTAGGAAGTACTTCTCCTTCTGCTCCTCATTAGCTTCACTTTGTAACTGAAGAATATACTTTTCATATTCCTTCTTTGTATTAGCCTAAAAAAGGTACAATCTTTTCTACTTTGGATCCCTCAATTTTCTATTTTTAGACTCATTTAGTGTTAATACCTACTCTCCCATTTATACAATGTTCAGTTTACTTTGAAGATTTAATTGTGCTTTAACCTATGGTAGGTTTGGACAATGCTACTATTTCCTGATACACATTAGTTAGAAAATAATATGCACATACCTAAACTATTCAATAAGTACCTGCTCAACCTCAAGAAACCTCAACCAAATCCTAATAAAACAAATAAAAACTGGAACATAGTGATTTAAAATAAATGGCAGCAAATTTCATTTTATTCAAAATAAAAAAAGAATAGTTAAATAACCAAAAGTAGACAATCAGAGCACAATGGATACTGCAGCACCACCAAGTAAAAAAACTTCTTGTCCTTCTAAAATTACTAGTAGCTAACTAGCTATGAGCATCACTCAGAAATATAAATTCAAATAAGAATATCTTTTTCTCGAGTGATAGAAGGAAGAAATACAATTAGAAATTAATAAAGATAGAAAGAAGAAATATAATTAGAAAGTATCAAGTCACAACAGGATCAAAGTTACTTATACTGAATAATTTGCATTCTTTTCCCTTGGATTTACTTCTTTGTTACACTCGATGGAGTACAACTACTAGAACAACCACTTAGCAATATTTTGCTTGTTTGTATAATGCTCATAGAGCTTATACAATTTATTATTCACAAGAAGTAGCTTTGCTTGTGCAGAAAGATGATCCAATTTAGAGTAACAAAAGCCTAAAATTGCAACTTCATGCGAGGATCAACGATTGCTCTAAAGGCAAGTACTACACTATATTCATTCCAGTATTTTTCAAACTTTTCGTTCATTCTTGTAGCCATATCCTTAATAAATTTATCTTAACTATTCAAATTCTCTTTGAGCATGCATTCAACTCTCCAAACTTGCATAAAATATAAATTAGAGGTGGGTAACTTGAACCAGAAATCAAGTTAGTTATCTCATTAAAAGTATCCAAGACATCACATATTTTTTCTGCCCTTCTCCACTGCTCAAGTATAGGACGATGAGCATAATTCCAGTCATGCAAATGCAGACTAGCAAAAAAACCTTTTCATATGGGAGTTCACTTTCAAGCATTAAAAATATTGAGTTCCATCTAGTTGGTACATCTAAATGTACACCAAAATTTGTATCAACTCCAACTTGCCAAACACAATTCTGAAAGTTTTGCATTCTCGCGTTTGATCCTTTAAACCTTCTTGAACTATCAAATTCAAAATGTGAGCAGAACAAGGTACATGAAAGAACTCACCATCACATAACAAACTGTTTTGAAGTCTAAGATGTGCTTTTAAAATATTTTGCAAGCTATCATTGGTGGAGGCATTATCCAAAGTGATTGAAAAAAACCTTCTTATCTGAATCTCATTCTTTCAAATGATCATATATGACAGCAGCCATTTCAGCTCCAGTATGAGGAGGATACAAATAAATAAAATTTATAATTTTATAATTCTCCAATTTTCATCAACATATTGAGCGGTTAAGCAAATATATCCTTCAAAACCAGAAGATGTCCAACAATCAGAAGTTAAACACATCCTATTAGGAATTTTAGCAAGGCTTTGTTTCAAAATCTCCTTTTCTTTGATATGCACTTTCTTCATATCTGCGACTTCTGTGTTCCTAGAAGGCATCGCAACATCAGGACTTATATAATTCACCCATTTCTTAATCCATAATATTCAACAAAAGAATAGGGCAAATTATGCTTAATAATAGCTTCAGCAAGCATTCCACGTTGTGTTAGTTAATTTATTTTTCTCGACTGTATTTTACTTTCTTGATTAATAAACATATGACCCACACCATGATAATTAAGCAATGGACACTTAACTTAATGACGATGCAAATGCGTTGTCCCGTAATTTTTGCCATCGGGTCCAGGAGTATAGCCAACCTTAAAAGTTTCTATTTTACACCCTTTACATAAAGCCTTTTTGATTCAATCTTTAGCTATTCTAATTCTGTTGAAGTATTTCCATACCTCTGATTTTTTATTACTTTTTTTATGACTTGGTTCGATCGGCTCTGTTACCTCTACACCATCATCGACTTCTTTATGTATGATGTCAACGTCGTCCATTAATTTTCCTGACTTTTTGAAAAGTCAAAAAGAAAAATAAACTAGATGAATAGACAGTAAAAATAAACAAACCAACTCCAAGTAAATAAGTCATATATTAGTAATACACAGTTTAGAGGTAACAAATTTTCTATAATTGTGAAAGAAAAAAAAAATATGTATTACAAAACAGTTGGAGAAATTATCAGATATCATTGTTTCTTCGGAAGCGAAATAACCCCTTTTATTGTTTTCTAATATAGCATAAACTCACCAAAATAGAACATACACAAACTAATTGATTAGAGAGTACAATAACAATGAGTAAAGAAAGAAGACAAAACTAATTACCTTGTGATTTGTGAAGTAGTAATGAATCTAGAAAGAAAATGCCAATAGAGAAGAGCTAGAGATGTTATTAGGGTTAGAAATTTAAAAAATTAGGAACTTGGGATTGCTACACTTTTACCCTTTTTTAACTTTTGAGTTTTTATTTTTTCATTAAATTATTTTTTTTGTTAAAAGTTCGGTTGGTTATAGGAAGTCAACAAGCATAATGTAAAATGACCTTTAGCATGGTGAAACTTGATGCTTGGGCCACCAGTAGTAGTAGGCTAATTTTTTTTAATTTGGCTCGCGGACTGGCCCATTCCAGCCTTAGTAAAGCATCACGAGCTGGCGGTCCTATTTGGGCCGAGCTAAAAAGCCTCAGTATCGATTGGGCTAGAAAACTCTTAGCCCAAGCCTATGAAAAGTAGGGCTAGGCTTGAGCCAGCCCACGGGCCAAAGCGTAAATTGACGGCTCTAATCAACATATACAGTAATTATGATAAGATCATTATTTACCATTTTAGTGTAAACACATTTATCCACCTCAAGGGTAGAAAATCCATCTCTCAATAAGATTTGATCAAATTTCTCATGCCAATGCTTAAGAGATTGTTTAAGGCCATAAAGAGATTTAATTAATTTACAAACTTTATTTTCTTGTCCAGGAATGACACATCCTTCAGGTTGAACCATATAAATCTCTTATTCTAATCACCATTTAGAACACTGTTTTGACATCCATTTGATGAATAAAAAGATTAAGGATGGAAGCCAATGCAATTAAAGCTCGAATTAAAGAAATTCTTGTCAGTAGTGCAAATGTATCAAAATAATTAGTATATTATTTTTGAGAAAGTTTTTTTGCTACTAATCGAGCTTTGCACTAGGATTCAACTTTCTTTTAAAAATCCATTTGCAACCAATAGGTTTTGCACTAGGATGTAAATCAGTTAAAACTCATGTTTTATTTTTCATCAAATTAAGTTAATGGTTCATTATTAACAATAAAAGTTCGAAAATCATTTCCATAAGGAAAATATTCTTTCCTAGGCCTTTTGCGCCTTTTCAATTCCTCATTTGAGGCAATCTCTTTATTTCTTTCAATGGGTGCAAGAGAAACTTTATCAGATAGTGGAATATGTTCAAAGAATTTAGCATTTTTTATCTCAACTATGGTATTGCGATCAAGCACATCATTTTTCAAAATAATATATCTACATGTAGCACTATGTTCAGCATACCAAATCTGCATGCAATCAGCAGCTTTAGAACCTAATTTTCTCTTTTACGGTTCAGGCAAAAGAACTTTAGCAAGACACTCCCACACTTTCAAATATTTCAACTTAGGTTTATAACCTTTCCTCAATTGATAAGATGTTTTGCCAGTTCTTTTATGTGGTATTCTATTTTACAAGCGACATTGTGTGGATAAAAATACGTCACCTGCTATTACAGGGATACAAGTCCAACTGGCGAGACTAGACTTATCTTACAAGTCACCGAGTGCAGAAGATACACGTCCGCTCCTGGAGTCAACGATCGTTTTAGGCGGCACGGCTATGGGACGCAGGGTATACATCCCGCCGCATAGGATTTATACTCTCCTATTTAGGGTTTAGTATTGAGTTATAGGTCCATAGCCTTATTAGTCTTTGTATTTTACCTTAGTTAGGACTGGGTATTACTACTATAAATACCTCTCCTTACATTGTATTGTACATCGGATGATTCAACACCGAATCCAGCTATCCTCAAGGAATAAGAATTACTCTGCCTTTCTCTTAATTATTTCCTCTTGTTTATTCATTACTGCTTTCATTATACTTATATACTTTTTCTATTGTAGTTACTGTATTATTTGTGGCCCTAACCATAAATAATTATTTAACCTAGACATACAATTTTAGGCATAAACAGTTTGGTGCCCACTGGTGGGCCCAGGCAATTGTAGGTATTCTACAAAGGAAAAAGGTACAATCATGTCTGACGACGATAACATTCGAAAGAACACTGCAGACAATGTAGTTGAGCCCACAAAAGGATACCGATGATCCCAGCATACAGCCTAGGGGTCCCGTTGAGCAGCTGAAAGACATCTCTTGAGAACCAATCCTTGTTACTAGCTATGGGGATTGCGATCAACCTATGGGAGGTAATTTTGAATTCAGAAGTTTCCTTGTAAATCTCCTCAAAACCATGTCCGAGCAGAACTCGAACAACATAATTGATGGGATATCCCAGAAGTTAGGAGCGATGTTTGCCGAATCGTCTTAGAGGCCAGCATGCCCGCGAGGACCAGCACCCACGAACAATTCACCAACATCAACTCCTAATTAAAGGCTCAACATGGATGCCATCCTTGGAGGATTGTCAACAATCAACAGCCAAGAACTCAAAGGGGCTCCCTTCATTCAGGACCTCACAAAAGAGATGAAGGCCATCCACGATCGAATTGGTAATGTGTCAGGTGCTCCACCCCAAGTTACCATGGTAGATGAGCAGAAGTTTTATAAATATGCTTACAAAGCAAGTGCCGTACCGGTCCGCATACCAAAGCACTTCCACTTGTCAGATAACTTGAAGTATGATGAAACGACTGACCCGGACGAGCATATCGATGTATATTACACCGCCATGAAGAGTAACGAGATTATTGAGGAAGAAATTCAGTCTGCTCTAATAAAGGGGTTTGGCTTGACCCTGACTAAAGGGGCCCTTGCTTGGTACACTTAGCTACCTATGTGATCTATCGAATCATTCACTCAGATGCAAGGCTTGTTCAAGAAAGCACACTCTGGTGCCCAAAAGCAGGAGAAGCGCATGGAAGATATCTTTGAGCTACATGAACAAGACAACGAGCTGTTAAGGACTACCTTGACAGATTTTAGAATGAATGCATGGAGTTTCCTCCAGTCCCTGACAACAAGACAACGCATGGAGTTTCCTCCTCCAAGGGATCGTTGGCTATCAGGAGTTGCAGTGGAGCTTAACCCATCACCCCATGAACACATGGAGCGCGTTGCATCAAAGGTATACTGAAAATCTTCACTTGTAGCCAAACATCTCAAAACCACGAAGACGAGCAAAGGAAGAGAGCAGGGAGCCCTTCTTTAGAAGGAGAAAAGAACAGAAGAAGGGTGAAGCCCAAGGCTCAGAACTAGTCAGAAGCCGAAAGGCAGAACAACTCCCGAGCATCAGGACCTCAAGAGAAACAGATGGAACCTCGTAACTTCTGGGATTTTGGTCTGCGAGTCTACGTCGTGGATCTAGTCGCCAATAACTTTGGTAAATTAGGTCCAAGGGTCCGATGGCCACCTACCATGAAAAAAGCTACAGGGAGGAATACAATGCCCTATTTTGATTTTCATCACAACAGTGATCATGCCACAGTAGACTATAAAGCCTTGATGATTAAAATCGAGCATTTGTTGAAACAAGGGCACCTCAAAGATCTAATTGAAAAAGGACCACAGTGTTCCAAAGCACCAGACTTTTAAAACTCGAAGACTATCAACACAATCTTGTCAAAATATGGAACCCGTCACCATATGAGGACTACGGTTCTATGGGGGTTGAAAGGTCGAATCCTATTTGGTAGGGAGGAAGATGCAAAACATCAAGGCGGCCTCATCGTGCCCGTAGAAATATCGGACTTATGCGTCCAGCAAACCATGGTCGATCTGGTAAGTAGCGTGAACATTATCCGAGGGGAGGTACTGCGAAATAATGACTTGTGCCGTCAAGTAGCCTCAAACACCTTCAAGATAATTGGCTTCAGTGGATCCCGAGAAGAGCTTATCAAAGAATTAGCTCTACCGGTTCATATACTGGGCGTGACGAGCATAACCTCTATCTAGATATTGAATTGCAATCTACCATATGACGTCATCTTGGGATGACCATGGATACACAGTGTCAAGGGAGTACCCTCAATACTTTATCAAGTTTTCAAATACCCGACCTCATGCAGGATTGTTGACCTACGAGGTGAGCGGTCTTCGCTTGGAGAGTGCCGTCCTACTTGTGGCAGGGATCATGGTGTACGGCTGGTCGTCAAAATAAATATGGCCGAAGAGGAGTCCATCAAGTTTGAGGCCATGGAGTGTGAGGTCAGAAAAGAGATCGATGAACTACGGGATTGGTTGGTGGTGATGGATCAACTAGTCCCCAAGGCCACAGAATTGGTATGTCAGCTTTCTGAGGTGCTGCAAAGACAAGGGGGCCCTACGGCTGATACAGAGTTACCTAACCGTAGCCCAGACTAATATACAGCTCCTACAGCTTCCGGTGATAACTGAGCCAAAACCAGATGAGCATTTATTATTATACATCTTGATCCCAGAAATAACATGGAATGCAATCCTTGTATGAGAAGAGGATGGGAGACAATTCCCCATGAAGTACGCCAGCAAAAGACCATCGCGCTGTGATAGGTTTTTGCCTTTACTTTTTCAATTTATCGCGGCTGTGATCATGACGACCCATGAACTGCGCACATATTTCCTTGACCATACGTTCAGCATGATCTCCTCCATATTGGTACTGACCATACTTAACCCGGACTCTCAGAGGAGATGGCAGAACAGGAAGAGATACTGGGAGTATGACATTATCTACCAACCCCGAGCGGCTGTCGAGTCGCAGGAACTAGACGATTTCACCTAAGACTTTGTAGAGAAGCTGAAGCCAAAGGCGGAGGATCAATCAAAAATGAAGAAACGATCGAGCCCGGTCATTGGGAGATCAGCATTGAAGTGGACCTGAAAAAGGAAGAAGCCGATCTTGCTCTGTGGGTTAGGACACCCGTTGGGGTGGTGTTTCGGAAAGGCCACTAGAGCTCAAGTCGACAAAGCAGAGTATGAAGCCATAATTCAAACCCTTGACTTAACCTGCATACTGGGGGCTAGGGAAGTCATCCTCTTCAGCGGCTATCAACTAATCATCGATCAAGTCAAAGAAGTTTTCACAACAGAGGGCATCTGCACACCAGGTCGGCAGGAGAGAATGAAAGAACTCCTGAAAAATTTTCAGGCGTTGGAGTTTGCCTGTCAAGCAGAAAGTTGAAACAGTAGTGAAGCGGCCGAAGATTCATACGATCAGTAGATAGTGGTTGAGTTAACCCCCGTGGACCTGATGAACCTCGAAGTTCCAGACACAGGATCCATCACAGGGCAGCGTCACGCGTTGATCAACTACCTGAGCAAAGGAATCCTCCCTAAAGAAAAATAAGAAAGCAGACAACTGTGGAAGCAAGCTGTTCATTATTGTTTTTTTGGCACAGAACTATACCATCGGGTTGTCAATGTCCCGGAGGCAACATCTCCAGGCTCAGCACCCTCGAGTAGGGAAGCCTAAGCACATGCCCCCGAACCGTCAGAGCGTCGAGCATAAAGTATCTTAAAGGCATTTATTTTTATGTTTTAATTTCTTTTTAACTTTGATCGCAGTATTTTCATACTCATCAATCATGTTACGGGTTTTCACCCACACCATCTCAGGCTTCGTGCCCCTTTTATCAATAAAACTACTATTTTTAATCAGTTTTACTTGCTTATTCAGATCCATCTGCAATCCAACTATTCATAGCCCCGGCAAGACATAAGTTGAAGTAATACATTCTCTTTTCGCTACAAAAGTAGGATACACTACTCGCTTAGAGCTAGACCGCGTCTAGCTCAGCCACCAGGCATTATTCGTAAGTTGAACTCGTTAATTCAATAACTGCGCCTACACACCGATGAGGACGCCTGTTCACGTAGTGCCAGAAAGTCATAAATACTCGAATAACTAAGCAGAGACGTTCGAAGTTGGATGCAAAAGTGCCTATTATCACGCGGGCTAAAGTCGTCCCATTTTGTGTGAAAAAAACCACCTCCTACAGATGCAACCTAGCCTCCAAATATTGGTGCAAAATGGACGTAATTGCTCAAAAAAGGCACAATGATAAACGTTCTAAACATTAGAACATTTAGGATGACCAAAAGTCATCTAATTCTTAGGTGCACAAACATACTGCTTGACTATACATTACAAAACATGTAATAATACAAGTACCTATAAGAATATTGATGAATGAGTGTTTCATTTATAACAAACAGCCCCTAGGCTCATAATATACATTTAGTTCTTCCTAAATACAACATTTGTTTAGAACAATTGTAAGAAAAAAAAAGGAAATGGAAGACTAAAAATAAGGAGCTCCTCAGGATTAACATGGCTGAAGATCCTTCATCTAAATTATAGTTTCAAGCCATAAGGAGTCTTGAGTTCTTCTTTTCTTTTTGCAGCTTAAGATTTGTCGGCCCGAGCATTCCTTCAAAGCATACGGTCGTTGGTACAGCCAAAACTTATCTGCTTGATCAAAGCAAGGGACCTCGGCGGCATCTGGGTACAAGCCTGCCCGTCCACCATCCTGTCCACTGAACTCAAAGAGAAACTAGAAGACTAGCAGCAAAGCTTGACCATCCAAGTCAACCTCAACCGGTCGAACTGAAGTGCACAACCCCGCAGATCTTCAAGCACAAACGGAAGATAGCCAAGACAAGAAAGGCTTAAGCTGGGAACCCACCATAGGTTAGCTTCTTCCCTCGGGTATCCCACAACTAACGGCCGATGAAGCTTTACAATAGTGGTTCAGCTGAAGTAGATAACCAAGGTGAAAGCCATGAACCACGGAGGAATCTGAAGCTAAGTGACACCTTAGCCACCCGCCGCGGTGAAGCTAATTCCTCTTGCATACCATGAAATGGAGCCAAGTAGTGGATCACCAGCTCGTAACCATTAAAGGAGTGACCTGGACACTTGAGGTATCCTAGTGGAGAAGCTGTACGGAAGCTGGAGGGCTAAAAGTCCTGACCCCGCATGACAAAAGGAATATCACAGCAACTGCTGTGTTAGAAGATGAGCGCATCGTAATTAGTGCACGTGACACAATGAAGATATCCCAGAGGACATCATTAGAATCCTGGTCAAATTTCATGATTTTAGGGACTTCATCCATTTCCTCAAAGACGAAGAAAGAGAAAGAGGTAACTACAGGGGAATTTTCTCCTATAGTTTCTTCATGCAACATCCATTCGGAACGAAGAAGGTTTTTCTGGAAATATCAAACCAGGATTGAAAGAAAACATTTTTTAGGGAAGAAAAGTTTCTCGCTATCATAAGAAATTGCTTAAGAAGAGAAGTATTTTCTAAGGAAGAGTTTGTGAATTTTCCACAATCGAGAAGTCTCTATTTATAGGCAGAAAGGGATAAGGATGGAGCATAAAGCGGTCAAGCATCATTATTGCTGGAGATATGAAATGATTCGGAGGAGTTAATGGCAGTTCTTGAAACGCTGCATCGGATTGATGCCACCTAATCAGAGGGAAGCACACGGAGTTCATGTAGGAATCAGTGTCATTCTAGTTAAGGTTTAGTATATACCATGCCTTGAGTTATAAACCCATAGCCTTGTTAGTCTTTGTATTTTACCTTATTAAGGACTGGGTATCAGTACTATAAATACCCCTCCTTATATTGTATTGTACATCGGATGATTCAATACCGAATCCGGCTATTCTGAAGGAGTAAGAATTATTCTTCCTTTCTCTTAATTATTCATTACTGCTTTTATTATGCTTACATACTTTTTTTTTGTAGTTAATTTATTGCTTGTGACGCTAACCATAAATAATTGTTTAACCTAGATGTATAATTTTGGGCATAAATAGACATGTAGATAATATAGCTTCACCTCACAAATTATCAGGTGTATTAGAACTAACTAACATGGAGTTTACCATTTCTTTAAATGATCTATTTTTCCTTTCAGTTACTCTATTTGACTCAGGTGAATATGGAGAGTTACTTCATGAATAGTTCCTTCTTTATCACAAAAATCATTTAAAGCAAAATATTATCCTCCTCTATCAGGTTTAATTCTTTTGATTTTTCTACTAAGTTGATTTTCAACCTCAGTTTTATAAGACATAAAGCCTTTAAGTGCGTCATCTTTATTTCTAGGTATATAAAACTTAGTATATCTAGAAAAATCATCAATAAAAATTACATAATATTTTTTACCACCTCTAGTCATTGTCTGTTTGAAATCACCCAAATTAGTGTGAATCAAAGATGATAACTCAGTTTCTTTAGTTACAGAAAACAAGGTTTCTTAGTAATTTTAGCTTGAGCACATATTTCACACTTGTCAATTTTATTTGAGTCTAAACCAGAAATTAAACCTAGTGATTGCATTTTTGTATATATGAGACATTAATTTTTCCTAATCTACTATGCCATAATGAAATAGACTCAACCATATAAGCAGAAACATATTCATTTTCATTAGATAATATGAAACGATCTTAGTTAGTCATTTCAGAAGTTAGGACTTTTTTTGGTGTGTAGTCTTAAAAGCTCTGTAAGGTCCATTTGGTGTGTAGTCTTAAAAGCTCTGTAAGGTCCATTGGTGAACTGATTCAGACCTTATTTGGTAAGTTTTTCATAAGAATTCCGTTTCGGTTGCCGGTAAAGCATAAAAGAGGATTTCGAGCTCGATATGAGTAAATGAGCTCTGGTTTGAAATCTAGAGGTTCTATTAAGTTTGTATGGTCATTTTTAACTCGTGGTAACTTTCAATATTGAAATTTGAGGTCGTTCAGATAGTTTTCACAAAAGCCCCAAAAGTCAAGAAAATGACCTCTTCCCATAGGACCTACATCTTGATTTCCCGAGATCTGATATAGATCTGCCTTTGCGAGTATGTTGTCCAAGTATTTAATGACTTGTATAAAAAATTTGGGGTCATTCGGACTCTCGTAGAGTCACGTTCGGACCAGAATCGCAGCAACATCAAATGCTGGTGTTGAATTCTGCACCTTCCGAGCAGACCTGTGCGGCCGCGTTTCTGCTGCCATCAAGAATGATCGTGCTTATGGGAGCACGACTGCGAAGAAGGGGTGGCGCGTGGGTGCTCAGGGTGGCACGAGCACACAGATTTCTGGGTATAAAAGACCCATGTCGGCCTATTTTGTTCCCAATTCTTTTCTAGCTAATTTTAGTCAGTTCTAAGGTGATTTCTTGATACCAATCCGTGAGATAACAATAGGTAATGATTTAGTATCATCTAATTACTTTAATTCAATGATGTGAGAGTTGATAGCATAGAAATTGAATTCGGGAATTAGGGCTAGAATCCGGATATGAAAACTCATGGTATGGTTAGATACCCCTTTCTCGGGCACTTATAAGTGCAAATCTCTTTCATTGCCTCAGAAAAGGATTATTCTGAGAGGCATCAAAAAGGAAAGGAAATCATTAGTAGCTATTCTTACTCATAATTTGAGGTAAGTGATTAAATCAATTTCTAACGGCCTTTGGCCTTATAGATATTCTATTCACGCATTCTTTATGTGAATAGCTGCTGATAGGGCGTACTTACTATGCCACAGCCTTGAAAATAATACATATATTATGTTTTATGGCTATGGGCTGCTATGTCATATACTGAGTGCAGGAGTATTCCGGCTCAACTTTAGATTATATCGGGTGCAGGAGTATTCCACCTCAGGAGCAGGAGTATTCTGCTCCACTTGGTTATCAGATTGTATTCCCCTCGAATGCAGGAGTATTCCGCTTCGGGGTGGGATTACGGGCAAATGTGACCCTATTGCATAATATTTCATTTCATTTCATACCATTGTGTGTGTTGACTTTCCGTACATGGCTGTTGCACTAATTATATGTGCATTGTTTATTTGTTGGTTGTTGTTTGGTTCTGTTTCCCTGGCTAGCTTACTTATCCTTCTGGTTAGTTAGCTACTCCTCGTTATTGAGTCCTTATGACTCACTCCTTCTTTATTTCTTGTTGTGTCTTTTCGTTTCAACAGATTCTGCTCCAGGACCCAATCAGCCACATCGTGGTTGAGGAACAGTATGTTCCCAGTTATCCATGGTGAGTCAGCTTGTTCATTAAGGCCGCAACCTATAGATATTGTACTTTATCTTATTTTTGCTCCCTTACGGAGATGTGTATATCTTTTCGACTTCTTAGATGTCTGATCTGGAAACCTCTAGACCTATGTATTTCAGGTACTTAGCTGTATTATTCTTATAGCTTGTAAATATGTCTATCTTATATATGTTTCTCTTTGTAAGTTATTTGGTGTTGTTAAGATTAGATTCATTCCATTTCTAAGTAATTCTATGCCATTTATATCAATTCAGTCAATAGGGTTCACCCGACATATCTAGGGGAGGTAGTCGGGTGCCCGCATGGCCTTGCCAAGAATTTGGATCGTGTCAGTTGACATCAGAGCCCAGTTTAGAGTCTTTCCAGATGGTGACAGAGTCTAATAGAATCTCACTGATTTGGCTGAGACGTCCGTACCTATCTACGAGAAGTTATGATGGCATTTAGGCGGTTTCCTTTCTTTCTTTCCCCGTCGTTCGTGGGTCTTCTTATCTGAAGTTAAATATCCTTGTTAATTCATTCACATTGAATTATGAGAACGTGCGCGACTGCTCAGCGAGAGGCGGAGGAGCCAGAGGCAGCGCCTATGCCTGCTGCTCCACGAGGTGGAGGTTTTTGCCGCGGTAGAAGCCATGGTAGAGGTCGTGGTTGATGCAGAAGTAGAGCTGCTCTGGCTGCAAGGATGGTGGATCATGTTGATCCAGTTGTAGATATTCCGATAGTGCCAGCTCCTGGTGGACAGCGGGGAGCAGGTCTTATTCATTCCCTCGGCATTTTATGATGCTTTTATGAGATTCTTGGTGACGCAGATCCCCCAAGGACCTCCTATTCTTTAGGATGCTGTACATGCTCCTATTCCTCAAGCAGCTCCTCAGGCTATAGTAGATATTGGTGTTCAGGCTCAGTGAGCCCCTATTCCAGCTCCAGATGTAGCTCCAGCTAGTTATGTTCTAGAGGCAGCGGGTGTTGTAACTTCAGTTGTTCAGGCTGGTCAGCCAGGCCAGGTAGCAGGTCAGGTCAAATGATCTGGCAAGGCTGCGTAATTTTACCAGACTTAATCCTCCAAGATTCTTCGGTCATACTTCAGATAAGCTTAAGCCCCGTGAGTTTTTTGATCGACTCAACTGTACCCTTAAGGCCTTTAGGTATCTTAAGCAGTATGGAGTTGAGTATACTGCCTTCCAATTTGATGGTACAGCTTTAGCTTGGTGGACCACACTCCGATCAGCTAGGAAGCTGACCTGGAGTGACTTCTCAAATCTATTCATGAAGAAGTTTTTTACTTGGAATCAGTAGGATGAGATGAGGAGGCAGTTTGAGAGGATTGGACAGGGTAACTAGTCAGCCTCAGAGTATGAGCTTTTGTTCTCTGAGATGTTTGCATATACTTCAAATCTTGTGTACGAGCCTTCCGAGAGGGTAAGGCTTTTTATTGATGGGCTTTCTCCATATTTGTAGTCTCAGATTGCTTGTGAGATTGAGGCTAAGACTCCCTTTCATATCGTCGTTGATATTGCTAGGAGGTATGAGGCATATCATAAATTCGAGATGGAGGAGTTAGAGCAGGAGAGAAAGAGATCACGTAGTCCAGGGCATTCTAGTACCTCATCTAGACGTAGGAGTTATCAGCAGCAGAGTAGACCTCTTAATAGGCCAGTTTAGCCTCCGGCGCATGGTTTTCAAAACGCGCATGCCCCTTCTTAGGGCCAAATTTGGTTTTGCCCGCGAGATCAGTCTCAGTTTGATCAGCGTAGATTTGCTCCAGGGTGCTTTAACTGTCAAGATCAAAAGCATGATATTGCCCTTATCTTCATCAGCAGGGTAGTAGTCGTTCTATCTCTCGCCCGCCGGCACTTATGCAGTCTCATGGTGTCCTTTTAGGATCTTAGCCAGCTCGAGGTGCACCACCACCCGGTAGAGGCCGTGGGTGTGGTTCTAGTGGTCCCTCCAGAGGTGGATCTCAAAGTGGCGGCTCAGCTCAGCTGCAGAGACAGCTTTAAACATTGCCAGCCAGGCAGGATGATGAGGCATCTCCAGCTGTTGTTACAGGTACTCTATTTGTTTGTAGTTGAGATGCATATTCTTTGGTGGATCCTGGATCTACCTATTCATAGGTCTCTCCTTATTTTATTTTGGGTTTCCATGTTGATTATATGCGTCTCTGCGATCCATTCTATGTTTCTATTCCTATCGGAGACACTATTGTTTTTGGATCGAGTTTATCCTTCTTGTACTGTATCTTTTGGGGGTCGTGAGACCTTGGTAGATCTTCTAGTTTTGGATATGGTCGACTTTGATGCCATTATCGGCATGGATTGGTTGGCGTCATATTACGCCACTTTGAATTGTCATGCCAAGTCTATTCGACTATCTCTTATTGGCTCAGCACCGGTAGTGTGGCAGGGTTCTCAGTTGCTACCTACAGGGCGGTGTTATCTCTTTCTTGAAGGCGAGGTGAATGATGAATAAAATGTATTCCCTGTACCTTGCCATGGTTCGAAATACCACTATGGAGATTCCATCCCTTGATTCTGTTCTGGTATTGAGAGAGTTCTCTGATGTGTTTCCAGATGATCTCCCAGGACTTCCTCCTGATTGGGAGATCGAGTTTGGCATTGATATAGTGAGGCCTATTTTAATCCCTCCTTATCCATGGCTCCGTCAGAATTGAAAGAGCTGAAGAAGTAGTTGCAAGCTTTGCTTGACAAGGGGATTTATTAGGTCGAGTATTTCTCCAAGGGGTGCTCCAATTCAGTTCGTGAAGAAGAAAGATGGGACCATACAGATGTGCATTGATTATCGACAGCTAAATAAGGTCACCATAAAGAACAAGTACCCCTTGCCCCGTATTGACGATTTGTTTGATCAGCTGCAGGGTGCCAGATTCTTTTCTAAGATTGATCTGTGGTCTGATTGTCATACCAACATTTTTACCTAACTCAGAGCGAGTCAAGGCTCGGATTTGACTAGGTAACGCGTTTGAGTTTGAAATTGGAGCCGCCACCTACTATAAGTTTTCTAATATGTATTGGGCTGTAGATAAAACATGAAACATATTTCTAGAGATTCGAGGGTAAAAAGTCCAAGAGTGACTCGGGGAAGAAGGTGTTAAGCACTTCTCCAAGTCCCACAAAAAGTGGTTTCCGCCCGAGCTATTATTTATTAGGATGTTAAAAAGGCTGTAGATAAAACATGAATGGCATATACAAATTATCTCACTAACATAAAGCTAAAATCGCAACTAATCAAGCAAAAAGGTCCATCTGCGCGAATTAGTTTAATGAGCAGTGAGTAGTTAACTGTTGGGCTAGCAAAATTTTGCAGAAACGACCTAAGCCTAATGCAATAGGGATGATATAGCAAGAATTAGTTCAAATCAATCATTTACACAATTTCAGTGTTTAATAGACTTTTGAATAAATAACCAACTTTTGAAAATACATATAATTCTTGTATACACTGTTAGATTAGTGTATAGAAGTTCAAAGTTTAATAAAAAATTGGTTTAAACACATAGAGGGCAAGGTTTAAAAACAGGTATTGGGCCCATATCGTTTAAGTAAAATAGGGGCAGTTCAGTTTACAAAAAGCAGTCACTAAATAGACAAAGATTATATGTTTAGTCCTTGTTTGCAGAAAAACTTCAAGATTCCACAATTTAGGCAAAAGCTGTCTCGAAGTTTACTTGTAAAAGTTAATTGTCTTTAAGCTACTAGATTTAGTCGACTGAATATGCAATACGCCTGTTTTAGATGATATGAAGCAAGCACATAGAAGACAAGAGTTTAGAAAGGGCCCCTGGGTAGCCATATGTACAGTCTATGACTGTATCCCCTATTCTAAAGTAAGTACAGGCAGGGAGGGTTCGAACAATTACAACCACAAGGGGAAACTAAAAGGGATCAGATAAGGGGATGAGAAAAAGTGCCCTATGAGCACTCAATGCAAAGCCTTCAAGTGTTCATATCAATGCCAAGGGACTCAAGGAGTATCCCTTCATAAGTAACCACAAGAACACTTGTAAATCAAACTTTTGTATAGCTCTAAAGCTATCCACAAGTATGCTACATGCAGGGGTTAGCAGGGCCAGAAACAAGACCCAAACAGAGGTAACAAGCAGATAGAAACCTCACAAAGGAACCTATGCATAAACAATCCAAATATGAGAGCAAACAATAAGGTCAACCATAGCTTATACATTGTCAAAATAGTAGCAAACAGGGAGTAGTACAGAAGGAGTGCAGTGTGCCTTTTTTGATCAGTGTCTAGTGAGAAAGAGAGAAAAGAACAAGAGTATGTAGTTAGTCCTGTCGTGCTTTCAGTTTCTTCTATTTAGAGAGGTATGTTAGGAGTGAAAGTGTATCTAAGTGAATGAAAAGAACCAGTTTATATAGGTGTGAGGGGTGGGAATTTGAATTCAAATAGGTAAAACAAATAAGGTAAAGCAATATTATATCCCAGAATTAAAGAAGATACACTGAGGTACTCTTTCCAAGTATAGATTAATTCAAACCCTATTATTAAGGCATACAAGATCTCAACCAATTAGGATTCCTTTCCCTTAACAATAATAAAGTCCAAATTCAAGAAATCAGCATACAAGAGAATGTTCTACGGCTAATTTAGGCTCGAAAATACCTTGATCAGCTCAATAAGTTTCAACCAGACCCAAATTTATACCTATCAATTACTATAACAAATTTCCATCAAATCTCAATCAACGAATTCCAATTAGGCTAATCAGGATCCCTTAATCATGTAAATCAAATTGTTATCCCAGTTTAAGATTCAAAGTCACTGATTACTTTAGCAATATTTCAAACCAAATCTTTGATTAATATTTTACCAGTTATAGGAGAAGTTTAGGATCCAGATTTCAAGCATAAGAGGTCAAGGTAATCAAAAAGGTTAACGAGGCATATAGGGTAATCGTAATAATTATCAAAAACTATCAGAATTCTGAGCCTAGAACTAATGAAGATGACACAGAATTAAAACATACAACAAGTTCAATGTTCAAACTAATCAGTGATTTAACAAGGGTTGCGAATCATGTGAACTAATAAATTAACAAGTAAACAATAATCATAGTAATTCACGTAAAGAAATAGGCAATTTAGGCGTAATGTCACATAGGTTTGAGAACAATAAAAAGGGAAAATGGGTTATACCCATTTTGGATTGAATTCGAGTAAACATATACCCATTTCAATCATGCATGCGCGAAGGCTTTCCCCTTTCCTTAAGATAGTAATGCTCGTATTTTCGAAAAGGCATTGCCGGAGCTTCTTTTTCGGTGATGGTAATAAGGTCGACCAAGAGTTGAATTTTTAACCTCGTCGTTTGGGAAAATTACCATGTGGATTTTGTAGAGGAGAGGCAGGGGATCAAAGGTATATATTTTTTCTGTATTTGGTGGCCGACGGTGGCCGGAAATGGCCTCGAAAATAGGTGGTACTAGGGTTTTGTCGAGAGAGAAAAGGAAGGGGATGGTGGCTGTCATTGTGAGGAAATGAAATGGAGTTAGGGTTTGGGGGGACCATTTAATTAAAAAAATATTATTCTCCACCGTTGGATTAAGTGATTGGAGGGCTTAGATGAAGCCACGTCGACGTGACGTGGTGCTGATGTGTATAAGTGGGGGTATGAGGTGTACCAATGCTGAGGTGTGTATGTATACGTGTATAAAAGTGTATATATTATGTATAAATATGTAGAAAATTGTATAAAATGCTCACAAAGTTATAGGAAAAATCATTAAATTAATTTGAAGGCTAAATGGCTAAGGAGTACTATTATTTTAAATTTTAAAATAATTTGTGCAATTTTGCTAAAATAGGAGTAATTACAAAAAATTGTAATTAAACGTGCGAATTTTGTAAATAGATGTAGCGTGTGCCGACTTCTTTAAAAATAGCCTAATCAGCGTGCTTGTGTAAAATAATGATTTTGAATAAGGATTAAAGTTAAGATAGTTGCATGGTTATCGGTGCAATTTTGTCTGAAAAATGACTATTAAAACAGGAGGGACAAAATTAGGCGTCAACAGCTGCCCCTCTTAGCCCGGGGATGATGGAAGAGTCTTCAGGCAAAGACGTTGACATAACAACTAATTTTGTCGCGACTCTTGGGATGTGTCTGTAAGAATTGTTAAGTATTTACGAGGTGCCAGATTGTAATGTTCTCGCATCGCCAGGTTGTATATCCCGTAATGGAAATGAGTTCTGCAAAAGTAGTGTATATGTAAACGTATAAGTAGACATTCCTGTTTGTTGGATCATTTTGCCAAGGTTTCTTATTATCTGCATGTGTGTTCGTCATGTTGGGCTGCATACCTCTTTATTATGCCAAATTATCCACCACACATTATGCAATTTTTTTACATCGGGTTGTCTACTTTTTGTCATGCCAATCCTTTCACCGAGTTGTCTGCTCTCCAGGTAGTTTACCTTTTATCATGCCAAACTTTACATCAGGCTGTCTACCCTCTGTCATGCCAAATTTCTCACAGGGATGTCTACCCTTAAGGCTGTCTACCCTTTGTCATGCCAAACTTCACATCGGGTTGTCTACCCTCTGTCATGCCAAACTTCTCACAGGGCTATCTACCCTCAGGGTTGTCTACCCTTTGCCATGCCAAACTTCACATCGGGTTGTCTACCCTTTGCTATGTCAAACTTCATCAGGCTGTCTACCCTCTGTCATGCCAATCTTTCATGTCGGGCTATCTACCCTTGTGCCCGCATTCAAAGAAATATTTATGAGTTGTGCGGGGGGGGGGGGGGGAGGGGGGTGGTGGTTTAGTTTGTGCATTCTTGGCTTGCTTTTCACCTGCTTCTTTCAAATGTCGGGACCTCAATCGAGCTGATAGGGATATATAAAGAAATAAATAATGCAAATATTTTGAAAAGCTTTTGTAAGAAGAAAGTATTTTATTCCATTGAATTGCAAACCGCATTGTGTAAGACCGTGGTCATTGTTCCTCAGGTTGTTCCAAGATTCTTCACTAAATGAATTTTGATGGGGACCTCAAAATTCTTCTGCATTTTCTTCATTTTGTAATTTCTGAGAGGGTCTCAAAAATTTCTGCCCTAGTGTTTATTCTTTTATGTCTTTTTGGAATTTTTGAGAGCTCCTCAACAATTCTGCCCCAGTGTATGTTTCATGGAAAAAATGAATTTTTGTATTTATGCGACCGAACCTTGGGTAGGTTGCCTACGTATCCCACTTGGGGAATCAGGTCGTAACGTAGTTCCAGATTACATGATATGTCGCAGAATAGTAAACCCATTAACTAATGCAAGTTCTTAGACATAGTATCTTTTGACAGCATCTGCGTTGATTAGTATCGGCCAAACTTCTTCGTCTATTTCTACCAGTATTAGTGCTCCTCCAGTTAGAACTCGGTGAATCATGTATGGCCCTTGGCAGTTTGGTGCAAACTTGCCTATTGCCTCTTTTTGATTAGGGAATATATTCTTCAGCACTAATTGTCCAGGTTCGAAAGACCTCTCTCGGACTTTCTTTTTAAATGCTTTAGTCATCCTTTTCTGATATAATTGCCCATGACATATTTCATTCATCCTCTTGCCATCGATATGCGCCAGCTGCTCCATCTTTTCCTTGATCCATTCAACGTCTTTCAATTGTGCTTCTTGAATGATTTTAAGGACGATATCTCGACCTCTGCCATTATTACTGCTTCAGTGCCATAAACTAACAGGAAGGGTGTGGCTCCTGTTGATGTTCTCGCTGTGGTGCGGTCTCATGCCATTACTTTGAATTTTCTGTCATTTGCGTGTGTTCTTGTTGGCTGCCTCGACTGCTTCATTCATCTGAGGTCTGCATGCGGGTGGAATTATGGTGCTTGATCTTGAAGTCTTTGCAAGTTGCTTTCATCAAGTCGCTATTAAGGTTAGACCCATTGTTGTCATACCCGATTTTGACTCAACATGAGGTGAGTCGGGGTTCGGATTTGACTAGGTAAACTTGTTTGAGTTTAGATGTTGGAGTTGCCACCTAATATAGTTTCTAAGGTGTATTAGGCCACCTAAGTATCTAAATTTAAGTTCAATAAGTCATACTAGTCTATTCCAGAGATTCTAAAGGGGAAGAAGTCAAAATGACTCGGGGAAGAAGGTGTTAGGCACTTCCCCGAGTCCCATGAAAGGTGGTTCCTGTCCGAGTGTATATTTTGGGATAAAAATAGTGCATATTATCATAAATACCAACTTGGGAGGTTAATCTAGCATTTAGTTCAAGAAAATGACATGTCTATACAATTTAATTTACACACATACAAATAGATTTGATATACGACCTATTGTAAGCCTAATCTCATTTTAAGGACTCTACTATCAAACGCCTAATCGTAAACAAGCTTAAACATGAAAAGGGTGTTGAATTTCAGTTTATTTATTCAATTCTAACATTTAAAACAACTTTGCGTAAATGGTTTATTTTGTAAGCAAAATTCAGTTTTATATCAAAACCAAAAGGGGAGTTGTCTTAAAACGAAATGTTGGCCATTTAGGATCGGTGTGACTCGGCATTAATTGTCGAGCCCTAACCTTAATGGCCTTTTTTGTGTAGGGGTCAGATTTTGGGAAATCTATTGGCGAAGGGGATGCTTTTTGAAATTGGTGTCACAGAAGCACACAAATGCAAATAAGGCTGTCGCACGTAAAGTATATACGTATAGATATAAACATGCAAATATATGATGTGGACAATAGTTATAACATTGAAAAATTACTTTAAAGTGTATAAGTGACCCAAATACTTTATACACCCCTATACACTATTAGATTAGTGTATAGAAGTGTTAGAGTGGCCAAAAATCGGTTTTATGCACACAAGGGCCCTTTTGAAAATAGTTTTGGGCCTAGACTGTTTATGCAAAGAAAAGGGGCAAGCTTAAATTTTCAGAAAACAATCCGTTTAGACAACTATAAGGCAAATAGCCCCTACTTCGAGTAAAATTCCAGATTTATCCGTAAGCCAACATGCTTTCAAGTTTCAACTCTGAAATCTGCTTAAGATAATTAAAGGAGCAATGTTGAATGTTTCAAAAACAATCTGTATGACTTTTCTTTTCATTTATGCACATATTGAACTAGACTTAAGATTATTAAAGCCTAAAATGATGCAACACATAAAGCAAGGGTTAGGAGAGGGCCCCTGGGTAGCCAATACACAGCCCAATCTTAAAAAATTATAAACAGGGATTCCTAACAAATTTACACAACAGGGGGGGCAATTTCTAAAGGGAAAGGCACAGGAAAAGGGTCGAGATTAGAAGTATGTCCTGTTTTGGCTAAGCTTAAGTAGAATTAGCATCTCAGCAATATTTAGGCAGATACTGCATAATCTTCTGACCAACGAAATTGAACCGCTTTCTGAGTCAGGCGGGACAATAGAGCAGCAATAGATGAAAA
>JARKIP010000292.1:0-188096 GCA_029990175.1 Petunia secreta
TAGAGTCACAAATTATGATGGTTATATCACTATAAGTGAGGAATTATACTTGCAAGAATGATAAATTCATCTACGTTAATAACAAAAGACCAGTTAGAATAGTTAGACTGAGAATTGATGATCATTGTCACTAGAAATGGCCAATTATACATGTAAGAGTGATAAGTGATGATCATTATCACTAGAAATGACCAATTATACTTGTTAGAGTGACAAATGATGATCATTATGAGTGGAAATGGCTAGTTACACTTGTTAGAGTGACAAATGATGATGAATATCACGATAAATGACCAATTACACTTTTTAGAGTAACATATGATGATTATTATGAGTAGAAATGGCCAATTACACTTGTTATAGTGAGAGATGATGATCATTATGACTAGAAATGGCCCACTATACTTGTAAGAGTGACAAATGATGATCATTATGAGTAAAAATGGCCAGTTACACTTGTCAGAGTGAAAAATGATGATGATTATCACAATAAATGACCAATTATACTTGTTATAGTGACAAATGATGATCATTATGAGTGAAATGGCAAATTACACTTGTTATAGTGAGATATGATGATCATTATGACTAGAAATGACCCACTATACACTTAAGAGTGACAAATGATGATTATTATCACAATCAATAACCAATTATGGTAGTTAGACTGACTAATGATGACCATTATCACTAGAAATGGCCAATTACACTTGTAAGAGTGACAAGTGATGATCATTGTCACAAGAAATAACCCACTGTACTTGTTAGAGTGACAAATTATGATCATTATCACTAGAAATGACCAATTATACTTGTTATAGTGAGAAATGATGATCATTGTCGCTACAAATAGCCAATTACACTTGTAACAGTGACAAGTGATGATCATTATCACGAGAAATGACCAATTATACTTGTTAGAGTGAAAAATGATGATCATTATGAGTAGAAATGGCCAATTACACTTGCTAGAGTGACAAATGATGATAAATATCACTATAAATGTCCAATTATGCTTGTTAGATGAACATATGATGATCATTATGAGTAGAAATGGCCAATTACACTTGTTATACTGAGAGATGATGATCATTATAACTATAAGTGACCTACTATACTTGTAAGGGTGACAAATGATGATCATTATGAGTAGAAATGGTCAATTACACTTGTTAGAGTGATAAATGATGATGATTATCACTATAAATGACCAATTGTACTTGTTAGAGTGACAAATGATGATCATTATGAGTGAAATGGCCAATTACACTTGTTATAGTGAGAAATAATGATCATTATAACTAGAAATAACACACTATACTTGTAAGAGTGACAAATGATTATTATTATCACTATATATAACCAATTATAGTAGTTAGACTGACAAATGATGACCATTATCACTAGAAATGGCCAATTACACTGTAAGAGTGACAAGTGATGATCATTGTCACCAAGAAAATAACCCACTGTAATTGTTAGAGTGACAAATTATGATCATTATCACTAGAAATGACCAATTATACTAGTTAGAGTGACAAATGATGATCATTATGAGTGGAAATGGCTAGTTACACTTAATTACACTTGTAAGAGTGAGAAATGATGATCATTATGAGTAGAAATGGCCAATTACACTTGTTAGAGTTAAAAATGATGATGATTATCACAATAAATGACCAATTATAGTTGTTAGTGTGACAAATGATGATCATTATGAGTAGAAATGGCCAATTACACTTGTTAGAGTGATAAGTGATGATGATTATCACTATAACTGACCAATTATATTTATTAGAGTGTCAAATGATAATCATTATGAGTAGAAATTGCCAATTACATTTGTTATAGTGAGAAATGACGATTATTATCACTAGAAATGGTCAATTACGTTTGAAAGTGTCAAATGATGATCATTGTCACTAGAAATGACCTACTATACTTGTTAGAGTGACAAATGATGATGATTATCACAATAAATGACCAATTATAGTTGTTAGAGTGAGAAATGATGATCCATACATATAGTCTTGTTTCGAACATCAAATTGATGTTTGTAAAATTTTATGTGTCGTTCCGAGCGCGTTATTCAATTGTTTCTATCTTCATTATACTTTTCACTATTAGTTAGAGTGACAAATTATGATGGTTATATCACTATAAGTGAGGATTATATGATGAAGATAGAAACAATTGAATAACGCGCTCGGAACGACACATAAAATTTTACAAACATCAATTTGACGTTCGAAACAAGACTATATGTATGGATCATCATTTCTCACTATAACAAGTATGTTGGCCATTTCTAGAGATAATGATCATCATATGTCACTCTAACAAGTATAGTAGGTCATTTCTAGTGAGAATGATCATCATTTGTCACTCTTACAAGTGTAATTGACCATTTCTAGTGATAATGATCATCATTTGTCACTCTAACAAGTATAATTGGTCATTTCTAGTGATAATGGTCATCACTTGTCACTCTTACAGGTATAATTGGCCATTTCTAGTGACAATGATCATCAATTCTCAGTCTAACTATTCTAACTAGTCTTTTGTGATTAACGTAGATGAATTTATCACTCTTACAAGTATAATTACTCACTTATAGTGATATAACCATCATAGTTTGTCACTCTAACTACTCTAATAGTGAAAAAATAGGATGAAGATAGAAACAATTGAAGAACGCGCTCGGAACGACACATAAAATTTTACAAACATCAATTTGACGTTCGAAACAAGACTATATGTATGGATCATCATTTCTCACTATAACAAGTATGTTGGTCATTTCTAGAGATAATTATCATCATTTGTCACTCTAACAAGTATAGTAGGTCATTTCTAGTGACAATGATCATCATTTGTCACTCTTACAAGTGTAATTGACCATTTCTAGTGATAATGATCGTCATTTCTCAATATAACAAATGTAATTGGCAATTTCTACTCATAATGATTATCATTTGACACTCTAATAAATATAATTGGTCAGTTATAGTGATAATCATCATCACTTATCACTCTAACAAGTGTAATTGGCCATTTCTACACATAATGATCATCATTTGTCACTCTAACAACTATAATTGGTCATTTATTGTGATAATTATCATCATTTAATACTCTAACAAGTGTAATTGGCCAGTTATAGCGATAATGATTATCATTTGTCACTCTAACAAGTATAGTGGGTCATTTCTATTCATAATGATCATCATTTCTCACTATAACAAGTGTAATTGGCCATCTCTACTAATAATGATCATCATTTGTCACACTAACAAGTATAATTGGTCATTTATAGTGATATTCATCATCATTTGTCACTCTAACAAGTGTAACTAGCCATTTCCACTCATAATGATCATCATTTGTCACTCTAACAAGTATAATTGGTCATTTCTAGTGATAATGATCATCACTTGTCACTGTTACAAGTGTAATTGGCTATTTGTAGCGACAATGATCACCATTTCTCACTATAACAAGTATAATTGGTCATTTCTAGTGATAATGATCATAATTTGTCACTCTAACAAGTACAGTGGGTTATTTCTTGTGACAATGATCATCCCCTGTCACTCTTACAAGTGCAATTGGCCATTTCTAGTGATAATGGTCATCATTTGTTAGTCTAACTACTATAATTGGTTATATATAGTGATATAATCATCATTTGTCTCTCTTACAAGTATAGTGGGTCATTTCTAGTCATAATGATCATTATTTCTCACTATAACAAGTGTAATTGGCCATTTCACTCATAATGATCATCATTTGTAACTCTAACAAGTACAATTGGTCATTTATAGTGATAATCATCATTATTTATCACTCTAACAAGTGTAATTGGCCATTTCTACTCATAATGATCATCATTTGTCACTCTTACAAGTATAGTAGGTCATTTATAGTTATAATGATCATCATCTCTCACTCTAACAAGTGTAATTGGCCATTTCTACTCATAATGATCATCATATGTTCATCTAACAAGTATAATTGGACATTTATAGGGATATTTATCATCATTTGTCACTCTAGCAAGTGTAATTGGCCATTTCTACTCATAATGATCATCATTTTTCACTCTAACAAGAATAATTGGTCATTTCCACTCATAATGATCATCATTTGTCACTCTAACAAGTATAATTGGTCATTTCTAGTGATAATGATCATAATTTGTCACTCTAACAATTACAGTGGGTTATTTCTTGTGACAATGATCATCACTTGTCACTCTTACAAGTGTAATTGGCCATTTCTAGTGATAATGGTCATCATTTGTCAGTCTAACTACTATAATTGGTTATATATAGTGATAATAATAATCATTTGTCTCTCTTACAAGTATAGTGGATCATTTCTAGTCATAATGATCATTATTTCTCACTATAACAAGTGTAATTGGCCATTTCACTCATAATGATCATCATTTGTAACTCTAACAAGTACAATTGGTCATTTATAGTGATAATCATCATTATTTATCACTCTAACAAGTGTAATTGGCCATTTCTACTCATAATGATCATCATTTGGTCACTCTTACAAGTATAGTAGGTCATTTATAGTTATAATGATCATCATCTCTCACTCTAACAAGTGTAATTGGCCATTTCTACTCATAATGATCATCATATGTTCATCTAACAAGTATAATGGACATTTATAGGGATATTTATCATCATTTGTCACTCTAGCAAGTGTAATTGGCCATTTCTACTCATAATGATCATCATTTTTCACTCTAACAAGAATAATTGGTCATTTCCACTCATAATGATCATCATTTGTCACTCTAACAAGTATAATTGGTCATTTCTAGTGATAATGATCATAATTTGTCACTCTAACAATTACAGTGGGTTATTTCTTGTGACAATGATCATCACTTGTCACTCTTACAAGTGTAATTGGCCATTTCTAGTGATAATGGTCATCATTTGTCAGTCTAACTACTATAATTGGTTATATATAGTGATAATAATAATCATTTGTCTCTCTTACAAGTATAGTGGGTCATTTCTAGTCATAATGATCATTATTTCTCACTATAACAAGTGTAATTGGCCATTTCACTCATAATGATCATCATTTGTAACTCTAACAAGTACAATTGGTCATTTATAGTGATAATCATCATTATTTATCACTCTAACAAGTGTAATTGGCCATTTCTACTCATAATGATCATCATTTGTCACTCTTACAAGTATAGTAGGTCATTTATAGTTATAATGATCATCATCTCTCACTCTAACAAGTGTAATTGGCCATTTCTACTCATAATGATCATCATATGTTCATCTAACAAGTATAATTGGACATTTATAGGGATATTTATCATCATTTGTCACTCTAGCAAGTGTAATTGGCCATTTCTACTCATAATGATCATCATTTTTCACTCTAAATAGAATAATTGGTCATTTCCACTCATAATGATCATCATTTGTCACTCTAACAAGTATAATTGGTCATTTCTAGTGATAATGATCATAATTTGTCACTCTAACAATTACAGTGGGTTATTTCTTGTGACAATGATCATCACTTGTCACTCTTACAAGTGTAATTGGCCATTTCTAGTGATAATGGTCATCATTTGTCAGTCTAACTACTATAATTGGTTATATATAGTGATAATAATAATCATTTGTCTCTCTTACAAGTATAGTGGGTCATTTCTAGTCATAATGATCATTATTTCTCACTATAACAAGTGTAATTGGCCATTTCACTCATAATGATCATCATTTGTAACTCTAACAAGTACAATTGGTCATTTATAGTGATAATCATCATTATTTATCACTCTAACAAGTGTAATTGGCCATTTCTACTCATAATGATCATCATTTGTCACTCTTACAAGTATAGTAGGTCATTTATAGTTATAATGATCATCATCTCTCACTCTAACAAGTGTAATTGGCCATTTCTACTCATAATGATCATCATATGTTCATCTAACAAGTATAATTGGACATTTATAGGGATATTTATCATCATTTGTCACTCTAGCAAGTGTAATTGGCCATTTCTACTCATAATGATCATCATTTTTCACTCTAACAAGAATAATTGGTCATTTCCACTCATAATGATCATCATTTGTCACTCTAACAAGTATAATTGGTCATTTCTAGTGATAATGATCATAATTTATCACTCTAACAATTACAGTGGGTTATTTCTTGTGACAATGATCATCACTTGTCACTCTTACAAGTGTAATTGGCCATTTCTAGTGATAATGGTCATCATTTTGTCAGTCTAACTACTATAATTGGTTATATATAGTGATAATAATAATCATTTGTCACTCTTACAAGTATAGTGGGTCATTTCTAATCATAATGATCATTATTTCTCACTATAACAAGTGTAATTGGCCATTTCACTCATAATGATCACAAGAAATAACCCACTGTACTTGTTAGAGTGACAAATTATGATCATTATCACTAGAAATGACCAATTATACTTGTTCTAGTGAGAAATGGTGATCATTGTCGCTACAAATAGCCAATTACACGTGTAACAGTGACAAGTGATGATCATTATCACTAGAAATGACCAATTATACTTGTTAGAGTGATAAATGATGATCATTATGAGTGGAAATGGCTAGTAACACTTGTTAGAGTGATAAATGATGATGAATATCACTATAAATGACCAATTATACTTGTTAGTGTGACGAATGATGATCATTATTACTAGAGATGGCCAATTACACTTGTTATAGTGAGAAATGATGATCATTATGAATAGAAATGACCCACTATACTTGTAAGAGTGACAAATAATGATAATTATGAGTAGAAATGGCCAATTACACTTGTTAGAGTATTAAATGATGATGATTATCATTATAAATGACCAATTATATTTGTTAGAGTGACAAATGATGATCATTATCGCTATAACTGGCCAATTACACTTGTAAGAGTGAGAAATGATGATCATTATGAGTAGAAATGGCCAATTACACTTGTTAGAGTATTAAATGATGATGATTATCACAATAAATGACCAATTATAGTTGTTAGAGTGACAAATGATGATCATTATGAGTAGAAATGGCCAATTACACTTGTTAGAGTGATAAGTGATGATGATTATCACTATAAATGACCAATTATATTTATTAGAGTGTCAAATGATAATCATTATGAGTAGAAATTGCCAATTACATTTTGTTATAGTGAGAAATGACGATCATTATCACTAGAAATGGTCAATTACACTTGTAAAAGTGACAAATGATGATCATTGTCACTAGAAATGACCTACTATACTTGTTAGAGTAGAAATGGCCAATTACACTTGTTAGAGTGATAAATGATGATGATTATCACTATAAATGACCAATTTTACTTGTTAGAGTGACAAATGATGATCATTATGAGTGAAATGGCCAATTACACTTGTTATAGTGAGAAATAATGATCATTATGACTAGAAATGACCCACTATACTTGTAAGAGTGACAAAGATTATTATTATCACTATATATAACCAATTATAGTAGTTAGACTGACAAATGATGACCATTATCACTAGAAATGGCCAATTACACTTGTAAGAGTGACAAGTGATGATCATTGTCACAAGAAATAACCCACTGTAATTGTTAGAGTGACAAATTATGATCATTATCACTAGAAATGACCAATTATACTTGTTATAGTGAGAAATGAAGATCATTGTCGCTACAAATAGCATATTACACTTGTAACAGTGACAAGTGATGATCATTATCACTAGAAATGACCAATTATACTTGTTAGAGTGACAAATGATGATCATTATGAGTGGAAATGGCTAGTTACACTTGTTAGAGTGACAAATGATGATGAATATCACGATAAATGACCAATTATACTTTTTAGAGTAACATATGATGATCATTATCGCTATAACTGGCCAATTACACTTGTAAGAGTGAGAAATGATGATCATTATGAGTAGAAATGGCCAATTACACTAGTTAGAGTGAAAAATGATGATGATTATCACAATAAATGACCAATTATAGTTGTTAGAGTGACAAATGATGATCATTATGAGTAGAAATGGCCAATTACACTTGTTAGAGTGATAAGTGTGATGATTATCACTATAAATTACCAATTATATTTATTAAAGTGTCAAATGATAATCAGTATGAGTAGAAATTGCCAATTACATGTGTTATAGTGGGAAATGATGATCATTATCACTAGAAATGGTCAATTACACTTGTAAGAGTGACAAATGATGATCATTGTCACTAGAAATGACCTACTATACTGGTTAGAGTGACAAATGATGATCATTATCTCTAGAAATGGCCAACATACTTGTTATAGTGAGAAATGATGATCCATACATATAGTCTTGTTTCGAACGTCAAATTGATGTTTGTAAAATTTTATGTGTCGTTCCGAGCGCGTTATTCAATTGTTTCTATCTTCATCATACTTTTTCACTATTAGTTAGAGTGACAAATTATGATGGTTATATCACTATAAGTGAGGAATTATATTTGTAAGAGTGATAAATTCATCTACGTAATCACAAAAGACCAGTTAGAATAGTTAGACTGAGAATTGATGATCATTGTCAATAGAAATGGCCAATTATACCTGTAAGAGTGACAAGTGATGATCATTATCACTAGAAATGACCAATTATACTTGTTAGAGTGACAAATGATGATCATAATGAGTGGAAATGGCTAGTTACACTTGTTAGAGTGACAAATGATGATGAATATCACGATAAATGACCAATTATACTTTTTAGAGCAACATATGATGATCATTATGAGTAGAAATAGCCAATTACACTTGTTATAGTGAGAGATGATGATCATTATGACTAGAAATGACCCACTATACTTGTAAGAGTGACAAATGATGATCATTATGAGTAGAAATGGCCAATTACACTTGTTAGAGTGAAAAATGATGATGATTATCACAATAAATGACCAATTATACTTGTTATAGTGACAAATGATGATCATTACGAGTGAAATGGCAAATTACACTTGTTATAGTGAGATATGATGATCATTATGACTTGAAATGACCCACTATACACTTAAGAGTGACAAATGAAGATTATTATCACAAGCAATAACCAATTATGGTAGTTAGACTGACTAATGATGACCATTATCACTAGAAATGGCCAATTACACTTGTAAGAGTGACAAGTGATGATCATTGTCACGAAAAATTGACCTACTGTACTTGTTAGAGTGACAAATGATGATCATTATCACTAGAAATAACCAATTATACTAGTTAGAGTGAAAAATGATGATCATTATGAGTAGAAATGGCCAATTACACTTGTTATAGTGAGAGATGATGATCATTATAACTATAAATGACCTACTATACTTGTAAGAGTGACAAATGATGATCATTATGAGTAGAAATGGCCAATTACACTTGTTAGAGTGATAAATAATGATGATTATCACTGTAAATGACCAATTGTACTTGTTAGAGTGACAAATCATGAGCATTATGAGTGAAATGGCCAATTACACTTGTTATAGTGAGAAATAATGATCATTATGACTAGAAATGACCCCACTATACTTGTAAGAGTGACAAATGATGATATTATCACTATATATAACCAACTATAGTAGTTAGACTAACAATGATGACCATTATCACTAGAAATGGCCAATTAAACTTTGTAAGAGTGACAAGTGATGATCATTGTCACAAGAAATAACCCACTGTACTTGTTAGAGTGACAAATTATGATCATTGTCACTAGAAATGGCCAATTATACATGTTATAGTGAGAAATGGTGATCATTGTCGCTACAAATAGCCAATTACACTTGTAATAGTGACAAGTGATGATCATTATCACTAGAAATGACCAATTATACTTGTTAGAGTGACAAATGATGATGATTATGAGTGGAAATGGCTAGTTACACTTGTTAGAGTGACAAATGATGATGAATATCACTATAAATGACAAATTATACTTGTTAGTGTGACAAATGATGATCATTATTACTAGAGATGGCCAATTACACTTGTTATAGTGAGAAATGATGATCATTACGAATAGAAATGACCCACTATACTTGTAAGAGTGACAAATAATGATAATTATGAGTAGAAATGGCAAATTACACTTGTTAGAGTATTAAATGATGATGATTATCATTATAAATGACCAATTATATTTGTTAGAGTGACAAATGATGATCATTATCGCTATAATTGGCCAATTACACTTGTAAGAGTGAGAAATGATGATCATTATGAGTAGAAATGGCCAATTACACTTGTTAGAGTATTAAATGATGATGATTATCACAATAAATGACCAATTATAGTTGTTAGAGTGACAATGATGATCATTATGAGTAGAAATGGCCAATAACACTTGCTAGAGTGATAAGTGATGATGATTATCACAATAAATGACCAATTATAGTTGTTAAAGTGACAAATGATGATCATTATGAGTAGAAATGGCCAATTACACTTGTTAGAGTGATAAGTGATGATGATTATCACTATAAATGACCAATTATATTTATTAAAGTGTCAAATGATAATCATTATGAGTAGAAATTGCCAATTACATTTGTTACAGTGAGAAATGACGATCATTATCACTAGAAATGGTCAATTACACTTGTAAGAGTGACAAATGATGATCATTGTCAATAGAAATGACCTACTATACTTGTTAGAGTGACAAATGATGATCATTATCTCTAGAAATGGCCAACATACTTGTTATAGTGAGAAATGATGATCCATACATATAGTCTTGTTTCGAACGTCAAATTGATGTTTGTAAAATTTTATGTGTCGTTCCGAGCGCGTTATTCAATTGTTTCTATCTTCATCATACTTTTTCACTATTAGTTAGAGTGACAAATTATGATGGTTATATCACTATAAGTGAGGAATTATACTTGTAAGAGTGATAAATTCATCTACTTTAATCACAAAAGACCAGTTAGAATAGTTAGACTGAGAATTGATGATCATTGTCACTAGAAATGGCCAATTATACCTGTAAGAGTGACAAGTGATGATCATTATCACTAGAAATGACCAATTATACTTGTTAGAGTGACAAATGATGATCATTATGAGTGGAAATGGCTAGTTACACTTGTTAGGGTGACAATGATGATGAATATCACGATAAATGACCAATTATACTTTTTAAAGTAACATATGATGATTATTATGAGTAGAAATGGCCAATTACACTTGTTATAGTGAGAGATGATGATCATTATGACTAGAAATGGCCCACTATACTTGTAAGAGTGACAAATGATGATCATTATGAGTAGAAATGGCCAGTTACACTTGTTAGAGTGAAAAATGATGATGATTATCACAATAAATGACCAATTATACTTGTTATAGTGACAAATGATGATCATTATGAGTGAAATGGAAAATTACACTTGTTATAGTGAGATATGATGATCATTATGACTAGAAATGACCCACTATACACTTAAGAGTGACAAATGATGATTATTATCACAATCAATAACCAATTATGGTAGTTAGACTGACTAATGATGACCATTATCACTAGAAATGGCCAATTACACTTGTAAGAGTGACAAGTGATGATCATTGTCACGAAAATTGACCTACTGTACTTGTTAGAGTGACAAATGATGATCATTATCGCTAGAAATGACCAATTATACTTGTTATAGTGAGAAATGATGATCATTGTCACTGCAAATAGCCAATTATACTTGTAAGAGTGACAAGTGATGATCATTATCACTAGAAATGACCAATTGTACTTGTTAGAGTGACAAATGATGATCATTATGAGTAGAAATGGCCAATTACACTTGTTAGAGTGACAAATGATGATAAATATCACTATAAATTACCAATTATACTTGTTAGAGTAACATATGATGATCATTATGAGTAGAAATGGCCAATTACACTTGTTAGAGTGATAAATAATGATGATTATCACTGTAAATGACCAATTGTACTTGTTAGAGTGACAAATGATGATCATTATGAGTGAAATGGCCAATTACACTTGTTATAGTGAGAAATAATGATCATTATGACTAGAAATGACCCACTATACTTGTAAGAGTGACAAATGATGATCATTATGAGTAGAAATGGCCAATTACACTTGTTAGAGTGAAAAACGATGATGATTATCACAATAAATGACCAATTATACTTGTTATAGTGACAAATGATGATCATTATGAGTGAAATGGCAAATTACACTTGTTATAGTGAGATATGATGATCATTATGACTAGAAATGACCCACTATACACTTAAGAGTGACAAATGATGATTATTATCACAATCAATAACCAATTATGGTAGTTAGACTGACTAATTATGACCATTATCACTAGAAATGGCCAATTATACTTGTAAGAGTGACAAGTGATGATCATTGTCACGAAAATTGACCTACTGTACTTGTTAGAGTGACAAATGATGATCATTATCACTAGAAATGACCAATTATACTTGTTATAGTGAGAAATGATGATCATTGTCACTACAAATAGCCAATTATACTTGTAAGAGTGACAAGTGATGATCAATATCACTAGAAATGACCAATTATACTTGTTAGAGTGACAAATGATGATCATTATGAGTAGAAATGGCCAATTACACTTGTTAGAGTGACAAATGATGATAAATATCACTATAAATGACCAATTATACTTGTTAGAGTAACATATGATGATCATTATGAGTAGAAATGGCCAATTACACTTGTTAGAGTTATAAATAATGATGATTATTACTGTAAATGACCAATTGTACTTGTCAGAGTGACAAATGATGATCACTATGAGTGAAATGGCCAATTACACTTGTTATAGTGAGAAATAATGATCATTATGACTAGAAATGACCCACTATACTTGTAAGAGTGACAAATGATGATCATTATGAGTAGAAATGGCCAATTACACTTGTTAGAGTGATAAATAATGATGATTATCACTGTAAATGACCAATTGTACTTGTTAGAGTGACAAATCATGATCATTATGAGTGAAATGGCCAATTACACTTGTTATAGTGAGAAATAATGATCATTATGACTAGAAATGACCCACTATACTTGTAAGAGTGACAAATGATGATTATTATCACTATATATAACCAACTATAGTAGTTAGACTAACAAATGATGACCATTATCACTAGAAATGGCCAATTAAACTTTGTAAGAGTGACAAGTGATGATCATTGTCACAAGAAATAACCCACTGTACTTGTTAGAGTGACAAATTATGATCATTGTCACTAGAAATGGCCAATTATACATGTTATAGTGAGAAATGGTGATCATTGTCGCTACAAATAGCCAATTACACTTGTAATAGTGACAAGTGATGATCATTATCACTAGAAATGACCAATTATACTTGTTAGAGTGACAAATGATGATGATTATGAGTGGAAATGGCTAGTTACACTTGTTAGAGTGACAAATGATGATGAATATCACTATAAATGACAAATTATACTTGTTAGTGTGACAAATGATGATCATTATTACTAGAGATGGCCAATTACACTTGTTATAGTGAGAAATGATGATCATTACGAATAGAAATGACCCACTATACTTGTAAGAGTGACAAATAATGATAATTATGAGTAGAAATGGCAAATTACACTTGTTAGAGTATTAAATGATGATGATTATCATTATAAATGACCAATTATATTTGTTAGAGTGACAAATGATGATCATTATCGCTATAATTGGCCAATTACACTTGTAAGAGTGAGAAATGATGATCATTATGAGTAGAAATGGCCAATTACACTTGTTAGAGTATTAAATGATGATGATTATCACAATAAATGACCAATTATAGTTGTTAGAGTGACAAATGATGATCATTATGAGTAGAAATGGCCAATAACACTTGCTAGAGTGATAAGTGATGATGATTATCACAATAAATGACCAATTATAGTTGTTAAAGTGACAAATGATGATCATTATGAGTAGAAATGGCCAATTACACTTGTTAGAGTGATAAGTGATGATGATTATCACTATAAATGACCAATTATATTTATTAAAGTGTCAAATGATAATCATTATGAGTAGAAATTGCCAATTACATTTGTTACAGTGAGAAATGACGATCATTATCACTAGAAATGGTCAATTACACTTGTAAGAGTGACAAATGATGATCATTGTCAATAGAAATGACCTACTATACTTGTTAGAGTGACAAATGATGATCATTATCTCTAGAAATGGCCAACATACTTGTTATAGTGAGAAATGATGATCCATACATATAGTCTTGTTTCGAACGTCAAATTGATGTTTGTAAAATTTTATGTGTCGTTCCGAGCGCGTTATTCAATTGTTTCTATCTTCATCATACTTTTTCACTATTAGTTAGAGTGACAAATTATGATGGTTATATCACTATAAGTGAGGAATTATACTTGTAAGAGTGATAAATTCATCTACTTTAATCACAAAAGACCAGTTAGAATAGTTAGACTGAGAATTGATGATCATTGTCACTAGAAATGGCCAATTATACCTGTAAGAGTGACAAGTGATGATCATTATCACTAGAAATGACCAATTATACTTGTTAGAGTGACAAATGATGATCATTATGAGTGGAAATGGCTAGTTACACTTGTTAGGGTGACAAATGATGATGAATATCACGATAAATGACCAATTATACTTTTTAAAGTAACATATGATGATTATTATGAGTAGAAATGGCCAATTACACTTGTTATAGTGAGAGATGATGATCATTATGACTAGAAATGGCCCACTATACTTGTAAGAGTGACAAATGATGATCATTATGAGTAGAAATGGCCAGTTACACTTGTTAGAGTGAAAAATGATGATGATTATCACAATAAATGACCAATTATACTTGTTATAGTGACAAATGATGATCATTATGAGTGAAATGGAAAATTACACTTGTTATAGTGAGATATGATGATCATTATGACTAGAAATGACCCACTATACACTTAAGAGTGACAAATGATGATTATTATCACAATCAATAACCAATTATGGTAGTTAGACTGACTAATGATGACCATTATCACTAGAAATGGCCAATTACACTTGTAAGAGTGACAAGTGATGATCATTGTCACGAAAATTGACCTACTGTACTTGTTAGAGTGACAAATGATGATCATTATCGCTAGAAATGACCAATTATACTTGTTATAGTGAGAAATGATGATCATTGTCACTGCAAATAGCCAATTATACTTGTAAGAGTGACAAGTGATGATCATTATCACTAGAAATGACCAATTGTACTTGTTAGAGTGACAAATGATGATCATTATGAGTAGAAATGGCCAATTACACTTGTTAGAGTGACAAATGATGATAAATATCACTATAAATTACCATTATACTTGTTAGAGTAACATATGATGATCATTATGAGTAGAAATGGCCAATTACACTTGTTAGAGTGATAAATAATGATGATTATCACTGTAAATGACCAATTGTACTTGTTAGAGTGACAAATGATGATCATTATGAGTGAAATGGCCAATTACACTTGTTATAGTGAGAAATAATGATCATTATGACTAGAAATGACCCACTATACTTGTAAGAGTGACAAATGATGATCATTATGAGTAGAAATGGCCAATTACACTTGTTAGAGTGAAAAACGATGATGATTATCACAATAAATGACCAATTATACTTGTTATAGTGACAAATGATGATCATTATGAGTGAAATGGCAAATTACACTTGTTATAGTGAGATATGATGATCATTATGACTAGAAATGACCCACTATACACTTAAGAGTGACAAATGATGATTATTATCACAATCAATAACCAATTATGGTAGTTAGACTGACTAATTATGACCATTATCACTAGAAATGGCCAATTATACTTGTAAGAGTGACAAGTGATGATCATTGTCACGAAAATTGACCTACTGTACTTGTTAGAGTGACAAATGATGATCATTATCACTAGAAATGACCAATTATACTTGTTATAGTGAGAAATGATGATCATTGTCACTACAAATAGCCAATTATACTTGTAAGAGTGACAAGTGATGATCAATATCACTAGAAATGACCAATTATACTTGTTAGAGTGACAAATGATGATCATTATGAGTAGAAATGGCCAATTACACTTGTTAGAGTGACAAATGATGATAAATATCACTATAAATGACCAATTATACTTGTTAGAGTAACATATGATGATCATTATGAGTAGAAATGGCCAATTACACTTGTTAGAGTTATAAATAATGATGATTATTACTGTAAATGACCAATTGTACTTGTCAGAGTGACAAATGATGATCACTATGAGTGAAATGGCCAATTACACTTGTTATAGTGAGAAATAATGATCATTATGACTAGAAATGACCCACTATACTTGTAAGAGTGACAAATGATGATTATTATCACTATATATAACCAATTATAGTAGTTAGACTGACAAATGATGACCATTATCACTAGAAATAGCCAATTACACTTGTAAGAGTGACAAGTGATGATCATTGTCACAAGAAATAACCCACTGTACTTGTTAGAGTGACAAATTATGATCATTGTCACTAGAAATGGCCAATTATACCTGTAAGAGTGACAAGTGATGATCATTATCACTAGAAATGACCAATTATACTTGTTAGAGTGACAAATGATGATCATTATGAGTAGAAATGACCAATTACACTTGTTAGAGTGACAAATGATGATAAATATCACTATAAATGACCAATTATACTTGTTAGAGTAACATATGATGATCATTATGAGTAGAAATGGCCAATTACACTTGTTATAGTGAGAGATGATGATCATTATAACTATAAATGACCTACTATACTTGTAAGAGTGACAAATGATGATCATTATGAGTAGAAATGGCCAATTACACTGGTTAGAGTGATAAATAATGATGATTATCACTGTAAATTACCAATTGTACTTGTTAGAGTGACAAATGATGATCATTATGAGTGAAATGGCCTATTACACTTGTTATAGTGAGAAATAATGATCATTATGACTAGAAATGACCCACTATACTTGTAAGAGTGACAAATGATGATTATTATCACTATATATAACCAACTATAGTAGTTAGACTGACAAATGATGACCATTATCACTAGAAATGGCCAATTACACTTGTAAGAGTGACAAGTGATGATCATTGTCACAAGAAATAACCCACTGTACTTGTTAGAGTGACAAATTATGATCATTGTCACTAGAAATGGCCAATTATACTTGTTATTGTGAGAAATGGTGATCATTGTCGCTACAAATAGCCAATTACACTTGTAACAGTGACAAGTGATGATCATTATCACTAGAAATGACCAATTATACTTGTTAGAGTGACAAATGATGATCATTATGAGTGGAAATGGCTAGTTACACTTGTTAGAGTGACAAATGATGATGAATATCACTATAAATGACCAATTATACTTGTTAGTGTGACAAATGATGATCATTATGAGTAGAGATGGCCAATTACACTTGTTATAGTGAGAAATGATGATCATTATGAATAGAAATGACCCACTATACTTGTAAGAGTGACAAATAATGATAATTATGAGTAGAAATGGCCAATTATACTTGTTAGAGTATTAAATGATGATGATTATCATTATAAATGACCAATTATATTTGTTAGAGTGACAAATGATGATCATTATCGCTATAACTGGCCAATTACACTTGTAAGAGTGAGAAATGATGATCATTATGAGTAGAAATGGCCAATTACACTTGTTAGAGTATTAAATGATGATGATTATCACAATAAATGACCAATTATAGTTGTTAGAGTGACAAATGATGATCATTATGAGTAGAAATGGCCAATTACACTTGTTAGAGTGACAAGTGATGATGATTATCACTATAAATGACCAATTACATTTATTAGAGTGTCAAATGATAATCATTATGAGTAGAAATTTCCAATTACATTTGTTACAGTGAGAAATGACGATCATTATCACTAGAAATGGTCAATTACACTTGTAAGAGTGACAAATGATAATCATTGTCACTAGAAATGACCTAATATACTTGTTAGAGTGACAAATGATGATAATTATCACAATAAATGACCAATTATAGTTGTCAGAGTGACAAATGATGATCATTATGAGTAGAAATGGCCAATAACACTTGTTAGAGTGATAAGTGATGATGATTATCACTATAAATGACCAATTATATTTATTAGAGTGTCGAATGATAATCATTATGAGTAGAAATTGCCAATTACATTTGTTATAGTGAGTAATGACGATCATTATCACTAGAAAGGGTCAATTACACTTGTAAGAGTGACAAATGATGATCATTGTCACTAGAAATGACCTACTATACTTGTTAGAGTGACAAATGATGATCGTTATCTCTAGAAATGGCCAACATATTTGTTATAGTGAGAAATGATGATCCATACATATAGTCTTGTTTCGAACGTCAAATTGATGTTTGTAAAATTTTATGTGTCGTTCCGAGCGCGTTATTCAATTGTTTCTATCTTCATCATACTTTTTCACTATTAGTTAGAGTGACAAATTATGATGGTTATATCACTATAAGTGAGGAATTATACTTGTAAGAGTGATAAATTCATCTACGTTAATCACAGAAGACCAGTTAGAATAGTTAGACTGAGAATTGATGATCATTGTCACTAGAAATGGCCAATTATACCTGTAAGAGGGACAAGTGATGATCATTATCACTGGAAATGACCAATTATACTTGTTAGAGTGACAAATGATGATCATTTTGAGTGGAAATGGCTAGTTACACTTGTTAGAGTGACAAATGATGATGAATATCACGATAAATGACCAATTATACTTTTTAGAGTAACATATGATGATTATTATGAGTAGAAATGGCCAATTACACATGTTATAGTGAGAGATGATGATCATTATGATTAGAAATGGCCCACTATACTTCTAAGAGTGACAAATGATGATCATTATGAGTAGAAATGGCCAGTTACACTTGTTAGAGTGAAAAATGATGATGATTATCACAATAAATGACCAATTATACTTGTTATAGTGACAAATGATGATCATTATGAATGAAATGGAAAATTACACTTGTTATAGTGAGATATGATGATCATTATGACTAGAAATGACCCACTATACACTTAAGAGTGACAAATGATGATTATTATCACAATCAATAACCAATTATGGTAGTTAGACTGACTAATGATGACCATTATCACTAAAAATGGCCAATTACACTTGTAAGAGTGACAAGTTATGATCATTGTCACGAAAATTGACCTACTGTACTTGTTAGAGTGACAAATGATGATCATTATCACTAGAAATGACCAATTATACTTGTTATAGTGAGAAATGATGATCATTGTCACTACAAATAGCCAATTATACTTGTAAGAGTGACAAGTGATGATCATTATCACTAGAAATGACCAATTATACTTGTTAGAGTGACAAATGATGATCATTATGAGTAGAAATGGCCAATTACACTTGTTAGAGTGACAAATGATGATAAATATCATTATAAATGACCAATTATACTTGTTAGAGTAACATATGATGATCATTATGAGTAGAAATGGCCAATTACACTTGTTATAGTGAGAGATGATGATCATTATAACGATAAATGACCTACTATACTGGTAAGAGTGACAAATGATGATTATTATGAGTAGAAATGGCCAATTACACTTGTTAGAGTGATAAATAATGATGATTATCACTGTAAATGACCAATTGTACTTGTTAGAGTGACAAATGATGATCATTATGAGTGAAATGGCCAATTACAGTTGTTATAGTGAGAAATAATGATCATTATGACTAGAAATGACCCACTATACTTGTAAGAGTGACAAATGATGATTATTATCACTATATATAACCAACTATAGTAGTTAGACTGACAAATGATGACCATTATCACTAGAAATGGCCAATCACACTTGTAAGAGTGACAAGTGATGATCATTGTCACAAGAAATAACCCACTGTACTTGTTAGAGTGACAAATTATGATCATTGTCACTAGAAATGGCCAATTATACCTGTAAGAGTGACAAGTGATGATTATTATCACTAGAAATGACCAATTATACTTGTTATAGTGAGAAATGATGATCATTATCACTAGAAATGGTCAATTACACTTGTAAGAGTGACAAATGATGATCATTGTCACTAGAAATGACCTACTATACTTGATAGAGTGACAAATGATGATCATTATCTCTAGAAATGGCCAACATACTTGTTATAGTGAGAAATGATGATCCATACATATAGTCTTGTTTCGAACGTCAAATTTATGTTTGTAAAATTTTATGTGTCGTTCCGAGCGCGTTATTCAATTGTTTCTATCTTCATCATACTTTTTCACTATTAGTTAGAGTGACAAATTATGATGGTTATATGAAACGACTTCGGTCAGTCGTTTCGAAAGTTAGAACTCCAATTGGCGTGCCGATAATTTTAAAATATTCGTAAGGTCTATTAGGACCTGTCGGTAAGATTTGAGCTAAATCAGACCTCGTTTGGTAGGCATCGGAAGAAGGTTTCAGTTTTTATTGGCGATAAATATTAAAAAGAGATTTTCGAGTTCGGTTTTGCCGAATGAGCTCCGATTCGAAATCCGAAAGCGCCGTTAGGTTCGTATGATTATTTGTGATTTTTGTAAACTTTCGAAAGTGAATTCCGATATTGTTCGGCTAGTTCCGCAAAAATACCGAAAGTTAAATAATTTGACCTTTTTCCTTTAAATTCGCATCTTGAGTTTCGGGAGTCGGATTTGAGATCCATCTTCGCGGGTATGTTACATATATTTTGTATAGCTTACTTGAAAAATTTGGGATCATTTCGACTTCTCTAGGGTTCCATTTCAATTTTTATCGTCGTAGCGAATTTTAAAAAAAAAAAAAAGTTAAAGGAAAAAAATGGGAAAAGGTCGGTGGCCTAGGGGATTTAATCCCCTAGCAGATTGAATTCGGCATGTACATCAGAAACATTTCAAAACGCACAGAGAAGGAAAAATTAGAAAAGAGAGAAGGAAAAAGGGAAAAAGGAGTAGAAAAATAGTGGAATTTCTACCCCAAATCTTCAGGTAATGATGCTAACTCATTATCTTAGCTTATTACGTGTGTTTGAATATACTTTTACGGTAAAAATAAGGATATTAGACATCGCCCTAATGGCGTAAATTGATAGTTTAAAGGGTCAATTGGACCCCGATGATGGAAATGATTATATATTCGCACTCAGTGAGTTATGGGCAACATATAAATATAATTTATTTAGGGTTTGGTTATGGAACTTTGAACCCTGTATATAGGGCTGGCCTGCGTATTGCGTATGTGAATAGGGTATCAGGTTCCTAACTGGATTGCCCTAAAACATAAGGAATGAAGCCTTTAGCTTTATCTGATATAATTTTTCTGCTTATTGAATAGAAAGAGATCGTTTGGCGGTTAATCCAAAGGAAAAAGCAGTGGTTGAGTATCAGGGCTAGCTTTGGGATACGGTAAGTGTTTATATCCATTTCTTTGGAGGCACTTGGCCTCATGAATTTTCTACCACGTGTTCCTTACGTGTGTAGCTGCCGATAGGCGTACTCATTACGCCTTAACCTTGGATTTACATTCTATATTATATATTATGTCATGTTATTGCTATTGCATTGGGAATCTGAGTATTGTACTTTGGCTTGGAGTTGGCATCTGCTTCCCGGCTGTCGATGAGAGTCCTGTGCCGGTGAAGGGTTATTATTGCATCACATGGCATTTATATGCATTACATTGCATATCATATCGGGTGCAGGAGTATTCCGCCCCAGGAGAGTGCAGGAGTATTCCGCCTCTGGTTTTGATTTATATTATATCGGGTGCAGGAGTATTCCGCCCCAGGAGCAGGAGTATTCCGCTCCAGTTGGTTAGCAGATTGGATTCCCCTCGAATGCAGGAGTATTCCGCTTCGAGCTGGGATTGTGGGCACATGTGACCCTTTGCATTTTATTTCATTTCATCCCATTCCATTTCATTTCATACTTTTGAGTAGATTTTTTTGTACATGAATATTGTTCTGTTTATATGTGCATTGCTTATTTGTTGATTGTTGTCTGCTTCCGTTTCCCTGACTAGCGTATCTATTTTTCGAGGTTGCTAGTTTGTTCACACTTATTGAGTCCTCATGACTCACCCCCCCTATTTGTCCTTGTGTTTTCTTTTCGTTCGGCAGATTCTGCTCCAGGACCCAGCCAGTCGCGCCGTGATTGAGGAGTAGTACGTTCTCAGTTGTCTACGGTGAGCCATCCTGTTCATTGCGGCCACCCACTTCAGATATTACAGTTTTTCTTACTTTTGCTCCGTTCGGGAGATGTGTATATCTTTTGGCCTTCTTAGATGTCTGATCTGGAAACCTTTAAACATGTGTATTCTGGGTAGTTAGTTGTTTTGTCTAGACAGTTTGTATATATGTCTATCCTTGAGAGTTATTTTATGTTGTTAAGGTCATGTTTAATTTCATTTTCAAGGTAATTGTGTGCCGTTTTTTATTGATTCAGTCAATAGGGTTCGCCCGACAGGTTTAAGGGAGGTGGTCGGGTGCCCGCACGGCCTAACCGAGAATTTGGGTCGTGTCAGTTGGTATCAGAGCCAGGTTTAGAATCTTTCCAGATCATGACAGTGTCTAATAGAGTCTCGCTGATCGGGCGGAGACGTCCGTACCTATCTACGAGAGGCTATGATGGCATTTAGGCAGTTGCCCTTCTTTTTTTTCCTATCGTGCGTGAGTCTTCTTATATGAAGTTAAATATTTTTAATTTTCCGCAGTATGGTGAGAACGCGCGCGAATGTTCGGCGAGAGGCGGAGGAGCCAGCGGTCATCCCTATGCCTGCTGCTCCGCGAGGTCGCGGTGTTGGCCGCGGTAGAGGTCGTGGTCGAGGCAGAGGTAGAGTTGCCCAGGCCGCGAGGATGGTGGATCGTGTTGATCCTGCTGTAGAGGTTCCGGTAGTGCCAGCTTTTGCCGGGCAGGGGGAGCAGGGCTTATTCGTTCCCCCCGCACTTCATGACGCTTTTATGAGATTCTTAGCGACACAGATGCCCCAGGGACCTCCTATTCCTCAGGCTGCCATAGATGCTCATATTCCTCAGGTTGCTGTGGATGCTCGTATTCCTCAGGCTGTCGTAGATGCTTCTATTCCTCAGGCAGCGGTAGATATTGATTCTCAGGTTCAGGAAGCCCCCATTCCAGCTCCACAGGTAGCCCCATCAGTTCATGTTCCAGGTGGTTATGTTCCAGAGGTAGCGGGTGTTGTTCCTCCGGTTGTTCAGGCTAGTCAGCCAGTCCAGGTAGCAGGTCAAATTGATGATCCGGCAAGGTTGCATTATTTTACCCGACTTAATCCTCCGAAGTTCTCTGGTCAGAAATCAGATAAGCTTAAGCCTCGTGAGTTTCTTGATCAATGTCAGCGTATTTTAGAGGCCCTTGGATATCTTGAGCAGTATGGAGCTGATTATACTGCCTTCCAGCTTGAGGGTCCAGCTTTAGCTTGGTGGACCACACTCCAATCAGCTAGGCAGGGCTTACCTAAGCTGACCTGGAGTGAGTTCTCTCATCGATTCATGGAGAAGTTTTTCCCTCGCAGTCAGCAGGATGAGAAGAGGAGACAGTTTGAGAGGATTGGACAGGGTAACCTGTCAGTCACGGAGTACGAGCTTTTATTTTCAGAGATGTCCAGCTATGCTCCAGATCTTGTGCAGGAGCCCTCTGAGAGGGTCAGACGTTTTATTGATGGGCTTTCTCCTCATTTGCGGTCCCAGATGGCTCGTGAGATTGAGGCTGGTACTCTATTTGATGTTGCTGTTGATATTGCCAGGAGGTATGAGGCCTATCATAGATTGGAGATGGAGGAGTTAGAGCGGGAGAGTAAGAGATCTCGTGGTCCAGGGCATTCTAGTACCTCGTATGGAGGTAGGAGTTATCAGCAGCAGAGTAGGCCTCCTGCCAGACCAGCTCAGTTTCCAGCGCGTGGTTCTCAGAACGCGCCTACTTCTTCTCAGGGTCAGTTTTGGTTTCGCCCGCGAGATCAGTCTCAGTTTGATCAGCGTAGATTTGCTCCAGGGTGCTTTATCTGTCAGGATCCAGGGCATCATAAGAAGGATTGCCCTTATCTCCTTCAGCAGAGTAGTAGCCGCCCTTTCCCTCGCCTTCCAGCGCCTATGCAGCAGCAGCCTCAGGGTGCCCCTCCAAGGTCTCAGCCAGCTAGAGGTGCACCACCACCCGGTAGAGGTCGTGGACGTGGTCCTAGTGGTCCCGCTAGAGGTGGTCGTCAGGGTAGCGGCTCAGCTCAGCGGCAGAGACAGCTATATGCACTGCCGGCCAGGCAGGATGCCGAGGCATCCCCAGCTGTTGTTACAGGTATTTTATCTATTTGTGGTCGAGATGCATATTCCTTGGTTGATCCAGGATCTACATATTCGTATGTATCTCCTTATTTTGCTTCGGGTTTTCATGTTGATTATATGTGTCTTCGTGATCCATTCTGTGTTTCTACTCCTATTGGAGACATTATCATCGTGGATCGAGTTTATCCAGCTTGTACCATATCTTTTGGGGGTCGTGAGACATTGGTAGATCTTCTAATCCTAGATATGGTTGATTTTGATGTCATTATTGGCATGGATTGGTTGGCGTCGTGTCATGCCACATTAGATTGTCATTCCAAGTCTCTTCAGTTGTCTCTTCCTTGTTCAGCACCGGTAGTGTGGCAGGGTTCTTATTTGCCACCCAGGGGACATGTTATTTCTTTCCTGAAGGCAAAACGGATGATGGATAAAGGGTGTTCAGCGTATCTTGCCATGGTTCGAGATACCACTGCGGAGATTCCATCTCTTGATTCTATTCCTGTCGTTAGGGAGTTCCCTGATGTGTTTCCAGATGATTTGCCAGGGCTTCCTCCTGATCGAGAGATCGAGTTTGGCATTGATACAGTGTCAGGGACTCAGCCTATTTCTATCCCTCCTTATCGTATGGCCCCATCAGAGTTGAAGGAGCTGAAGGAGCAGTTGCAAGATTTGCTTGATAAGGGGTTCATTAGGCCGAGTATTTCTCCGTGGGGTGCTCCTGTTCTATTCGTGAAAAAGAAAGATGGGACTATGCGGATGTGTATTGATTATCGTCAGCTAAATAAGGTCACCATCAAGAATAAGTATCCCTTGCCTCGCATTGATGATTTGTTTGATCAGTTGCAGGGTGCCAAGTTCTTTTCTAAGATCGATCTGCGATCTGGTTATCATCAGCTAAAGATTCGTGAATCAGATATCTCGAAGTCTGCTTTTAGGACTCGTTACGGCCATTATGAGTTCCTAGTTATGTCCTTTGGGCTGACTAATGCCCCTGCAGCTTTTATGGATCTCATGAACCGGGTGTTTAAGCCATTCCTTGATTCCTTTGTCATTATCTTCATTGATGATATTCTTATTTATTCTCGTAGCCGCGAGGAGCATGATTATCATCTGAGGGTGGTTCTTCAGACCCTCCGTGATCGTAAGTTGTATGCCAAGTTCTCGAAATGTGAGTTTTGGCTTGATTCTGTAGCATTTTTGGGTCACGTGGTATCTAGTGAAGGTATCAAGGTTGATCCGAAGAAGATTGAAGCAGTGCAGAAATGGCCTCGTCCTACCACTCCTACGGAGATTCGCAGCTTCCTTGGATTGGCAGGTTATTATCGGAGGTTCGTGGAAAAGTTCTCTACTATTGCAGCTCCCCTGACTCGCTTGACGCAGAAGGCGGTTCAGTTTCGATGGTCCGATGAGTGTGAGGCCAGTTTCCAGAAGCTTAAGGCCTTATTGACTTCAGCTCCAGTGTTATCCCTTCCTTCGGGTACCGGTGGATTTGTAGTGTATTGTGACGCATCTCGTGTGGGCCTTGGTTGTGTTCTTATGCAGCACGGGAAGGTAATTGCTTATGCTTCCAGACAGTTGAAGCCGAATGAGAAGAATTATCCGACTCACGATTTAGAATTGGCAGCTGTGGTCTTTGCTTTGAAGATATGGAGGCATTACCTTTATGGCGAGCCTTGTGAGGTGTATACGGATCATAAGAGTCTGCAGTATCTTCTCTCTCAAAAAGATCTTAATGGCCGACAGCGGAGATGGCTTGAATTGATTAAAGATTATGATCTCACTATCCATTATCATCCTGGGAAGGCGAACGTGGTAGCAGATGCTTTGAGCAGGAAGTCCATGGGCAGCATGGCTTTTCTTTATGCTGATATGAGACCATTGGCTCGAGAATTGCAGTCCCTTGGCAACTTTGGCGTGAGATTTCTTCTTCCAGACTCCAGTAGAGTCTTAGCGTGTATTGCAGCGCAGTCTTCCTTAGTCAGTCAGATTAAGGGAAGACAGTTCGAGGATCCTCATCTGCAGGAGTTGCGTGGTCGTGTCCTAAGTGGAGGAGTTCCCTCCTTCGAGCTTGATTCAGATGGAATTCTTCGGTTTAATAGTCGACTCTGTGTTCCTGATGTTGGGGATTTGAGGCAGTCAGTGCTCAGTGAAGCTCATGGCTCGCGTTATTCCATTCATCCTGGTATTACAAAAATGTATCAGGACCTCCGAGAGCTATACTGGTGGAAGGGGATGAAGAAAGATGTATTTGATTATGTATCTCGTTGCTTGAACTGTCAGCAGGTTAAGTTCGAGCACCGGAGACCAGCAGGGTTAGCTCAGGCATTGCCCATTCCCGAGTGGAAGTGGGAGCACATCACGATGGATTTTATAGTTGGTCTGCCAAAGACCCTGCGGCGCCATGATTCAGTCTGGGTCATTGTCGACCGACTGACTAAATCAGCTCACTTTATCCCTGTCAAGACTACTGATTCAGCTCAGAGACTGGCTCGGATTTTCATTGAGCAGGTGGTTAGATTGCATGGTACTCCTGTATCCATTGTCTCAGATCGTGGTTCCCAGTTTACTTCTCAGTTCTGGCAGTCTTTTCAGAGAGAGTTGGGGACCCAGGTGCAGCTTAGCACAGCATTCCATCCTCAGACTGACGGTCAGTCCTAGCGGGTTATTCAAGTTCTGGAGGACATGTTGAGAGCTTGTGCACTTGATTTTGGGGGTTACTGGGATGATCATTTAGCGTTAGCGGAGTTCTCTTATAATAATAGCTACCAGTCTTCTATTCAGATGGCTCCATTTGAGGCCTTATATGGTCGTCGATGTCGTTCTCCTATTGGCTGGTTTGAGTCTCGAGATGTCGAGGTGATGAGTTCAGATATGGTTCGTCAGACTCTTGAGGTTGTTCGTGTTATTCAGGATCGTTTACGGACCGCCCAGAGTAGGCAGATTTCATATTCGAACCGGAGGAGTCGAGAGTTAGAGTTCGAGGTCGGGGACATGGTATTTTTGAAAGTGTCACCGATGCGCGGTGTAAAGAGATTTGGTAGGAAAGGAAAGCTTAGTCCCAGGTTCATTGGCCCTTTCCGTATCGAGAAGCGTATTGGTAAGGTAGCTTATCGGCTCGACTTGCCAGCTTCTATGCCAGTTCACCCAGTTTTCCATGTATCGATGCTCCGGAAGTGTATCCGAGATCCTTCCGAAGTGATCGAATTAGACCCTGCTCAGCTTGATGTGAATCTGGCTTACGAGGAGTTCCCAGTTGCTATAGTAGCGCGTGATTTCCGGAAGCTTCGTTCGAAGCAGATTCCGATGGTTCGAGTGCGATGGAATAATCGTCCACATGAGGAGGACACTTGGGAGCTTGAGTCTAGTATGCGTGAGAAGTATCCTTACCTCTTCGACGATTCAGGTTCGAACTTGGTCTTTAAAGCCTAAAAGTTCTAATCATTATATATGATTTTGGTTTCGTAGTAAATGTCATTAAAAATTCCTGTAAGCATTCTTATTAGAGGTATGAAATCTATTTTAGACTCTTGCTCGTTCGAGGACGAACGAGAGTTTAAGTGGAGGAGAATGAAACGACTTCGGTCAGTCGTTTCGAAAGTTAGAACTCCGATTGGCGTGCCGATAATTTTAAAATATTCGTAAGGTCTATTAGGACCTGTCTGTAAGATTTGAGCTAAATCAGACCTCGTTTGGTAGGCATCGGAAGAAGGTTTCAGTTTTTATTGGCGATAAATATTAAAAAGAGATTTTCGAGTTCGGTTTTGCCGAATGAGCTCCGATTTGAAATCCGAAAGCGCCGTTAGGTTCGTATGATTATTTGTGATTTTTGTAAACTTTCGAAAGTGAATTCCGATATTGTTCGGCTAGTTCCGCAAAAATACCGAAAGTTAAATAATTTGACCTTTTTCCTTTAAATTCGCATCTTGAGTTTCGGGAGTCGGATTTGAGATCCGTCTTCGCGGGTATGTTACATATATTTTGTATAGCTTACTTGAAAAATTTGGGATCATTTCGACTTCTCTAGGGTTCCATTTCAATTTTTATCGTCGTAGCGAATTTAAAAAAAAAAAAAAAAGTTAAAGGAAAAAAATGGGAAAAGGTCGGTGGCCTAGGGGATTTAATCCCCTAGCAGATTGAATTCGGCATGTACATCAGAAACATTTCAAAACGCACAGAGAAGGAAAAATTAGAAAAGAGAGAAGGAAAAAGGGAAAAAGGAGTAGAAAAATAGTGGAATTTCTACCCCAAATCTTCAGGTAATGATGCTAACTCATTATCTTAGCTTATTACGTGTGTTTGAATATATTTTTACGGTAAAAATAAGGATATTAGACATCGCCCTAATGGCGTAAATTGATAGTTTAAAGGGTCAATTGGACCCCGATGATGGAAATGATTATATATTCGCACTCAGTGAGTTATGGGCAACATATAAATATAATTTATTTAGGGTTTGGTTATGGAACTTTGAACCCTGTATATAGGGCTGGCCTGCGTATTGCGTATGTGAATAGGGTATCAGGTTCCTAACTGGATTGCCCTAAAACATAAGGAATGAAGCCTTTAGCTTTATCTGATATAATTTTTCTGCTTATTGAATAGAAAGAGATCGTTTGGCGGTTAATCCAAAGGAAAAAGCAGTGGTTGAGTATCAGGGCTAGCTTTGGGATACGGTAAGTATTTATATCCATTTCTTTGGAGGCACTTGGCCTCATGGATTTTCTACCACGTGTTCCTTACGTGTGTAGCTGCCGATAGGCGTACTCATTACGCCTTAACCTTGGATTTACATTCTATATTATATATTATGTCATGTTATTGCTATTGCATTGGGAATCTGAGTATTGTACTTTGGCTTGGAGTTGGCATCTGCTTCCCGGCTGTCGATGAGAGTCCTGTGCCGGTGAAGGGTTATTATTGCATCACATGGCATTTATATGCATTACATTGCATATCATATCGGGTGCAGGAGTATTCCGCCCCAGGAGAGTGCAGGAGTATTCCGCCTCTGGTTTTGATTTATATTATATCGGGTGCAGGAGTATTCCGCCCCAGGAGCAGGAGTATTCCGCTCCAGTTGGTTAGCAGATTGGATTCCCCTCGAATGCAGGAGTATTCCGCTTCGAGCTGGGATTGTGGGCACATGTGACCCTTTGCATTTTATTTCATTTCATCCCATTCCATTTCATTTCATACTTTTGAGTAGATTTTTTTTGTACATGAATATTGTTCTGTTTATATGTGCATTGCTTATTTGTTGATTGTTGTCTGCTTCCGTTTCCCTGACTAGCGTATCTATTTTTCGAGGTTGCTAGTTTGTTCACACTTATTGAGTCCTCATGACTCACCCCCCCTATTTGTCCTTGTGTTTTCTTTTCGTTCGGCAGATTCTGCTCCAGGACCCAGCCAGTCGCGCCGTGATTGAGGAGTAGTACGTTCTCAGTTGTCTACGGTGAGCCATCCTGTTCATTGCGGCCACCCACTTCAGATATTACAGTTTTTCTTACTTTTGCTCCGTTCGGGAGATGTGTATATCTTTTGGCCTTCTTAGATGTCTGATCTGGAAACCTTTAAACATGTGTATTCTGGGTAGTTAGTTGTTTTGTCTAGACAGTTTGTATATATGTCTATCCTTGAGAGTTATTTTATGTTGTTAAGGTCATGTTTAATTTCATTTTCAAGGTAATTGTGTGCCGTTTTTTATTGATTCAGTCAATAGGGTTCGCCCGACAGGTTTAAGGGAGGTGGTCGGGTGCCCGCACGGCCTAACCGAGAATTTGGGTCGTGTCATTATATCACCATAAGTGAGGAATTATACTTGTAAGAGTGATAAATTCATCTACGTTAATCACAAAAGACCAGTTAGAATAGTTAGACTGAGAATTGATGATCATTATCACTAGAACTGGCCAATTATACCTGTAAGAGTGACAAGTGATGATCATTATCACTAGAAATGACCAATTATACTTGTTAGAGTGACAAATGATGATCATTATGAGTGGAAATGGCTAGTTACACTTGTTAGAGTGACAAATGATGATGAATATCACGATAAATGACCAATTATACTTTTTAGAGTAACATATGATGATTATTATGAGTAGAAATGGCCAATTACACTTGTTATAGTGAGAGATGATGATCATTATGACTAGAAATGGCCGACTATACTTGTAAGAGTGACAAATGATGATCATTATGAGTAGAAATGGCCAGTTACATTTGTTAGAGTGAAAAATGATGATGATTATCACAATAAATGACCAATTATACTTGTTATAGTGACAAATGATGATCATTATGAGTGAAATGGAAAATTACACTTGTTATAGTGAGATATGATGATCATTATGACTAGAAATGACCCACTATACACTTAAGAGTGACAAATGATGATTATTATCACAATAAATAACCAATTATGGTAGTTAGACTGACTAATGATGACCATTATCACTAGAAATGGCCAATTACACTTGTAAGAGTGACAAGTGATGATCATTGTCATAAGAAATAACCCACTGTACTTGTTAGAGTGACAAATTATGATCATTGTCATTAGAAATGGCCAATTATACCTGTAAGAGTGACAAGTAATGATTATTATCACTAGAAATGACCAATTATACTTGTTATAGTGAGAAATGATGATCATTATCACTAGAAATGGTCAATTACACTTGTAAGAGTGACAAATGATGATCATTGTCACTAGAAATGACCTACTATACTTGTTAGAGTGACAAATGATGATCATTATCTCTAGAAATAGCCAACATACTTGTTATAGTGAGAAATGATGATCCATACATATAATCTTGTTTCGAACGTCAAATTGATGTTTGTAAAATTTTATGTGTCGTTCCGAGCGCGTTATTCAATTGTTTCTATCTTCATCATACTTTTTCACTATTAGTTAGAGTGAGAAATTATGATGGTTATACCACTATAAGTGAGGAATTATACTTGTAAGAGTGATAAATTCATCTACGTTAATCACAAAAGACCAGTTAGAATAGTTAGACTGAGAATTGATGATCATTGTCACTAGAAATGGCCAATTATACCTGTAAGAGTGACAAGTGATGATCATTATCACTAGAAATGACCAATTATACTTGTTAGAGTGACAAATGATGATCATTATGAGTGGAAATGGCTAGTTACACTTGTTAGAGTGACAAATGATGATGAATATCACGATAAATGACCAATTATACTTTTTAGAGTAACATATGATGATTATTATGAGTAGAAATGGCCAATTACACTTGTTATAGTGAGAGATGATGATCATTATGACCTAGAAATGGCCCACTATACTTGTAAGAGTGACAAATGATGATCATTATGAGTAGAAATGGCCAGTTACACTTGTTAGAGTGAAAAATGATGATGATTATCACAATAAATAACCAATTATACTAGTTATAGTGACAAATGATGATCATTATGAGTGAAATGGCAAATTACACTTGTTATAGTGAGATATGATGATCATTATGACTAGAAATGACCCACTATACACTTAAGAGTGACAAATGATGATTATTATCACAATCAATAACCAATTATGGTAGTTAGACTGACTAATGAGGACCATTATCACTAGAAATGGCCAATTACACTTGTAAGGGTGACAAGTGATGATCATTGTCACTAAAATTGACCTAGTGTGCTTGTTAGAGTGACAAATGATGATCATTATCACTAGAAATGACCAATTATACTTGTTATAGTGAGAAATGATGATCATTGTCACTACAAATAGCCAATTATACTTGTAAGAGTGACAAGTGATGATCATTATCACTAGAAATGACCAATTATACTTGTTAGAGTGACAAATGATGATCATTATGAGTAGAAATGGCCTATTACACTTGTTAGAGTGGTAAATGATGATAAATATCACTATAAATGACCAATTATACTTTTTAGAGTAACATATGATGATCATTATGAGTAGAAATTGCCGATTACACTTGTTATAGTGAGAGATGATGATCATTATAACTATAAATGACCTACTATACTTGTAAGAGTGACAAATGATGATCATTTTAAGTAGAAATGGCCAATTACACTTGTTAGAGTGATAAATAATGATGATTATCACTGTAAATGACCAATTGTACTTGTTAGAGTGACAAATGATGATCATTATGAGTGAAATGGCCAATTACACTTGTTATAGTGAGAAATAATGATCATTATGACTAGAAATGACCCACTATACTTGTAAGAGTGACAAATGATGATTATTATCACTATATATAACCAACTATAGTAGTTAGACTGACAAATGATGACCATTATCACTAGAAATGGCCAATTACACTTGTAAGAGTGACAAGTGATGATCATTGTCACAAGAAATAACCCACTGTACTTGTTAGAGTGACAAATTATGATCATTGTCACTAGAAATGGCCAATTATACCTGTAAGAGTGACAAGTGATGATTATTATCACTAGAAATGACCAATTATACTTGTTATAGTGAGAAATGATGATCATTATCACTAGAAATGGTCAATTACACTTGTAAGAGTGACAAATGATGATCATTGTCACTAGAAATGACCTACTATACTTGATAGAGTGACAAATGATGATCATTATCTCTAGAAATGGCCAACATACTTGTTATAGTGAGAAATGATGATCCTTACATATAGTCTTGTTTCGAACGTCAAATTGATGTTTGTAAAATTTTATGTGTCGTTCCGAGCGCGTTATTCAATTGTTTCTATCTTCATCATACTTTTTCACTATTAGTTAGAGTGACAAATTATGATGGTTATATCACCATAAGTGAGGAATTATACTTGTAAGAGTGATAAATTCATCTACGTTAATCACAAAAGACCAGTTAGAATAGTTAGACTGAGAATTGATGATCATTGTCACTAGAAATGGCCAATTATACCTGTAAGAGTGACAAGTGATGATCATTATCACTAGAAATGACCAATTATACTTGTTAGAGTGACAAATGATGATCATTATGAGTGGAAATGGCTAGTTACACTTGTTAGAGTGACAAATGATGATGAATATCACCATAAATGACCAATTATACTTTTTAGAGTAACATATGATGATTATTATGAGTAGAAATGGCCAATTACACTTGTTATAGTGAGAGATGATGATCATTATGACTAGAAATGGCCCACTATACTTGTAAGAGTGACAAATGATGATCATTATGAGTAGAAATGGCCAGTTACATTTGTTAGAGTGAAAAATGATGATGATTATCACAATAAATGACCAATTATACTTGTTATAGTGACAAATGATGATCATTATGAGTGAAATGGCAAATTACACTTGTTATAGTGAGATATGATGATCATTATGACTAGAAATGACCCACTATACACTTAAGAGTGACAAATGATGATTATTATCACAATCAATAACCAATTATGGTAGTTAGACTGACTAATGAGGACCATTATCACTAGAAATGGCCAATTACACTTGTAAGGGTGACAAGTGATGATCATTGTCACTAAAATTGACCTAGTGTGCTTGTTAGAGTGACAAATGATGATCATTATCACTAGAAATGACCAATTATACTTGTTATAGTGAGAAATGATGATCATTGTCACTACAAATAGCCAATTATACTTGTAAGAGTGACAAGTGATGATCATTATCACTAGAAATGACCAATTATACTTGTTAGAGTGACAAATGATGATCATTATGAGTAGAAATGGCCTATTACACTTGTTAGAGTGACAAATGATGATAAATATCACTATAAATGACCAATTATACTTTTTAGAGTAACATATGATGATCATTATGAGTAGAAATTGCCGATTACACTTGTTATAGTGAGAGATGATGATCATTATAACTATAAATGACCTACTATACTTGTAAGAGTGACAAATGATGATCATTTTAAGTAGAAATGGCCAATTACACTTGTTAGAGTGATAAATAATGATGATTATCACTGTAAATGACCAATTGTACTTGTTAGAGTGACAAATGATGATCATTATGAGTGAAATGGCCAATTACACTTGTTATAGTTAGAAATAATGATCATTATGACTAGAAATGACCCACTATACTTGTAAGAGTGACAAATGATGATTATTATCACTATATATAACCAACTATAGTAGTTAGACTGACAAATGATGACCATTATCACTAGAAATGGCCAATTACACTTGTAAGAGTGACAAGTGATGATCATTGTCACAAGAAATAACCCACTGTACTTGTTAGAGTGACAAATTATGATCATTGTCACTAGAAATGGCCAATTATACCTGTAAGAGTGACAAGTGATGATTATTATCACTAGAAATGACCAATTATACTTGTTATAGTGAGAAATGATGATCATTATCACTAGAAATGGTCAATTACACTTGTAAGAGTGACAAATGATGATCATTGTCACTAGAAATGACCTACTATACTTGATAGAGTGACAAATGATGATCATTATCTCTAGAAATGGCCAACATACTTGTTATAGTGAGAAATGATGATCCTTACATATAGTCTTGTTTCGAACGTCAAATTGATGTTTGTAAAATTTTATGTGTCGTTCCGAGCGCGTTATTCAATTGTTTCTATCTTCATCATACTTTTTCACTATTAGTTAGAGTGACAAATTATGATGGTTATATCACCATAAGTGAGGAATTATACTTGTAAGAGTGATAAATTCATCTACGTTAATCACAAAAGACCAGTTAGAATAGTTAGACTGAGAATTGATGATCATTGTCACTAGAACTGGCCAATTATACCTGTAAGAGTGACAAGTGATGATCATTATCACTAGAAATGACCAATTATACTTGTTAGAGTGACAAATGATGATCATTATGAGTGGAAATGGCTAGTTACACTTGTTAGAGTGACAAATGATGATGAATATCACGATAAATGACCAATTATACTTTTTAGAGTAACATATGATGATTATTATGAGTAGAAATGGCCAATTACACTTGTTATAGTGAGAGATGATGATCATTATGACTAGAAATGGCCGACTATACTTGTAAGAGTGACAAATGATGATCATTATGAGTAGAAATGGCCAGTTACATTTGTTAGAGTGAAAAATGATGATGATTATCACAATAAATGACCAATTATACTTGTTATAGTGACAAATGATGATCATTATGAGTGAAATGGCAAATTACACTTGTTATAGTGAGATATGATGATCATTATGACTAGAAATGACCCACTATACACTTAAGAGTGACAAATGATGATTATTATCACAATAAATAACCAATTATGGTAGTTAGACTGACTAATGATGACCATTATCACTAGAAATGGCCAATTACACTTGTAAGAGTGACAAGTGATGATCATTGTCATAAGAAATAACCCACTGTACTTGTTAGAGTGACAAATTATGATCATTGTCATTAGAAATGGCCAATTATACCTGTAAGAGTGACAAGTAATGATTATTATCACTAGAAATGACCAATTATACTTGTTATAGTGAGAAATGATGATCATTATCACTAGAAATGGTCAATTACACTTGTAAGAGTGACAAATGATGATCATTGTCACTAGAAATGACCTACTATACTTGTTAGAGTGACAAATGATGATCATTATCTCTAGAAATAGCCAACATACTTGTTATAGTGAGAAATGATGATCCATACATATAATCTTGTTTCGAACGTCAAATTGATGTTTGTAAAATTTTATGTGTCGTTCCGAGCGCGTTATTAAATTGTTTCTATCTTCATCATACTTTTTCACTATTAGTTAGAGTGAGAAATTATGATGGTTATACCACTATAAGTGAGGAATTATACTTGTAAGAGTGATAAATTCATCTACGTTAATCACAAAAGACCAGTTAGAATAGTTAGACTGAGAATTGATGATCATTGTCACTAGAAATGGCCAATTATACCTGTAAGAGTGACAAGTGATGATCATTATCACTAGAAAAGACCAATTATACTTGTTAGAGTGACAAATGATGATCATTATGAGTGGAAATGGCTAGTTACACTTGTTAGAGTGACAAATGATGATGAATATCACGATAAATGACCAATTATACTTTTTAGAGTAACATATGATGATTATTATGAGTAGAAATGGCCAATTACACTTGTTATAGTGAGAGATGATGATCATTATGACCTAGAAATGGCCCACTATACTTGTAAGAGTGACAAATGATGATCATTATGAGTAGAAATGGCCAGTTACACTTGTTAGAGTGAAAAATGATGATGATTATCACAATAAATAACCAATTATACTAGTTATAGTGACAAATGATGATCATTATGAGTGAAATGGCAAATTACACTTGTTATAGTGAGATATGATGATCATTATGACTAGAAATGACCCACTATACACTTAAGAGTGACAAATGATGATTATTATCACAATCAATAACCAATTATGGTAGTTAGACTGACTAATGAGGACCATTATCACTAGAAATGGCCAATTACACTTGTAAGAGTGACAAGTGATGATCATTGTCACTAAAATTGACCTAGTGTGCTTGTTAGAGTGACAAATGATGATCATTATCACTAGAAATGACCAATTATACTTGTTATAGTGAGAAATGATGATCATTGTCACTACAAATAGCCAATTATACTTGTAAGAGTGACAAGTGATGATCATTATCACTAGAAATGACCAATTATACTTGTTAGAGTTACAAATGATGATCATTATGAGTAGAAATGGCCTATTACACTTGTTAGAGTGACAAATGATGATAAATATCACTATAAATGACCAATTATACTTTTTAGAGTAACATATGATGATCATTATGAGTAGAAATTGCCGATTACACTTGTTATAGTGAGAGATGATGATCATTATAACTATAAATGACCTACTATACTTGTAAGAGTGACAAATGATGATCATTATAAGTAGAAATGGCTAATTACACTTGTTAGAGTGATAAATAATGATGATTATCACTGTAAATGACCAATTGTACTTGTTAGAGTGACAAATGATGATCATTATGAGTGAAATGGCCAATTACACTTGTTATAGTGAGAAATAATGATCATTATGACTAGAAATGACCCACTATACTTGTAAGAGTGACAAATGATGATTATTATCACTATATATAACCAACTATAGTAGTTAGACTGACAAATGATGACCATTATCACTAGAAATGGCCAATTACACTTGTAAGAGTGACAAGTGATGATCATTGTCACAAGAAATAACCCACTGTACTTGTTAGAGTGACAAATTATGATCATTGTCACTAGAAATGGCCAATTATACCTGTAAGAGTGACAAGTGATGATTATTATCACTAGAAATGACCAATTATACTTGTTATAGTGAGAAATGATGATCATTATCACTAGAAATGGTCAATTACACTTGTAAGAGTGACAAATGATGATCATTGTCACTAGAAATGACCTACTATACTTGATAGAGTGACAAATGATGATCATTATCTCTAGAAATGGCCAACATACTTGTTATAGTGAGAAATGATGATCCTTACATATAGTCTTGTTTCGAACGTCAAATTGATGTTTGTAAAATTTTATGTGTCGTTCTGAGCGCGTTATTCAATTGTTTCTATCTTCATCATACTTTTTCACTATTAGTTAGAGTGACAAATTATGATGGTTATATCACCATAAGTGAGGAATTATACTTGTAAGAGTGATAAATTCATCTACGTTAATCACAAAAGACCTGTTAGAATAGTTAGACTGAGAATTGATGATCATTGTCACTAGAAATGGCCAATTATACCTGTAAGAGTGACAAGTGATGATCATTATCACTAGAAATGACCAATTATACTTGTTAGAGTGACAAATGATGATCATTATGAGTGGAAATGGCTAGTTACACTTGTTAGAGTGACAAATGATGATGAATATCACGATAAATGACAAATTATACTTTTTAGAGTAACATATGATGATTATTATGAGTAGAAATGGCCAATTACACTTGTTATAGTGAGAGATGATGATCATTATGACTAGAAATGGCCCACTATACTTGTAAGAGTGACAAATGATGATCATTATGAGTAGAAATGGCCAGTTACATTTGTTAGAGTGAAAAATGATGATGATTATCACAATAAATGACCAATTATACTTGTTATAGTGACAAATGATGATCATTATGAGTGAAATGGCAAATTACACTTGTTATAGTGAGATATGATGATCATTATGACTAGAAATGACCCACTATACACTTAAGAGTGACAAATGATGATTATTATCACAATCAATAACCAATTATGGTAGTTAGACTGACTAATGATGACCATTATCACTAGAAATGGCCAATTACACTTGTAAGAGTGACAAGTGATGATCATTGTCATAAGAAATAACCCACTGTACTTGTTAGAGTGACAAATTATGATCATTGTCATTAGAAATGGCCAATTATACCTGTAAGAGTGACAAGTGATGATTATTATCACTAGAAATGACCAATTATACTTTTTATAGTGAGAAATGATGATCATTATCACTAGAAATGGTCAATTACACTTGTAAGAGTGACAAATGATGATCATTGTCACTAGAAATGACCTACTATACTTGTTAGAGTGACAAATGATGATCATTATCTCTAGAAATAGCCAACATACTTGTTATAGTGAGAAATGATGATCCATACATATAATCTTGTTTCGAACGTCAAATTGATGTTTGTAAAATTTTATGTGTCGTTCCGAGCGCGTTATTCAATTGTTTCTATCTTCATCATACTTTTTCACTATTAGTTAGAGTGAGAAATTATGATGGTTATACCACTATAAGTGAGGAATTATACTTGTAAGAGTGATAAATTCATCTACGTTAATCACAAAAGACCAGTTAGAATAGTTAGACTGAGAATTGATGATCATTGTCACTAGAAATGGCCAATTATACCTGTAAGAGTGACAAGTGATGATCATTATCACTAGAAATGACCAATTATACTTGTTAGAGTGACAAATGATGATCATTATGAGTGGAAATGGCTAGTTACACTTGTTAGAGTGACAAATGATGATGAATATCACGATAAATGACCAATTATACTTTTTAGAGTAACATATGATGATTATTATGAGTAGAAATGGCCAATTACACTTGTTATAGTGAGAGATGATGATCATTATGACCTAGAAATGGCCCACTATACTTGTAAGAGTGACAAATGATGATCATTATGAGTAGAAATGGCCAGTTACACTTGTTAGAGTGAAAAATGATGATGATTATCACAATAAATAACCAATTATACTAGTTATAGTGACAAATGATGATAATTATGAGTGAAATGGCAAATTACACTTGTTATAGTGAGATATGATGATCATTATGACTAGAAATGACCCACTATACACTTAAGAGTGACAAATGATGATTATTATCACAATCAATAACCAATTATGGTAGTTAGACTGACTAATGATGACCATTATCACTAGAAATGGCCAATTACACTTGTAAGAGTGACAAGTGATGATCATTGTCATAAGAAATAACCCACTGTACTTGTTAGAGTGACAAATTATGATCATTGTCATTAGAAATGGCCAATTATACCTGTAAGAGTGACAAGTAATGATTATTATCACTAGAAATGACCAATTATACTTGTTATAGTGAGAAATGATGATCATTATCACTAGAAATGGTCAATTACACTTGTAAGAGTGACAAATGATGATCATTGTCACTAGAAATGACCTACTATACTTGTTAGAGTGACAAATGATGATCATTATCTCAAGAAATAGCCAACATACTTGTTATAGTGAGAAATGATGATCCATACATATAATCTTGTTTCGAACGTCAAATTGATGTTTGTAAAATTTTATGTGTCGTTCCGAGCGCGTTATTAAATTGTTTCTATCTTCATCATACTTTTTCACTATTAGTTAGAGTGAGAAATTATGATGGTTATACCACTATAAGTGAGGAATTATACTTGTAAGAGTGATAAATTCATCTACGTTAATCACAAAAGACCAGTTAGAATAGTTAGACTGAGAATTGATGATCATTGTCACTAGAAATGGCCAATTATACCTGTAAGAGTGACAAGTGATGATCATTATCACTAGAAATGACCAATTATACTTGTTAGAGTGACAAATGATGATCATTATGAGTGGAAATGGCTAGTTACACTTGTTAGAGTGACAAATGATGATGAATATCACGATAAATGACCAATTATACTTTTTAGAGTAACATATGATGATTATTATGAGTAGAAATGGCCAATTACACTTGTTATAGTGAGAGATGATGATCATTATGACCTAGAAATGGCCCACTATAGTTGTAAGAGTGACAAATGATGATCATTATGAGTAGAAATGGCCAGTTACACTTGTTAGAGTGAAAAATGATGATGATTATCACAATAAATAACCAATTATACTAGTTATAGTGACAAATGATGATCATTATGAGTGAAATGGCAAATTACACTTGTTATAGTGAGATATGATGATCATTATGACTAGAAATGACCCACTATACACTTAAGAGTGACAAATGATGATTATTATCACAATCAATAACCAATTATGGTAGTTAGACTGACTAATGAGGACCATTATCACTAGAAATGGCCAATTACACTTGTAAGAGTGACAAGTGATGATCATTGTCACTAAAATTGACCTAGTGTGCTTGTTAGAGTGACAAATGATGATCATTATCACTAGAAATGACCAATTATACTTGTTATAGTGAGAAATGATGATCATTGTCACTACAAATAGCCAATTATACTTGTAAGAGTGACAAGTGATGATCATTATCACTAGAAATGACCAATTATACTTGTTAGAGTTACAAATGATGATCATTATGAGTAGAAATGGCCTATTACACTTGTTAGAGTGACAAATGATGATAAATATCACTATAAATGACCAATTATACTTTTTAGAGTAACATATGATGATCATTATGAGTAGAAATTGCCGATTACACTTGTTATAGTGAGAGATGATGATCATTATAACTATAAATGACCTACTATACTTGTAAGAGTGACAAATGATGATCATTATAAGTAGAAATGGCTAATTACACTTGTTAGAGTGATAAATAATGATGATTATCACTGTAAATGACCAATTGTACTTGTTAGAGTGACAAATGATGATCATTATGAGTGAAATGGCCAATTACACTTGTTATAGTGAGAAATAATGATCATTATGACTAGAAATGACCCACTATACTTGTAAGAGTGACAAATGATGATTATTATCACTATATATAACCAACTATAGTAGTTAGACTGACAAATGATGACCATTATCACTAGAAATGGCCAATTACACTTGTAAGAGTGACAAGTGATGATCATTGTCACAAGAAATAACCCACTGTACTTGTTAGAGTGACAAATTATGATCATTGTCACTAGAAATGGCCAATTATACCTGTAAGAGTGACAAGTGATGATTATTATCACTAGAAATGACCAATTATACTTGTTATAGTGAGAAATGATGATCATTATCACTAGAAATGGTCAATTACACTTGTAAGAGTGACAAATGATGATCATTGTCACTAGAAATGACCTACTATACTTGATAGAGTGACAAATGATGATCATTATCTCTAGAAATGGCCAACATACTTGTTATAGTGAGAAATGATGATCCTTACATATAGTCTTGTTTCGAACGTCAAATTGATGTTTGTAAAATTTTATGTGTCGTTCCGAGCGCGTTATTCAATTGTTTCTATCTTCATCATACTTTTTCACTATTAGTTAGAGTGACAAATTATGATGGTTATATCACCATAAGTGAGGAATTATACTTGTAAGAGTGATAAATTCATCTACGTTAATCACAAAAGACCTGTTAGAATAGTTAGACTGAGAATTGATGATCATTGTCACTAGAAATGGCCAATTATACCTGTAAGAGTGACAAGTGATGATCATTATCACTAGAAATGACCAATTATACTTGTTAGAGTGACAAATGATGATCATTATGAGTGGAAATGGCTAGTTACACTTGTTAGAGTGACAAATGATGATGAATATCACGATAAATGACAAATTATACTTTTTAGAGTAACATATGATGATTATTATGAGTAGAAATGGCCAATTACACTTGTTATAGTGAGAGATGATGATCATTATGACTAGAAATGGCCCACTATACTTGTAAGAGTGACAAATGATGATCATTATGAGTAGAAATGGCCAGTTACATTTGTTAGAGTGAAAAATGATGATGATTATCACAATAAATGACCAATTATACTTGTTATAGTGACAAATGATGATCATTATGAGTGAAATGGCAAATTACACTTGTTATAGTGAGATATGATGATCATTATGACTAGAAATGACCCACTATACACTTAAGAGTGACAAATGATGATTATTATCACAATCAATAACCAATTATGGTAGTTAGACTGACTAATGATGACCATTATCACTAGAAATGGCCAATTACACTTGTAAGAGTGACAAGTGATGATCATTGTCATAAGAAATAACCCACTGTACTTGTTAGAGTGACAAATTATGATCATTGTCATTAGAAATGGCCAATTATACCTGTAAGAGTGACAAGTGATGATTATTATCACTAGAATTGACCAATTATACTTTTTATAGTGAGAAATGATGATCATTATCACTAGAAATGGTCAATTACACTTGTAAGAGTGACAAATGATGATCATTGTCACTAGAAATGACCTACTATACTTGTTAGAGTGACAAATGATGATCATTATCTCTAGAAATAGCCAACATACTTGTTATAGTGAGAAATGATGATCCATACATATAATCTTGTTTCGAACGTCAAATTGATGTTTGTAAAATTTTATGTGTCGTTCCGAGCGCGTTATTCAATTGTTTCTATCTTCATCATACTTTTTCACTATTAGTTAGAGTGAGAAATTATGATGGTTATACCACTATAAGTGAGGAATTATACTTGTAAGAGTGATAAATTCATCTACGTTAATCACAAAAGACCAGTTAGAATAGTTAGACTGAGAATTGATGATCATTGTCACTAGAAATGGCCAATTATACCTGTAAGAGTGACAAGTGATGATCATTATCACTAGAAATGACCAATTATACTTGTTAGAGTGACAAATGATGATCATTATGAGTGGAAATGGCTAGTTACACTTGTTAGAGTGACAAATGATGATGAATATCACGATAAATGACCAATTATACTTTTTAGAGTAACATATGATGATTATTATGAGTAGAAATGGCCAATTACACTTGTTATAGTGAGAGATGATGATCATTATGACCTAGAAATGGCCCACTATACTTGTAAGAGTGACAAATGATGATCATTATGAGTAGAAATGGCCAGTTACACTTGTTAGAGTGAAAAATGATGATGATTATCACAATAAATAACCAATTATACTAGTTATAGTGACAAATGATGATAATTATGAGTGAAATGGCAAATTACACTTGTTATAGTGAGATATGATGATCATTATGACTAGAAATGACCCACTATACACTTAAGAGTGACAAATGATGATTATTATCACAATCAATAACCAATTATGGTAGTTAGACTGACTAATGATGACCATTATCACTAGAAATGGCCAATTACACTTGTAAGAGTGACAAGTGATGATCATTGTCACTAAAATTGACCTAGTGTACTTGTTAGAGTGACAAATGATGATCATTATCACTAGAAATGACCAATTATACTTGTTATAGTGAGAAATGATGATCATTGTCACTATAAATAGCCAATTATACTTGTAAGAGTGACAAGTGATGATCATTATCACTAGAAATGACCAATTATACTTGTTAGAGTGACAAATGATGATCATTATGAGTGGAAATGGCTAGTTACACTTGTTAGAGTGACAAATGATGATGAATATCACGATAAATGACAAATTATACTTTTTAGAGTAACATATGATGATTATTATGAGTAGAAATGGCCAATTACACTTGTTATAGTGAGAGATGATGATCATTATGACTAGAAATGGCCCACTATACTTGTAAGAGTGACAAATGATGATCATTATGAGTAGAAATGGCCAGTTACATTTGTTAGAGTGAAAAATGATGATGATTATCACAATAAATGACCAATTATACTTGTTATAGTGACAAATGATGATCATTATGAGTGAAATGGCAAATTACACTTGTTATAGTGAGATATGATGATCATTATGACTAGAAATGACCCACTATACACTTAAGAGTGACAAATGATGATTATTATCACAATCAATAACCAATTATGGTAGTTAGACTGACTAATGATGACCATTATCACTAGAAATGGCCAATTACACTTGTAAGAGTGACAAGTGATGATCATTGTCATAAGAAATAACCCACTGTACTTGTTAGAGTGACAAATTATGATCATTGTCATTAGAAATGGCCAATTATACCTGTAAGAGTGACAAGTGATGATTATTATCACTAGAATTGACCAATTATACTTTTTATAGTGAGAAATGATGATCATTATCACTAGAAATGGTCAATTACACTTGTAAGAGTGACAAATGATGATCATTGTCACTAGAAATGACCTACTATACTTGTTAGAGTGACAAATGATGATCATTATCTCTAGAAATAGCCAACATACTTGTTATAGTGAGAAATGATGATCCATACATATAATCTTGTTTCGAACGTCAAATTGATGTTTGTAAAATTTTATGTGTCGTTCCGAGCGCGTTATTCAATTGTTTCTATCTTCATCATACTTTTTCACTATTAGTTAGAGTGAGAAATTATGATGGTTATACCACTATAAGTGAGGAATTATACTTGTAAGAGTGATAAATTCATCTACGTTAATCACAAAAGACCAGTTAGAATAGTTAGACTGAGAATTGATGATCATTGTCACTAGAAATGGCCAATTATACCTGTAAGAGTGACAAGTGATGATCATTATCACTAGAAATGACCAATTATACTTGTTAGAGTGACAAATGATGATCATTATGAGTGGAAATGGCTAGTTACACTTGTTAGAGTGACAAATGATGATGAATATCACGATAAATGACCAATTATACTTTTTAGAGTAACATATGATGATTATTATGAGTAGAAATGGCCAATTACACTTGTTATAGTGAGAGATGATGATCATTATGACCTAGAAATGGCCCACTATACTTGTAAGAGTGACAAATGATGATCATTATGAGTAGAAATGGCCAGTTACACTTGTTAGAGTGAAAAATGATGATGATTATCACAATAAATAACCAATTATACTAGTTATAGTGACAAATGATGATAATTATGAGTGAAATGGCAAATTACACTTGTTATAGTGAGATATGATGATCATTATGACTAGAAATGACCCACTATACACTTAAGAGTGACAAATGATGATTATTATCACAATCAATAACCAATTATGGTAGTTAGACTGACTAATGATGACCATTATCACTAGAAATGGCCAATTACACTTGTAAGAGTGACAAGTGATGATCATTGTCATAAGAAATAACCCACTGTACTTGTTAGAGTGACAAATTATGATCATTGTCATTAGAAATGGCCAATTATACCTGTAAGAGTGACAAGTAATGATTATTATCACTAGAAATGACCAATTATACTTGTTATAGTGAGAAATGATGATCATTATCACTAGAAATGGTCAATTACACTTGTAAGAGTGACAAATGATGATCATTGTCACTAGAAATGACCTACTATACTTGTTAGAGTGACAAATGATGATCATTATCTCTAGAAATAGCCAACATACTTGTTATAGTGAGAAATGATGATCCATACATATAATCTTGTTTCGAACGTCAAATTGATGTTTGTAAAATTTTATGTGTCGTTCCGAGCGCGTTATTAAATTGTTTCTATCTTCATCATACTTTTTCACTATTAGTTAGAGTGAGAAATTATGATGGTTATACCACTATAAGTGAGGAATTATACTTGTAAGAGTGATAAATTCATCTACGTTAATCACAAAAGACCAGTTAGAATAGTTAGACTGAGAATTGATGATCATTGTCACTAGAAATGGCCAATTATACCTGTAAGAGTGACAAGTGATGATCATTATCACTAGAAATGACCAATTATACTTGTTAGAGTGACAAATGATGATCATTATGAGTGGAAATGGCTAGTTACACTTGTTAGAGTGACAAATGATGATGAATATCACGATAAATGACCAATTATACTTTTTAGAGTAACATATGATGATTATTATGAGTAGAAATGGCCAATTACACTTGTTATAGTGAGAGATGATGATCATTATGACCTAGAAATGGCCCACTATAGTTGTAAGAGTGACAAATGATGATCATTATGAGTAGAAATGGCCAGTTACACTTGTTAGAGTGAAAAATGATGATGATTATCACAATAAATAACCAATTATACTAGTTATAGTGACAAATGATGATCATTATGAGTGAAATGGCAAATTACACTTGTTATAGTGAGATATGATGATCATTATGACTAGAAATGACCCACTATACACTTAAGAGTGACAAATGATGATTATTATCACAATCAATAACCAATTATGGTAGTTAGACTGACTAATGAGGACCATTATCACTAGAAATGGCCAATTACACTTGTAAGAGTGACAAGTGATGATCATTGTCACTAAAATTGACCTAGTGTGCTTGTTAGAGTGACAAATGATGATCATTATCACTAGAAATGACCAATTATACTTGTTATAGTGAGAAATGATGATCATTGTCACTACAAATAGCCAATTATACTTGTAAGAGTGACAAGTGATGATCATTATCACTAGAAATGACCAATTATACTTGTTAGAGTTACAAATGATGATCATTATGAGTAGAAATGGCCTATTACACTTGTTAGAGTGACAAATGATGATAAATATCACTATAAATGACCAATTATACTTTTTAGAGTAACATATGATGATCATTATGAGTAGAAATTGCCGATTACACTTGTTATAGTGAGAGATGATGATCATTATAACTATAAATGACCTACTATACTTGTAAGAGTGACAAATGATGATCATTATAAGTAGAAATGGCTAATTACACTTGTTAGAGTGATAAATAATGATGATTATCACTGTAAATGACCAATTGTACTTGTTAGAGTGACAAATGATGATCATTATGAGTGAAATGGCCAATTACACTTGTTATAGTGAGAAATAATGATCATTATGACTAGAAATGACCCACTATACTTGTAAGAGTGACAAATGATGATTATTATCACTATATATAACCAACTATAGTAGTTAGACTGACAAATGATGACCATTATCACTAGAAATGGCCAATTACACTTGTAAGAGTGACAAGTGATGATCATTGTCACAAGAAATAACCCACTGTACTTGTTAGAGTGACAAATTATGATCATTGTCACTAGAAATGGCCAATTATACCTGTAAGAGTGACAAGTGATGATTATTATCACTAGAAATGACCAATTATACTTGTTATAGTGAGAAATGATGATCATTATCACTAGAAATGGTCAATTACACTTGTAAGAGTGACAAATGATGATCATTGTCACTAGAAATGACCTACTATACTTGATAGAGTGACAAATGATGATCATTATCTCTAGAAATGGCCAACATACTTGTTATAGTGAGAAATGATGATCCTTACATATAGTCTTGTTTCGAACGTCAAATTGATGTTTGTAAAATTTTATGTGTCGTTCCGAGCGCGTTATTCAATTGTTTCTATCTTCATCATACTTTTTCACTATTAGTTAGAGTGACAAATTATGATGGTTATATCACCATAAGTGAGGAATTATACTTGTAAGAGTGATAAATTCATCTACGTTAATCACAAAAGACCTGTTAGAATAGTTAGACTGAGAATTGATGATCATTGTCACTAGAAATGGCCAATTATACCTGTAAGAGTGACAAGTGATGATCATTATCACTAGAAATGACCAATTATACTTGTTAGAGTGACAAATGATGATCATTATGAGTGGAAATGGCTAGTTACACTTGTTAGAGTGACAAATGATGATGAATATCACGATAAATGACAAATTATACTTTTTAGAGTAACATATGATGATTATTATGAGTAGAAATGGCCAATTACACTTGTTATAGTGAGAGATGATGATCATTATGACTAGAAATGGCCCACTATACTTGTAAGAGTGACAAATGATGATCATTATGAGTAGAAATGGCCAGTTACATTTGTTAGAGTGAAAAATGATGATGATTATCACAATAAATGACCAATTATACTTGTTATAGTGACAAATGATGATCATTATGAGTGAAATGGCAAATTACACTTGTTATAGTGAGATATGATGATCATTATGACTAGAAATGACCCACTATACACTTAAGAGTGACAAATGATGATTATTATCACAATCAATAACCAATTATGGTAGTTAGACTGACTAATGATGACCATTATCACTAGAAATGGCCAATTACACTTGTAAGAGTGACAAGTGATGATCATTGTCATAAGAAATAACCCACTGTACTTGTTAGAGTGACAAATTATGATCATTGTCATTAGAAATGGCCAATTATACCTGTAAGAGTGACAAGTGATGATTATTATCACTAGAATTGACCAATTATACTTTTTATAGTGAGAAATGATGATCATTATCACTAGAAATGGTCAATTACACTTGTAAGAGTGACAAATGATGATCATTGTCACTAGAAATGACCTACTATACTTGTTAGAGTGACAAATGATGATCATTATCTCTAGAAATAGCCAACATACTTGTTATAGTGAGAAATGATGATCCATACATATAATCTTGTTTCGAACGTCAAATTGATGTTTGTAAAATTTTATGTGTCGTTCCGAGCGCGTTATTCAATTGTTTCTATCTTCATCATACTTTTTCACTATTAGTTAGAGTGAGAAATTATGATGGTTATACCACTATAAGTGAGGAATTATACTTGTAAGAGTGATAAATTCATCTACGTTAATCACAAAAGACCAGTTAGAATAGTTAGACTGAGAATTGATGATCATTGTCACTAGAAATGGCCAATTATACCTGTAAGAGTGACAAGTGATGATCATTATCACTAGAAATGACCAATTATACTTGTTAGAGTGACAAATGATGATCATTATGAGTGGAAATGGCTAGTTACACTTGTTAGAGTGACAAATGATGATGAATATCACGATAAATGACCAATTATACTTTTTAGAGTAACATATGATGATTATTATGAGTAGAAATGGCCAATTACACTTGTTATAGTGAGAGATGATGATCATTATGACCTAGAAATGGCCCACTATACTTGTAAGAGTGACAAATGATGATCATTATGAGTAGAAATGGCCAGTTACACTTGTTAGAGTGAAAAATGATGATGATTATCACAATAAATAACCAATTATACTAGTTATAGTGACAAATGATGATAATTATGAGTGAAATGGCAAATTACACTTGTTATAGTGAGATATGATGATCATTATGACTAGAAATGACCCACTATACACTTAAGAGTGACAAATGATGATTATTATCACAATCAATAACCAATTATGGTAGTTAGACTGACTAATGATGACCATTATCACTAGAAATGGCCAATTACACTTGTAAGAGTGACAAGTGATGATCATTGTCACTAAAATTGACCTAGTGTACTTGTTAGAGTGACAAATGATGATCATTATCACTAGAAATGACCAATTATACTTGTTATAGTGAGAAATGATGATCATTGTCACTATAAATAGCCAATTATACTTGTAAGAGTGACAAGTGATGATCATTATCACTAGAAATGACCAATTATACTTGTTAGAGTGACAAATGATGATCATTATGAGTAGAAATGGCCTATTACATTTGTTAGAGTGACAAATGATGATAAATATCACTATAAATGACCAATTATACTTGTTAGAGTAACATATGATGATCATTATGAGTAGAAATGGCCAATTACACTTGTTATAGTGAGAGATGATGATCATTATAACTATAAATGACCTACTATACTTGTAAGAGTGACAAATGATGATTATTATCACTATATATAACCAACTATAGTAGTTAGACTGACAAATGATGACGATTATCACTAGAAATGGCCAATTACACTTGTAAGAGTGACAAGTGATGATCATTGTCACAAGAAATAACCCATTGTACTTGTTAGAGTGACAAATTATGATCATTGTCACTAGAAATGGCCAATTATACCTGTAAGAGTGACAAGTGATGATTATTATCACTAGAAATGACCAATTATACTTGTTATAGTGAGAAATGATGATCATTATCACTAGAAATGGTCAATTACACTTGTAAGAGTGACAAATGATGATCATTGTCACTAGAAATGACCTACTATACTTGATAGAGTGACAAATGATGATCATTATCTCTAGAAATGGCCAACATACTTGTTATAGTGAGAAATGATGATCCATACATATAGTCTTGTTTCGAACGTCAAATTGATGTTTGTAAAATTTTATGTGTCGTTCCGAGCGCGTTATTCAATTGTTTCTATCTTCATCATACTTTTACACTATTAGTTAGAGCGAGAAATTATGATGGTTATATCACTATAAGTGAGGAATTATACTTGTAAGAGTGATAAATTCATCTACGTTAATCACAAAAGACCAGTTAGAATAGTTAGACTGAGAATTGATGGTCATTGTCACTAGAAATGGCCAATTATACCTGTAAGAGTGACAAGTGATGATCATTATCACTAGAAATGACCAATTATACTTGTTAGAGTGACAAATGATGATCATTATGAGTGGAAATGGCTAGTTACACTTGTTAGAGTGACAAATGATGATGAATATCACGATAAATGACCAATTATACTTTTTAGAGTAACATATGATGATTATTATGAGTAGAATGGCCAATTACACTTGTTATAGTGAGAGATGATGATCATTATGACCTAGAAATGGCCCACTATACTTGTAAGAGTGACAAATGATGATCATTATGAGTAGAAATGGCCAGTTACACTTGTTAGAGTGAAAAATGATGATGATTATCACAATAAATGATCAATTATACTAGTTATAGTGACAAATGATGATCATTATGAGTGAAATGGCAAATTACACTTGTTATAGTGAGATATGATGATCATTATGACTAGAAATGACCCACTATACACTTAAGAGTGACAAATGATGATTACTATCACAATCAATAACCAATTATGGTAGTTAGAGTGACTAATGATGACCATTATCACTAGAAATGGCCAATTACACTTGTAAGAGTGACAAGTGATGATCATTGTCACTAAAATTGACCTAGTGTACTTGTTAGAGTGACAAATGATGATCATTATCACTAGAAATGACCAATTATACTTGTTATAGTGAGAAATGATTATCATTGTCACTACAAATAGCCAATTATACTTGTAAGAGTGACAAGTGATGATCATTATCACTAGAAATGACCAATTATACTTGTTAGAGTGACAAATGATGATCATTATGAGTAGAAATGGCCTATTACACTTGTTAGAGTGACAAATGATGATAAATATCACTATAAATGACCAATTATACTTGTTAGAGTAACATATGATGATCATTATGAGTATAAATTGCCAATTACACTTGTTATAGTGAGAGATGATGATCATTATAACTATAAATGACCTACTATACTTGTAAGAGCGACAAATGATGATCATTATAAGTAGAAATGGCCAATTACACTTGTTAGAGTGATAAATAATGATGATTATCACTGTAAATGACCAATTGTACTTGTTAGAGTGACAAATGATGATCATTATGAGTGAAATGGCCAATTACACTTGTTATAGTGAGAAATAATGATCATTATGACTAGAAATGACCCACTATACTTGTAAGAGTGACAAATGATGATTATTATCACTATATATAACCAATTATAGTAGTTAGACTGACAAATGATGACCATTATAACTAGAAATGGCCAATTACACTTGTAAGAGTGACAAGTGATGATCATTGCCATAAGAAATAACCCACTGTACTTGTTAGAGTGAGAATTGATGATCATTGTCACTAGAAATGACCAAATATACCAGTATGAGTGACAAGTGATGATCATTATCACTAGAAATGACCAATTATACTTGTTAGAGTGACAAATGATGATCATTATGAGTGGAAATGGCTAGTTACACTTGTTAGAGTGACAAATGATGATGAATATCACGATAAATGACCAATTATACTTTTTAGAGTAACATATGATGATTATTATGAGTAGAAATGGCCAATTACACTTGTTATAGTAAGATATGATGATCATTATGACCTAGAAATGGCCCACTATACTTGTAAGAGTGACAAATGATGATCATTATGAGTAGAAATGGCCAGTTACACTTGTTAGAGTGAAAAATGATGATGATTATCACAATAAATGACCAATTATACTTGTTATTGTGACAAATGATGATCATTATGAGTGAAATGGCAAATTACACTTGTTATCGTGAGATATGATGATCATTATGACTAGAAATGACCCACTATACACTTAAGAGTGACAAATGATGATTATTATCACAATCAATAACCAATTATGGTAGTTAGACTGACTAATGATGACCATTATCACTAGAAATGGCCAATTACACTTGTAAGAGTGACAAGTGATGATCATTGTCACTAAAATTGACCTACTGTACCTGTTAGAGTGACAAATGATGATAATTATCACTCGAAATGACCAATTATACTTGTTATAGTGAGAAATGATGATCATTGTCACTACAAATAGCCAATTATACTTGTAAGAGTGACAAGTGATGATCATTATCACTAGAAATGACCAATTATACTTGTTAGAGTGACAAATGATGATCATTATGAGTAGAAATGGCCTATTACACTTGTTAGAGTGACAAATGATGATAAATATCACTATATATGACCAATTATACTTGTTAGAGTAACATATGATGATCATTATGAGTAGAAATTGCCAATTACACTTGTTATAGTGACAGATGATGATCATTATAACTATAAATGACCTACTATACTTGTAAGAGTGACAAATGATGATCATTATAAGTAGAAATGGCCAATTACATTTGTTAGAGTGATAAATAATGATGATTATCACTGTAAATGACCAATTGTACTTGTTAGAGTGACAAATGATGATCATTATGAGTGAAATGGCCAATTACACTTGTTATAGTGAGAAATAATGATCATTATGACTAGAAATGACCCACTATACTTGTAAGAGTGACAAATGATGATTATTATCACTATATATAACCAATTATAGTAGTTAGACTGACAAATGATGACCATTATCACTAGAAATGGCCAATTACACTTGTAAGAGTGACAAGTGATGATCATTGTCACAAGAAATAACCCACTGTACTTGTTAGAGTGACAAATTATGATCATTGTCACTAGAAATGGCCAATTATACCTGTAAGAGTGACAAGTGATGATCATTATCACTAGAAATGACCAATTATACTTGTTAGAGTGACAAGTGATGATCATTATGAGTAGAAATGGCCAATTACACTTCTTAGAGTGACAAATGATGATAAATATCACTATAAATGACCAATTATACTTGTTAGAGTAACATATGATGATCATTATGAGTAGAAATGGCCAATTACACTTGTTATAGTGAGAGATGATGATCATTATAACTATAAATGACCTACTATACTTGTAAGAGTGACAAATGATGATCATTATGAGTAGAAATGGCCAATTACACTTGTTAGAGGTATAAATAATGATGATTATCACTGTAAATGACCAATTGTACTTGTTAGAGTGACAAATGATGATCATTATGAGTGAAATGGCCAATTACACTTGTTATAGTGAGAAATAATGATCATTATGACTAGAAATGACCCACTATACTTGTAAGAGTGACAAATGATGATTATTATCACTATATATAACCAACTATAGTAGTTAGACTGACAAATGATGACCATTATCACTAGAAATGGCCAATTACACTTGTAAGAGTGACAAGTGATGATCATTGTCACAAGAAATAACCCATTGTACTTGTTAGAGTGACAAATTATGATCATTGTCACTAGAAATGGCCAATTATACTTGTTATTGTGAGAAATGGTGATCATTGTCGCTACAAATAGCCAATTACACTTGTAACAGTGACAAGTGATGATCATTATCACTAGAAATGACCAATTATACTTGTTAGAGTGACAAATGATGATCATTATGAGTGGAAATTGCTAGTTACACTTGTTAGAGTGACAAATGATGATGAATATCACTATAAATGACCAATTATACTTGTTAGTGTGACAAATGATGATCATTATGAGTAGAGATGGCCAATTACACTTGTTATAGTGAGAAATGATTATCATTATGAATAGAAATGACCCACTATACTTGTAAGAGTGACAAATAATGATAATTATGAGTAGAAATGGCCAATTACACTTGTTAGAGTATTAAATGATGATGATTATCATTATAAATGACCAATTATATTTGTTAGAGTGACAAATGATGATCATTATCGCTATAACTGGCCAATTACACTTGTAAGAGTGAGAAATGATGATCATTATGAGTAGAAATGGCCAATTACACTTGTTAGAGTATTAAATGATGATGATTATCACAATAAATGACCAATTATATTTATTAGAGTGTCAAATGATAATCATTATGAGTAGAAATTGCCAATTACATTTGTTATAGTGAGAAATGACGATCATTATCACTAGAAATGGTCAATTACACTTGTAAGAGTGACAAATGATGATCATTGTCACTAGAAATGACCTACTATACTTGTTAAAGTGAAAAATGATGATGATTATCACAATAAATGACCAATTATAGTTGTTAAATTGACAAATGATGATCATTATGAGTAGAAATGGCCAATTACACTTGTTAGAGTGATAAGTGATGATGATTATCACTATAAATGACCAATTATATTTATTAGAGTGTCGAATGATAATCATTATGAGTAGAAATTGCCAATTACATTTGTTATAGTGAGAAATGACAATCATTATCACTAGAAATGGTCAATTACACTTGTAAGAGTGACAAATGATGATCATTGTCACTAGAAATGACCTACTATACTTGTTAGAGTGACAAATGATGATCGTTATCTCTAGAAATGGCCTACATACTTGTTATAGTGAGAAATGATGATCCATACATATAGTCTTGTTTCGAAGGTCAAATTGATGTTTGTAAAATTTTATGTGTAGTTCCGAGCGCGTTATTCAATTGTTTCAATCTTCATCATACATTTTCACTGTTAGTTAGAGTGACAAATTATGATGGTTATATCACTATAAGTGAGTAATTATACTTGTAAGAGTGATAAATTCATCTACGTTAATCACAGAAGACCAGTTAGAATAGTTAGACTGAGAATTGATGATCATTGTCACTATAAATGGCCAATTATACCTGTAAGAGTGACAAGTGATGATCATTATCACTGGAAATGACCAATTATACTTGTTAGAGTGACAAATGATGATCATTATGAGTGGAAATGGCTAGTTACACTTGTTAGAGTGACAAATGATGATGAATATCACGATAAATGACCAATTATACTTTTTAGAGTAACATATGATGATTATTATGAGTAGAAATGGCCAATTACACATGTTATAGTGAGAGATGATGATCATTATGACTAAAAATGGCCCACTATACTTGTAAGAGTGACAAATAATGATCATTATGAGTAGAAATGGCCAGTTACACTTGTTAGAGTGAAAATGATGATGATTATCACAATAAATGACCAATTATACTTGTTATAGTGACAAATGATGATCATTATGAGTGAAATGGAAAATTACACTTGTTATAGTGAGATATGATGATCATTATGACTAGAAATGACCCACTATACACTTAAGAGTGACAAATGATGATTATTATCACAATCAATAAAAAATTATGGTAGTTAGACTGACTAATGATGACCATTATCACTAGAAATGGCCAATTACACTTGTAAAAGTGACAAGTGATGATCATTGTCACGAAAATTGACCTACTGTACTTGTTAGAGTGACAAATGATGATCATTATCACTAGAAATGACCAATTATACTTGTTATTGTGAGAAATGATGATCATTGTCACTACAAATAGCCAATTATACTTGTAAGAGTGACAAGTGATGATCATTATCACTAGAAATGACCAATTATACTTGTTAGAGTGACAAATGATGATCATTATGAGTAGAAATGGCCAATTACACTTGTTAGAGTGACAAATGATGATAAATATCATTATAAATGACCAATTATACTTGTTAGAGTAACATATGATGATCATTATGAGTAGAAATGGCCAATTACACTTGTTATAGTGAGAGATGATGATCATTATAACGATAAATGACCTACTATACTTGTAAGAGTGACAAATGATGATCATTATGAGTAGAAATGGCCAATTACACTTGTTAGAGGTATAAATAATGATGATTATCACTGTAAATGACCAATTGTACTTGTTAGAGTGACAAATGATGATCATTATGAGTGAAATGGCCAATTACACTTGTTATAGTGAGAAATAATGATCATTATGACTAGAAATGACCCACTATACTTGTAAGAGTGACAAATGATGATTATTATCACTATATATAACCAACTATAGTAGTTAGACTGACAAATGATGACGATTATCACTAGAAATGGCCAATTACACTTGTAAGAGTGACAAGTGATGATCATTGTCACAAGAAATAACCCATTGTACTTGTTAGAGTGACAAATTATGATCATTGTCACTAGAAATGGCCAATTATACTTGTTATTGTGAGAAATGGTGATCATTGTCGCTAGAAATGACTAATTATACTTGTTATAGTGAGAAATGATGATAATTATCACTAGAAATGGTCAATTACACTTGTAAGAGTGACAAATGATGATCATTGTCACTAGAAATGACCTACTATACTTGTTAGAGTGACAAATGATGATCATTATCTCTAGAAATGGCCTACATACTTGTTATAGTGAGAAATGATGATCCATACATATAGTCTTGTTTCGAAGGTCAAATTGATGTTTGTAAAATTTTATGTGTAGTTCCGAGCGCGTTATTCAATTGTTTCAATCTTCATCATACATTTTCACTGTTAGTTAGAGTGACAAATTATGATGGTTATATCACTATAAGTGAGTAATTATACTTGTAAGAGTGATAAATTTATCTACGTTAATCACAAAAGACCAGTTAGAATAGTTAGACTGAGAGTTGATGATCATTGTCACTAGAAATGGCCAATTATACCTGTAAGAGTGACAAGTGATGATCATTATCACTAGAAATGACCAATTATACTTGTTAGAGTCGCAAATGATGATCATTATGAGTGGAAATGGCTAGTTACACTTGTTAGAGTGACAAATGATGATGAATATCACGATAAATGACCAATTATACTTTTTAGAGTAGCATATGGTGATTATTATGAGTAGAAATGGCCAATTACACTTGTTATAGTGAGAGATGATGATCATTATAACTAGAAATGGCCCACTATACTTGTAAGAGTGACAAATGATGATCATTATGAGTAGAAATGGCCAATTACACTTGTTAGAGTGAAAAATGATGATGATTATCACAATAAATGACCAATTATACTCTTTATAGTGACAAATTATGATCATTATGAGTGAAATGGCAAATTACACTTGTTATAGTGAGATATGATGATCATTATGACTAGAAATGACCCACTATACACTTAAGAGTGACAAATGATGATTATTATCACAATCAATAACCAATTATGGTAGTTAGACTGACTAATGATGACCATTATCACTAGAAATGGCCAATTACACTTGTAAGAGTGACAAGTGATGATCATTGTCACGAAAATTGACCTACTGTACTTGTTAGAGTGACAAATGATGATCATTATCACTAGAAATGGCCAATTATACCAGTAAGAGTGACAAGTGATGATCATTATCACTAGAAATGACCAGTTATACTTGTTAGAGTGACAAATGATGATCATTATGAGTGGAAATGGCTAGTTACACTTGTTAGAGTGACAAATGATGATGAATATCACGATAAATGACCAATTATACTTTTTAGAGTAACATATGATGATTATTATGAGTAGAAATGGCCAATTACACTTGTTATAGTGAGAGATGATGATCATTATGACCTAGAAATGGCCCACTATACTTGTAAGAGTGACAAACGATGATCATTATGAGTAGAAATGGCAAGTTACACTTGTTAGAGTGAAAAATGATGATGATTATCACAATAAATGACCAATTATACTTGTTATAGTGAAAAATGATGATCATTATGAGTGAAATGGCAAATTACACTTGTTATAGTGAGATATGATGATCATTATGACTAGAAATGACCCACTATACACTTAAGAGTGACAAATGATGATTATTATCACAATCAATAACCAATTATGGTAGTTAGACTGACTAATGATGACCATTATCACTAGAAATGGCCAATTACACTTGTAAGAGTGACAAGTGATGATCATTGTTACTAAAATTGACCTACTGTACTTGTTAGAGTGACAAATGATGATCATTATCACTAGAAATGACCAATTATACTTGTTATAGTGAGAAATGATGATCATTGTCACTACAAATAGCCAATTATACTTGTAAGAGTGACAAGTGATGATCATTATCACTAGAAATGACCAATTATACTTGTTAGAGTGACAAATGATGATCATTATAAGTAGAATGGCCTATTACACTTGTTAGAGTGACAAATGATGATAAATATCACTATAAATGACCAATTATACTTGTTAGAGTAACATATGATGATCATTATGAGTAGAAATTGCCAATTACACTTGTTATAGTGAGAGATGATGATCATTATAACTATAAATGACCTACTATACTTGTAAGAGTGACAAATGATGATCATTATAAGTAGAAATGGCCAATTACACTTGTTAGAGTGATAAATAATGATGATTATCACTGTAAATGACCAATTGTACTTGTTAGAGTGACAAATGATGATCATTATGAGTGAATTGGCCAATTACCCTTGTTATAGTGAGAAATAATGATCATTATGACTAGAAATGACCCACTATACTTGTAAGAGTGACAAATGATGATTATTATCACTATATATAACCAACTATAGTAGTTAGACTGACAAATGATGACCATTATCACTAGAAATGGCTAATTACACTTGTAAGAGGGACAAGTGATGATCATTGTCACAAGAAATAACCCACTGTACTTGTTAGAGTGACAAATTATGATCATTGTCACTAGAAATGGCCAATTATACTTGTTATTGTGAGAAATGGTGATCATTGTCGCTACAAATAGCCAATTACACTTGTAACAGTGACAAGTGATGATCATTATCACTAGAAATGACCAATTATACTTGTTAGAGTGACAAATGATGATCATTATGAGTGGAAATGGCCAGTTACACTTGTTAGAGTGACAAATGATGATGAATATCACTATAAATGACCAATTATACTTGTTAGTGTGACAAATGATGATCATTATGAGTAGAGATGGCCAATTACACTTGTTATAGTGAGAAATGATGATCATTATGAATAGAAATGACCCACTATACTTGTAAGAGTGACAAATAATGATAATTATGAGTAGAAATGGCCAATTACACTTGTTAGAGTATTAAATGATGATGATTATCATTATAAATGACCAATTATATTTGTTAGAGTGACAAATGATGATCATTATCGCTATAACTGGCCAATTACACTTGTAAGAGTGAGAAATAATGATCATTATGAGTAGAAATGGCCAATTACACTTGTTATAGTATTAAATGATGATGATTATCACAATAAATGACCAATTATAGTTGTTAGAGTGACAAGTGATGATGATTATCACTATAAATGACCAATTATATTTATTAGAGTGTCAAATGATAATCATTATGAGTAGAAATTGCCAATTACATTTGTTATAGTGAGAAATGACGATCATTATCACTAGAAATGGTCAATTACACTTCTAAGAGTGACAAATGATGATCATTGTCACTAGAAATGACCTACTATACTTGTTAGAGTGACAAATGATGATGATTATCACAATAAATGACCAATTATAGTTGTTAGAGTGACAAATGATGATCATTATGAGTAGAAATGGCCAATTACACTTGTTAGAGTGATAAGTGATGATGATTATCACTATAAATGACCTATTATATTTATTAGAGTGTCGAATGATAATCATTATGAGTAGAAATTGCCAATTACATTTGTTATAGTGAGAAATGACGATCATTATCACTAGAAATGGTCAATTACACTTGTAAGAGTGACAAATGATGATCATTGTCACTAGAAATGACCTACTATACTTGTTAGAGTGACAAATGATGATCATTATCTCTAGAAATAGCCAACATACTTGTTATAGTGAGAAATGATGATCCATACATATAATCTTGTTTCGAACGTCAAATTGATGTTTGCAAAATTTTATGTGTCGTTCCGAGCGCGTTATTCAATTGTTTCTATCTTCATCATACTTTTTCACTATTAGTTAGAGTGAGAAATTATGATGGTTATACCACTATAAGTGAGGAATTATACTTGTAAGAGTGATAAATTCATCTACGTTAATCACAGAAGACCAGTTAGAATAGTTAGACTGAGAATTGATGATCATTGTCACTAGAAATGGCCAATTATACCTGTAAGAGTGACAAGTGATGATCATTATCACTGGAAATGACCAATTATACTTGTTAGAGTGACAAATGATGATCATTATGAGTGGAAATGGCTAGTTACACTTGTTAGAGTGACAAATGATGATGAATATCACGATAAATGACCAATTATACTTTTTAGAGTAACATATGATGATTATTATGAGTAGAAATGGCCAATTACACATGTTATAGTGAGAGATGATGATCATTATGACTAAAAATGGCCCACTATACTTGTAAGAGTGACAAATGATGTTCATTATGAGTAGAAATGGCCAGTTACACTTGTTAGAGTGAAAAATGATGATGATTATCACAATAAATGACCAATTATACTTGTTATAGTGACAAATGATGATCATTATGAGTGAAATGGAAAATTACACTTGTTATAGTGAGATATGATGATCATTATGACTAGAAATGACCCACTATACAGTTAAGAGTGACAAATGATGATTATTATCACAATCAATAACCAATTATGGTAGTTAGACTGACTAATGATGACCATTATCACTAGAAATGGCCAATTACACTTGTAAGAGTGACAAGTGATGATCATTGTCACGAAAATTGACCTACTGTACTTGTTAGAGTGACAAATGATGATCATTATCACTAGAAATGACCAATTATACTTGTTATTGTGAGAAATGATGATCATTGTCACTACAAATAGCCAATTATACTTGTAAGAGTGACAAGTGATGATCATTATCACTAGAAATGACCAATTATACTTGTTAGAGTGACAAATGATGATCATTATGAGTAGAAATGGCCAATTACACTTGTTAGAGTGACAAATGATGATAAATATCATTATAAATGACCAATTATACTTGTTAGAGTAACATATGATGATCATTATGAGTAGAAATGGCCAATTACACTTGTTATAGTGAGAGATGATGATCATTATAACTATAAATGACCTACTATACTTGTAAGAGTGACAAATAATGATCATTATGAGTAGAAATGGCCAATTACACTTGTTAGAGTGATAAATAATGATGATTATCACTGTAAATGACCAATTGTACTTGTTAGAGTGACAAATGATGATCATTATGAGTGAAATGGCCAATTACACTTGTTATAGTGAGAAATAATGATCATTATGACTAGAAATGACCCACTATACTTGTAAGAGTGACAAATGACGATTATTATCACTATATATAACCAATTATAGTAGTTAGACTGACAAATGATAACCATTATCACTAGAAATGGCCAATTACACTTGTAAGAGTGACAAGTGAATATCATTGTCACAAGAAATAACCCACTGTACTTATTTGAGTGACAAATTATGATCATTGTCACTAGAAAAGGCCAATTATACCTGTAAGAGTGACAAGTGATGATCATTATCACTAGAAATGACTAATTATACTTGTTATAGTGAGAAATGATGATAATTATCACTAGAAATGGTCAATTACACTTGTAAGAGTGACAAATAATGATCATTGTCACTAGAAATGACCTACTATACTTGTTACAGTGACAAATGATGATCATTATCTCTAGAAATGGCCTACATACTTGTTATAGTGAGAAATGATGATCCATACATATAGTCTTGTTTCGAAGGTCAAATTGATGTTTGTAAAATTTTATGTGTAGTTCCGAGCGCGTTATTCAATTGTTTCTATCTTCATCATACTTTTTCACTGTTAGTTAGAGTGACAAATTATGATGGTTATATCACTATAAGTGAGTAATTATACTTGTAAGAGTGATAAATTCATCTACGTTAATCACAAAAGACCAGTTAGAATAGTTAGACTGAGAGTTGATGATCATTGTCACTAGAAATGGCCAATTATACCTGTAAGAGTGACAAGTGATGATCATTATCACTAGAAATGACCAATTATACTTGTTAGAGTCGCAAATGATGATCATTATGAGTGGAAATGGCTAGTTACACTTGTTAGAGTGACAAATGATGATGAATATCACGATAAATGACCAATTATACTTTTTAGAGTAACATATGGTGATTATTATGAGTAGAAATGGCCAATTACACTTGTTATAGTGAGAGATGATGATCATTATGACTAGAAATGGCCCACTATACTTGTAAGAGTGACAAATGATGATCATTATGAGTAGAAATGGCCAATTACACTTGTTAGAGTGAAAAATGATGATGATTATCACAATAAATGACCAATTATACTTGTAATAGTGACAAATGATGATCATTATGAGTGAAATGGCAAATTACACTTGTTATAGTGAGATATGATGATCATTATGACTAGAAATGACCCACTATACACTTAAGAGTGACAAATGATGATTATTATCACAATCAATAACCAATTATGGTAGTTAGACTGACTAATGATGACCATTATCACTAGAAATGGCCAATTACACTTGTAAGAGTGACAAGTGATGATCATTGTCACGAAAATTGACCTACTGTACTTGTTAGAGTGACAAATGATGATCATTATCACTAGAAATGACCAATTATACTTGTTATAGTGAGAAATGATGATCATTGTCACTACAAATAGCCAATTATACTTGTAAGAGTGACAAGTGATGATCATTATCACTAGAAATGACCAATTACACTTGTTAGAGTGACAAATGATGATCATTATGAGTAGAAATGGCCAATTACACTTGTTAGAGTGACAAATGATGATAAATATCACTATAAATGACCAATTATACTTGGTAGAGTAAAATTTGATGATCATTATGAGTAGAAATGGCCAATTACACTTGTTATAGTGAGAGATGATGATCATTATAACTATAAATGACCTACTATACTTGTAAGAGTGACAAATGATGATCATTATGAGTAGAAACGGCCAATTACACTTGTTAGAGTGATAAATAATGATGATTATCACTGTAACTGACCAATTGTACTTGTTAGAGTGACAAATGATGATCATTATGTGTGAAATGGCAAATTACAATTGTTATAGTGAGAAATAATGATCATTATGACTAGAAATGACCCACTATACTTGTAAGAGTGACAAATGATGATTATTATCACTATATATAACCAATTATAGTAGTTAGACTAACAAATGATGACCATTATCACTAGAAATGGCCAATTACACTTGTAAGAGTGACAAGTGAATATCATTGTCACAAGAAATAACCCACTGTACTTGTTAGAATGACAAATTATGATCATTGTCACTTGAAATGGCCGATTATACCTGTAAGAGTGACAAGTGATGATCATTATCACTAGAAATGACCAATTATACTTGTTATAGTGAGAAATGATGATCATTATCACTAGAAATGGTCAATTACACTTGAAGAGTGACAAATGATGATCATTGTCACTAGAAATGACCTACTATACTTGTTAGAGTGACAAATGATGATCATTATCTCTAGAAATGGCCAACATACTTGTTATAGTGAGAAATGATGATCCATACATATAGTCTTGTTTCGAAGGTCAAATTGATGTTTGTAAAATTTTATGTGTCGTTCCGAGTGCGTTATTCAATTGTTTCTATCTTCATCATACTTTTTCACTATAAGTTAGAGTGACAAATTAATGGTTATATCACTATAAGTGAGTAATTATGCTTGTAAGAGTGATAAATTCATCTACGTTAATCACAAAAGACAAGTTAGAATAGTTAGACATAGAATTGATGATCATTGTCACTAGAAATGGCCAATTATACCTGTAAGAGTGACAAGTGATGATCATTATCACTAGAAATGACCAATTATACTTGTTAGAGTGGCAAATGATGATCATTATGAGCGGAAATGGCTAGTTACACTTGTTAGAGTGACAAATGATGATGAATATCACGATAAATGACCAATTATACTTTTTAGAGTAACATATGATGATTATTATGAGTAGAAATGGCCAATTACACTTGTTATAGTGACAGATGATGATCATTATCACTAGAAATGACCAATTATACTTGTAAGAGTGACAAATGATGATCATTATGAATAGAAATGGCCAATTACACTTGTTAGAGTGAAAAATGATGATGATTATCACAATAAATGACCAATTATACTTGTTATAGTGACAAATGATGATCATTATGAGTGATATGGGAAATTACACTTGTTATAGTGAGATATGATGATCATTATGACTAGAAATGACCCACTATACACTTAAGAGTGACAAATAATGATTATTATCACAATCAATAACCAATTATGGTAGTTAGACTGACTAATGATGACAATTATCACTAGAAATGGGCAATTACACTTGTAAGAGTGACAAGTGATGATCATTGTCACGAAAATTGACCTACTGTACTTGTAAGAGTGACAAATGATGATCATTGTCACTAGAAATGACCTACTATACTTGTTAGAGTGACAAATGATGATCATTATCACTAGAAATGACCAATTATACTTGTTATAGTGAGAAGTGATGATCATTGTCACTACAAATAGCCAATTATACTTGTAAGAGTGACAAGTGATGATCATTATCACTAGAAATGACCAATTATACTTGTTAGAGTGACAAATAATGATCATTATGAGTAGAAATGGCCAATTACACTTGTTAGAGTGACAAATGATGATAAATATCACTATAAATGACCAATTATACTTGTTAGAGTAACATATGATGATCATTATGAGTAGAAATGGCCAATTACACTTGTTATAGTGAGAGATGATGATCATTATAACTACAAATGACCTACTATACTTGTAAGAGTGACAAATGATGATCATTATCACTAGAAATGACCAATTATACTTGTTATAGTGAGAAGTGATGATCATTGTCACTACAAATAGCCAATTATACTTGTAAGAGTGACAAGTGATGATCATTATCACTAGAAATGACCAATTATACTTGTTAGAGTTACAAATAATGATCATTATGAGTAGAAATGGCCAATTACACTTGTTAGAGTGACAAATGATGATAAATATCACTATAAATGACCAATTATACTTGTTAGAGTAACATATGATGATCATTATGAGTAGAAATGGCCAATTACACTTGTTATAGTGAGAGATGATGATCATTATAACTATAAATGACCTACTATACTTGTAAGAGTGACAAATAATGATCATTATGAGTAGAAATGGCCAATTACACTTGTTAGAGTGATAAATAATGATGATTATCACTGTAAATGACCAATTGTACTTGTTAGAGTGACAAATGATGATCATTATGAGTGAAATGGCCAATTACACTTGTTATAGTGAGAAATAATGATCATTATGACTAGAAATGACCCACTATACTTGTAAGAGTGACAAATGACTATTATTATCACTATATATAACCAATTATAGTAGTTAGACTGACAAATGATAACCATTATCACTAGAAATGGCCAATTACACTTGTAAGAGTGACAAGTGAATATCATTGTCACAAGAAATAACCCACTGTACTTATTAGAGTGACAAATTATGATCATTGTCACTAGAAATGGCCAATTATACCTGTAAGAGTGACAAGTGATGATCATTATCACTAGAAATGACTAATTATACTTGTTATAGTGAGAAATGATGATAATTATCACTAGACATGGTCAATTACACTTGTAAGAGTGACAAATGCTGATCATTGTCACTAGAAATGACCTACTATACTTGTTAGAGTGACAAATGATGATCATTATCTCTAGAAATGGCCTACATACTTGTTATAGTGAGAAATGATGATCCATACATATAGTCTTGTTTCGAAGGTCAAATTGATGTTTGTAAAATTTTATGTGTAGTTCCGAGCGCGTTATTCAATTGTTTCTATCTTCATCATACTTTTTCACTGTTAGTTAGAGTGACAAATTATGATGGTTATATCACTATAAGTGAGTAATTATACTTGTAAGAGTGATAAATTAATCTACGTTAATCACAAAAGACCAGTTAGAATAGTTAGACTGAGAGTTGATGATCATTGTCACTAGAAATGGCCAATTATACCTGTAAGAGTGACAAGTGATGATCATTATCACTAGAAATGACCAATTATACTTGTTAGAGTCGCAAATGATGATCATTATGAGTGGAAATGGCTAGTTACACTTGTTAGAGTGACAAATGATGATGAATATCACGATAAATGACCAATTATACTTTTTAGAGTAACATATGGTGATTATTATGAGTAGAAATGGCCAATTACACTTGTTATAGTGAGAGATGATGATCATTATGACTAGAAATGGCCCACTATACTTGTAAGAGTGACAAATGATGATCATTATGAGTAGAAATGGCCAATTACACTTGTTAGAGTGAAAAATGATGATGATTATCACAATAAATGACCAATTATACTTGTTATAGTGACAAATGATGATCATTATGAGTGAAATGGCAAATTACACTTGTTATAGTGAGATATGATGATCATTATGACTAGAAATGACCCACTATACACTTAAGAGTGACAAATGATGATTATTATCACAATGAATAACCAATTATGGTAGTTAGACTGACTAATGATGACCATTATCACTAGAAATGGCCAATTACACTTGTAAGAGTGACAAGTGATGATCATTGTCACGAAAATTGACCGACTGTACTTGTTAGAGCGACAAATGATGATCATTATCACTAGAAATGACCAATTATACTTGTTATAGTGAGAAATGATGATCATTGTCACTACAAATAGCCAATTATACTTGTAAGAGTGACAAGTGATGATCATTATCACTAGAAATGACCAATTACACTTGTTAGAGTGACAAATGATGATCATTATGAGTAGAAATGGCCAATTACACTTGTTAGAGTGACAAATGATGATAAATATCACTATAAATGACCAATTATACTTGGTAGAGTAAAATTTGATGATCATTATGAGTAGAAATGGCCAATTACACTTGTTATAGTGAGAGATGATGATCATTATAACTATAAATGACCTACTATACTTGTAAGAGTGACAAATGATGATCATTATGAGTAGAAATGGCCAATTACACTTGTTAGAGTGATAAATAATGATGATTATCACTGTAAATGACCAATTGTACTTGTTAGAGTGACAAATGATGATCATTATGTGTGAAATGGCAAATTACAATTGTTATAGTGAGAAATAATGATCATTATGACTAGAAATGACCCACTATACTTGTAAGAGTGACAAATGATGATTATTATCACTATATATAACCAATTATAGTAGTTAGACTAACAAATGATGACCATTATCACTAGAAATGGCCAATTACACTTGTAAGAGTGACAAGTGAATATCATTGTCACAAGAAATAACCCACTGTACTTGTTAGAGTGACAAATTATGATCAGAAATGGCCGATTATACCTGTAAGAGTGACAAGTGATGATCATTATCACTAGAAATGACCAATTATACTTGTTATAGTGAGAAATGATGATCATTATCACTAGAAATGGTCAATTACACTTGTAAGAGTGACAAATGATGATCATTGTCACTAGAAATGACCTACTATACTTGTTAGAGTGACAAATGATGATCATTATCTCTAGAAATGGCCAACATACTTGTTATAGTGAGAAATGATGATCCATACATATAGTCTTGTTTCGAAGGTCAAATTGATGTTTGTAAAATTTTATGTGTCGTTCCGAGTGCGTTATTCAATTGTTTCTATCTTCATCATACTTTTTCACTATTAGTTAGAGTGACAAATTAATGGTTATATCACTATAAGTGAGTAATTATACTTGTAAGAGTGATAAATTCATCTACGTTAATCACAAAAGACAAGTTAGAATAGTTAGACATAGAATTGATGATCATTGTCACTAGAAATGGCCAATTATACCTGTAAGAGTGACAAGTGATGATCATTATCACTAGAAATGACCAATTATACTTGTTAAAGTGGCAAATGATGATCATTATGAGTGGAAATGGCTAGTTACACTTGTTAGAGTGACAAATGATGATGAATATCACGATAAATGACCAATTATACTTTTTAGAGTAACATATGATGATTATTATGAGTAGAAATGGCCAATTACACTTGTTATAGTGAGAGATGATGATCATTATCACTAGAAATGACCAATTATACTTGTTAAAGTGGCAAATGATGATCATTATGAGTGGAAATGGCTAGTTACACTTGTTAGAGTGACAAATGATGATGAATATCACGATAAATGACCAATTATACTTTTTAGAGTAACATATGATGATTATTATGAGTAGAAATGGCCAATTACACTTGTTATAGTGAGAGATGATGATCATTATCACTAGAAATGACCAATTATACTTGTTATAGTGAGAAATGATGATCCATACATATAGTCTTGTTTCGAAGGTCAAATTGATGTTTGTAAAATTTTATGTGTCGTTCCGAGTGCGTTATTCAATTGTTTCTATCTTCATCATACTTTTTCACTATTAGTTAGAGTGACAAATTAATGGTTATATCACTATAAGTGAGTAATTATACTTGTAAGAGTGATAAATTCATCTACGTTAATCACAAAAGACAAGTTAGAATACTTAGACATAGAATTGATGATCATTGTCACTAGAAATGGCCAATTATACCTGTAAGAGTGACAAGTGATGATCATTATCACTAGAAATGACCAATTATACTTGTTAAAGTGGCAAATGATGATCATTATGAGTGGAAATGGCTAGTTACACTTGTTAGAGTGACAAATGATGATGAATATCACGATAAATGACCAATTATACTTTTTAGAGTAACATATGATGATTATTATGAGTAGAAATGGCCAATTACACTTGTTATAGTGAGAGATGATGATCATTATCACTAGAAATGACCAATTATACTTGTAAGAGTGACAAATGATGATCATTATGAGTAGAAATGGCCAATTACACTTGTTAGAGTGAAAAATGATGATGATTATCACAATAAATGACCAATTATACTTGTTATAGTGACAAATGATGATCATTATGAGTGATATGGGAAATTACACTTGTTATAGTGAGATATGATGATCATTATGACTAGAAATGACCCACTATACACTTAAGAGTGACAAATAATGATTATTATCACAATCAATAACCAATTATGGTAGTTAGACTGACTAATGATGACAATTATCACTAGAAATGGGCAATTACACTTGTAAGAGTGACAAGTGATGATCATTGTCACGAAAATTGACCTACTGTACTTGTAAGAGTGACAAATGATGATCATTGTCACTAGAAATGACCTACTATACTTGTTAGAGTGACAAATGATGATCATTATCACTAGAAATGACCAATTATACTTGTTATAGTGAGAAGTGATGATCATTGTCACTACAAATAGCCAATTATACTTGTAAGAGTGACAAGTGATGATCATTATCACTAGGAATGACCAATTATACTTGTTAGAGTTACAAATAATGATCATTATGAGTAGAAATGGCCAATTACACTTGTTAGAGTGACAAATGATGATAAATATCACTATAAATGACCAATTATACTTGTTAGAGTAACATATGATGATCATTATGAGTAGAAATGGCCAATTACACTTGTTATAGTGAGAGATGATGATCATTATAACTATAAATGACCTACTATACTTGTAAGAGTGACAAATAATGATCATTATGAGTAGAAATGGCCAATTACACTTGTTAGAGTGATAAATAATGATGATTATCACTGTAAATGACCAATTGTACTTGTTAGAGTGACAAATGATGATCATTATGAGTGAAATGGCCAATTACACTTGTTATAGTGAGAAATAATGATCATTATGACTAGAAATGACCCACTATACTTGTAAGAGTGACAAATGACTATTATTATCACTATATATAACCAATTATAGTAGTTAGACTGACAAATGATAACCATTATCACTAGAAATGGCCAATTACACTTGTAAGAGTGACAAGTGAATATCATTGTCAAAAGAAATAACCCACTGTACTTATTAGAGTGACAAATTATGATCATTGTCACTAGAAATGGCCAATTATACCTGTAAGAGTGACAAGTGATGATCATTATCACTAGAAATGACTAATTATACTTGTTATAGTGAGAAATGATGATAATTATCACTAGACATGGTCAATTACACTTGTAAGAGTGACAAATGATGATCATTGTCACTAGAAATGACCTACTATACTTGTTAGAGTGACAAATGATGATCATTATCTCTAGAAATGGCCTACATACTTGTTATAGTGAGAAATGATGATCCATACATATAGTCTTGTTTCGAAGGTCAAATTGATGTTTGTAAAATTTTATGTGTAGTTCCGAGCGCGTTATTCAATTGTTTCTATCTTCATCATACTTTTTCACTGTTAGTTAGAGTGACAAATTATGATGGTTATATCACTATAAGTGAGTAATTATACTTGTAAGAGTGATAAATTAATCTACGTTAATCACAAAAGACCAGTTAGAATAGTTAGACTGAGAGTTGATGATCATTGTCACTAGAAATGGCCAATTATACCTGTAAGAGTGACAAGTGATGATCATTATCACTAGAAATGACCAATTATACTTGTTAGAGTCGCAAATGATGATCATTATGAGTGGAAATGGCTAGTTACACTTGTTAGAGTGACAAATGATGATGAATATCACGATAAATGACCAATTATACTTTTTAGAGTAACATATGGTGATTATTATGAGTAGAAATGGCCAATTACACTTGTTATAGTGAGAGATGATGATCATTATGACTAGAAATGGCCCACTATACTTGTAAGAGTGACAAATGATGATCATTATGAGTAGAAATGGCCAATTACACTTGTTAGAGTGAAAAATGATGATGATTATCACAATAAATGACCAATTATACTTGTTATAGTGACAAATGATGATCATTATGAGTGAAATGGCAAATTACACTTGTTATAGTGAGATATGATGATCATTATGACTAGAAATGACCCACTATACACTTAAGAGTGACAAATGATGATTATTATCACAATGAATAACCAATTATGGTAGTTAGACTGACTAATGATGACCATTATCACTAGAAATGGCCAATTACACTTGTAAGAGTGACAAGTGATGATCATTGTCACGAAAATTGACCGACTGTACTTGTTAGAGCGACAAATGATGATCATTATCACTAGAAATGACCAATTATACTTGTTATAGTGAGAAATGATGATCATTGTCACTACAAATAGCCAATTATACTTGTAAGAGTGACAAGTGATGATCATTATCACTAGAAATGACCAATTACACTTGTTAGAGTGACAAATGATGATCATTATGAGTAGAAATGGCCAATTACACTTGTTAGAGTGACAAATGATGATAAATATCACTATAAATGACCAATTATACTTGGTAGAGTAAAATTTGATGATCATTATGAGTAGAAATGGCCAATTACACTTGTTATAGTGAGAGATGATGATCATTATAACTATAAATGACCTACTATACTTGTAAGAGTGACAAATGATGATCATTATGAGTAGAAATGGCCAATTACACTTGTTAGAGTGATAAATAATGATGATTATCACTGTAAATGACCAATTGTACTTGTTAGAGTGACAAATGATGATCATTATGTGTGAAATGGCAAATTACAATTGTTATAGTGAGAAATAATGATCATTATGACTAGAAATGACCCACTATACTTGTAAGAGTGACAAATGATGATTATTATCACTATATATAACCAATTATAGTAGTTAGACTAACAAATGATGACCATTATCACTAGAAATGGCCAATTACACTTGTAAGAGTGACAAGTGAATATCATTGTCACAAGAAATAACCCACTGTACTTGTTAGAGTGACAAATTATGATCAGAAATGGCCGATTATACCTGTAAGAGTGACAAGTGATGATCATTATCACTAGAAATGACCAATTATACTTGTTATAGTGAGAAATGATGATCATTATCACTAGAAATGGTCAATTACACTTGTAAGAGTGACAAATGATGATCATTGTCACTAGAAATGACCTACTATACTTGTTAGAGTGACAAATGATGATCATTATCTCTAGAAATGGCCAACATACTTGTTATAGTGAGAAATGATGATCCATACATATAGTCTTGTTTCGAAGGTCAAATTGATGTTTGTAAAATTTTATGTGTCGTTCCGAGTGCGTTATTCAATTGTTTCTATCTTCATCATACTTTTTCACTATTAGTTAGAGTGACAAATTAATGGTTATATCACTATAAGTGAGTAATTATACTTGTAAGAGTGATAAATTCATCTACGTTAATCACAAAAGACAAGTTAGAATAGTTAGACATAGAATTGATGATCATTGTCACTAGAAATGGCCAATTATACCTGTAAGAGTGACAAGTGATGATCATTATCACTAGAAATGACCAATTATACTTGTTAAAGTGGCAAATGATGATCATTATGAGTGGAAATGGCTAGTTACACTTGTTAGAGTGACAAATGATGATGAATATCACGATAAATGACCAATTATACTTTTTAGAGTAACATATGATGATTATTATGAGTAGAAATGGCCAATTACACTTGTTATAGTGAGAGATGATGATCATTATCACTAGAAATGACCAATTATACTTGTTAAAGTGGCAAATGATGATCATTATGAGTGGAAATGGCTAGTTACACTTGTTAGAGTGACAAATGATGATGAATATCACGATAAATGACCAATTATACTTTTTAGAGTAACATATGATGATTATTATGAGTAGAAATGGCCAATTACACTTGTTATAGTGAGAGATGATGATCATTATCACTAGAAATGACCAATTATACTTGTTATAGTGAGAAATGATGATCCATACATATAGTCTTGTTTCGAAGGTCAAATTGATGTTTGTAAAATTTTATGTGTCGTTCCGAGTGCGTTATTCAATTGTTTCTATCTTCATCATACTTTTTCACTATTAGTTAGAGTGACAAATTAATGGTTATATCACTATAAGTGAGTAATTATACTTGTAAGAGTGATAAATTCATCTACGTTAATCACAAAAGACAAGTTAGAATAGTTAGACATAGAATTGATGATCATTGTCACTAGAAATGGCCAATTATACCTGTAAGAGTGACAAGTGATGATCATTATCACTAGAAATGACCAATTATACTTGTTAAAGTGGCAAATGATGATCATTATGAGTGGAAATGGCTAGTTACACTTGTTAGAGTGACAAATGATGATGAATATCACGATAAATGACCAATTATACTTTTTAGAGTAACATATGATGATTATTATGAGTAGAAATGGCCAATTACACTTGTTATAGTGAGAGATGATGATCATTATCACTAGAAATGACCAATTATACTTGTAAGAGTGACAAATGATGATCATTATGAGTAGAAATGGCCAATTACACTTGTTAGAGTGAAAAATGATGATGATTATCACAATAAATGACCAATTATACTTGTTATAGTGACAAATGATGATCATTATGAGTGATATGGGAAATTACACTTGTTATAGTGAGATATGATGATCATTATGACTAGAAATGACCCACTATACACTTAAGAGTGACAAATAATGATTATTATCACAATCAATAACCAATTATGGTAGTTAGACTGACTAATGATGACAATTATCACTAGAAATGGGCAATTACACTTGTAAGAGTGACAAGTGATGATCATTGTCACGAAAATTGACCTACTGTACTTGTAAGAGTGACAAATGATGATCATTGTCACTAGAAATGACCTACTATACTTGTTAGAGTGACAAATGATGATCATTATCACTAGAAATGACCAATTATACTTGTTATAGTGAGAAGTGATGATCATTGTCACTACAAATAGCCAATTATACTTGTAAGAGTGACAAGTGATGATCATTATCACTAGGAATGACCAATTATACTTGTTAGAGTTACAAATAATGATCATTATGAGTAGAAATGGCCAATTACACTTGTTAGAGTGACAAATGATGATAAATATCACTATAAATGACCAATTATACTTGTTAGAGTAACATATGATGATCATTATGAGTAGAAATGGCCAATTACACTTGTTATAGTGAGAGATGATGATCATTATAACTATAAATGACCTACTATACTTGTAAGAGTGACAAATAATGATCATTATGAGTAGAAATGGCCAATTACACTTGTTAGAGTGATAAATAATGATGATTATCACTGTAAATGACCAATTGTACTTGTTAGAGTGACAAATGATGATCATTATGAGTGAAATGGCCAATTACAGTTGTTATAGTGAGAAATAATGATCATTATGACTAGAAATGACCCACTATACTTGTAAGAGTGACAAATGACTATTATTATCACTATATATAACCAATTATAGTAGTTAGACTGACAAATGATAACCATTATCACTAGAAATGGCCAATTACACTTGTAAGAGTGACAAGTGAATATCATTGTCAAAAGAAATAACCCACTGTACTTATTAGAGTGACAAATTATGATCATTGTCACTAGAAATGGCCAATTATACCTGTAAGAGTGACAAGTGATGATCATTATCACTAGAAATGACTAATTATACTTGTTATAGTGAGAAATGATGATAATTATCACTAGACATGGTCAATTACACTTGTAAGAGTGACAAATGATGATCATTGTCACTAGAAATGACCTACTATACTTGTTAGAGTGACAAATGATGATCATTATCTCTAGAAATGGCCTACATACTTGTTATAGTGAGAAATGATGATCCATACATATAGTCTTGTTTCGAAGGTCAAATTGATGTTTGTAAAATTTTATGTGTAGTTCCGAGCGCGTTATTCAATTGTTTCTATCTTCATCATACTTTTTCACTGTTAGTTAGAGTGACAAATTATGATGGTTATATCACTATAAGTGAGTAATTATACTTGTAAGAGTGATAAATTAATCTACGTTAATCAGAAAAGACCAGTTAGAATAGTTAGACTGAGAGTTGATGATCATTGTCACTAGAAATGGCCAATTATACCTGTAAGAGTGACAAGTGATGATCATTATCACTAGAAATGACCAATTATACTTGTTAGAGTCGCAAATGATGATCATTATGAGTGGAAATGGCTAGTTACACTTGTTAGAGTGACAAATGATGATGAATATCACGATAAATGACCAATTATACTTTTTAGAGTAACATATGGTGATTATTATGAGTAGAAATGGCCAATTACACTTGTTATAGTGAGAGATGATGATCATTATGACTAGAAATGGCCCACTATACTTGTAAGAGTGACAAATGATGATCATTATGAGTAGAAATGGCCAATTACACTTGTTAGAGTGAAAAATGATGATGATTATCACAATAAATGACCAATTATACTTGTTATAGTGACAAATGATGATCATTATGAGTGAAATGGCAAATTACACTTGTTATAGTGAGATATGATGATCATTATGACTAGAAATGACCCACTATACACTTAAGAGTGACAAATGATGATTATTATCACAATGAATAACCAATTATGGTAGTTAGACTGACTAATGATGACCATTATCACTAGAAATGGCCAATTACACTTGTAAGAGTGACAAGTGATGATCATTGTCACGAAAATTGACCGACTGTACTTGTTAGAGCGACAAATGATGATCATTATCACTAGAAATGACCAATTATACTTGTTATAGTGAGAAATGATGATCATTGTCACTACAAATAGCCAATTATACTTGTAAGAGTGACAAGTGATGATCATTATCACTAGAAATGACCAATTACACTTGTTAGAGTGACAAATGATGATCATTATGAGTAGAAATGGCCAATTACACTTGTTAGAGTGACAAATGATGATAAATATCACTATAAATGACCAATTATACTTGGTAGAGTAAAATTTGATGATCATTATGAGTAGAAATGGCCAATTACACTTGTTATAGTGAGAGATGATGATCATTATAACTATAAATGACCTACTATACTTGTAAGAGTGACAAATGATGATCATTATGAGTAGAAATGGCCAATTACACTTGTTAGAGTGATAAATAATGATGATTATCACTGTAAATGACCAATTGTACTTGTTAGAGTGACAAATGATGATCATTATGTGTGAAATGGCAAATTACAATTGTTATAGTGAGAAATAATGATCATTATGACTAGAAATGACCCACTATACTTGTAAGAGTGACAAATGATGATTATTATCACTATATATAACCAATTATAGTAGTTAGACTAACAAATGATGACCATTATCACTAGAAATGGCCAATTACACTTGTAAGAGTGACAAGTGAATATCATTGTCACAAGAAATAACCCACTGTACTTGTTAGAGTGACAAATTATGATCAGAAATGGCCGATTATACCTGTAAGAGTGACAAGTGATGATCGTTATCACTAGAAATGACCAATTATACTTGTTATAGTGAGAAATGATGATCATTATCACTAGAAATGGTCAATTACACTTGTAAGAGTGACAAATGATGATCATTGTCACTAGAAATGACCTACTATACTTGTTAGAGTGACAAATGATGATCATTATCTCTAGAAATGGCCAACATACTTGTTATAGTGAGAAATGATGATCCATACATATAGTCTTGTTTCGAAGGTCAAATTGATGTTTGTAAAATTTTATGTGTCGTTCCGAGTGCGTTATTCAATTGTTTCTATCTTCATCATACTTTTTCACTATTAGTTAGAGTGACAAATTAATGGTTATATCACTATAAGTGAGTAATTATACTTGTAAGAGTGATAAATTCATCTACGTTAATCACAAAAGACAAGTTAGAATAGTTAGACATAGAATTGATGATCATTGTCACTAGAAATGGCCAATTATACCTGTAAGAGTGACAAGTGATGATCATTATCACTAGAAATGACCAATTATACTTGTTAAAGTGGCAAATGATGATCATTATGAGTGGAAATGGCTAGTTACACTTGTTAGAGTGACAAATGATGATGAATATCACGATAAATGACCAATTATACTTTTTAGAGTAACATATGATGATTATTATGAGTAGAAATGGCCAATTACACTTGTTATAGTGAGAGATGATGATCATTATCACTAGAAATGACCAATTATACTTGTAAGAGTGACAAATGATGATCATTATGAGTAGAAATGGCCAATTACACTTGTTAGAGTGAAAAATGATGATGATTATCACAATAAATGACCAATTATACTTGTTATAGTGACAAATGATGATCATTATGAGTGATATGGGAAATTACACTTGTTATAGTGAGATATGATGATCATTATGACTAGAAATGACCCACTATACACTTAAGAGTGACAAATAATGATTATTATCACAATCAATAACCAATTATGGTAGTTAGACTGACTAATGATGACAATTATCACTAGAAATGGGCAATTACACTTGTAAGAGTGACAAGTGATGATCATTGTCACGAAAATTGACCTACTGTACTTGTAAGAGTGACAAATGATGATCATTGTCACTAGAAATGACCTACTATACTTGTTAGACTGACAAATGATGATCATTATCACTAGAAATGACCAATTATACTTGTTATAGTGAGAAGTGATGATCATTGTCACTACAAATAGCCAATTATACTTGTAAGAGTGACAAGTGATGATCATTATCACTAGGAATGACCAATTATACTTGTTAGAGTTACAAATAATGATCATTATGAGTAGAAATGGCCAATTACACTTGTTAGAGTGACAAATGATGATAAATATCACTATAAATGACCAATTATACTTGTTAGAGTAACATATGATGATCATTATGAGTAGAAATGGCCAATTACACTTGTTATAGTGAGAGATGATGATCATTATAACTATAAATGACCTACTATACTTGTAAGAGTGACAAATAATGATCATTATGAGTAGAAATGGCCAATTACACTTGTTAGAGTGATAAATAATGATGATTATCACTGTAAATGACCAATTGTACTTGTTAGAGTGACAAATGATGATCATTATGAGTGAAATGGCCAATTACACTTGTTATAGTGAGAAATAATGATCATTATGACTAGAAATGACCCACTATACTTGTAAGAGTGACAAATGACTATTATTATCACTATATATAACCAATTATAGTAGTTAGACTGACAAATGATAACCATTATCACTAGAAATGGCCAATTACACTTGTAAGAGTGACAAGTGAATATCATTGTCAAAAGAAATAACCCACTGTACTTATTAGAGTGACAAATTATGATCATTGTCACTAGAAATGGCCAATTATACCTGTAAGAGTGACAAGTGATGATCATTATCACTAGAAATGACTAATTATACTTGTTATAGTGAGAAATGATGATAATTATCACTAGACATGGTCAATTACACTTGTAAGAGTGACAAATGATGATCATTGTCACTAGAAATGACCTACTATACTTGTTAGAGTGACAAATGATGATCATTATCTCTAGAAATGGCCTACATACTTGTTATAGTGAGAAATGATGATCCATACATATAGTCTTGTTTCGAAGGTCAAATTGATGTTTGTAAAATTTTATGTGTAGTTCCGAGCGCGTTATTCAATTGTTTCTATCTTCATCATACTTTTTCACTGTTAGTTAGAGTGACAAATTATGATGGTTATATCACTATAAGTGAGTAATTATACTTGTAAGAGTGATAAATTAATCTACGTTAATCAGAAAAGACCAGTTAGAATAGTTAGACTGAGAGTTGATGATCATTGTCACTAGAAATGGCCAATTATACCTGTAAGAGTGACAAGTGATGATCATTATCACTAGAAATGACCAATTATACTTGTTAGAGTCGCAAATGATGATCATTATGAGTGGAAATGGCTAGTTACACTTGTTAGAGTGACAAATGATGATGAATATCACGATAAATGACCAATTATACTTTTTAGAGTAACATATGGTGATTATTATGAGTAGAAATGGCCAATTACACTTGTTATAGTGAGAGATGATGATCATTATGACTAGAAATGGCCCACTATACTTGTAAGAGTGACAAATGATGATCATTATGAGTAGAAATGGCCAATTACACTTGTTAGAGTGAAAAATGATGATGATTATCACAATAAATGACCAATTATACTTGTTATAGTGACAAATGATGATCATTATGAGTGAAATGGCAAATTACACTTGTTATAGTGAGATATGATGATCATTATGACTAGAAATAACCCACTATACACTTAAGAGTGACAAATGATGATTATTATCACAATCAATAACCAATTATGGTAGTTAGACTGACTAATGATGACCATTATCACTAGAAATGGCCAATTACACTCGTAAGAGTGACAAGTGATGATCATTGTCACGAAAATTGACCTACTGTACTTGTTAGAGTGACAAATGATGATCATTATCACTAGAAATGACCAATTATACTTGTTATAGTGAGAAATGATGATCATTGTCACTACAAATAGCCAATTATACTTGTAAGAGTGACAAGTGATGATCATTATCACTAGAAATGACCAATTACACTTGTTAGAGTGACAAATGATGATCATTATGAGTAGAAATGGCCAATTACACTTGTTAGAGTGACAAATGATGATAAATATCACTATAAATGACCAATTATACTTGGTAGAGTAAAATTTGATGATCATTATGAGTAGAAATGGCCAATTACACTTGTTATAGTGAGAGATGATGATCATTATAACTATAAATGACCTACTATACTTGTAAGAGTGACAAATGATGATCATTATGAGTAGAAATGGCCAATTACACTTGTTAGAGTGATAAATAATGATGATTACCACTGTAAATGACCAATTGTACTTGTTAGAGTGACAAATGATGATCATTATGTGTGAAATGGCAAATTACAATTGTTATAGTGAGAAATAATGATCATTATGACTAGAAATGACCCACTATACTTGTAAGAGTGACAAATGATGATTATTATCACTATATATAACCAATTATAGTAGTTAGACTAACAAATGATGACCATTATCACTAGAAATGGCCAATTACACTTGTAAGAGTGACAAGTGAATATCATTGTCCCAAGAAATAACCCACTGTACTTGTTAGAGTGACAAATTATGATCATTGTCACTTGAAATGGCCGATTATACCTGTAAGAGTGACAATTGATGATCATTATCACTAGAAATGACCAATTATACTTGTTATAGTGAGAAATGATGATCATTATCACTAGAAATGGTCAATTACACTTGTAAGAGTAACAAATGATGATCATTGTCACTAGAAATGACCTACTATACTTGTTAGAGTGACAAATGATGATCATTATCTCTAGAAATGGCCAACATACTTGTTATAGTGAGAAATGATGATCCATACATATAGTCTTGTTTCGAAGGTCAAATTGATGTTTGTAAAATTTTATGTGTCGTTCCGAGTGCGTTATTCAATTGTTTCTATCTTCATCATACTTTTTCACTATTAGTTAGAGTGACAAATTAATGGTTATATCACTATAAGTGAGTAATTATACTTGTAAGAGTGATAAATTCATCTACGTTAATCACAAAAGACAAGTTAGAATAGTTAGACATAGAATTGATGATCATTGTCACTAGAAATGGCCAATTATACCTGTAAGAGTGACAAGTGATGATCATTATCACTAGAAATGACCAATTATACTTGTTAGAGTGGCAAATGATGATCATTATGAGTGGAAATGGCTAGTTACACTTGTTAGAGTGACAAATGATGATGAATATCACGATAAATGACCAATTATACTTTTTAGAGTAACATATGATGATTATTATGAGTAGAAATGGCCAATTACACTTGTTATAGTGAGAGATGATGATCATTATCACTAGAAATGACCAATTATACTTGTAAGAGTGACAAATGATGATCATTATGAGTAGAAATGGCCAATTACACTTGTTAGAGTGAAAAATGATGATGATTATCACAATAAATGACCAATTATACTTGTTATAGTGACAAATGATGATCATTATGAGTGATATGGGAAATTACACTTGTTATAGTGAGATATGATGATCATTATGACTAGAAATGACCCACTATACACTTAAGAGTGACAAATAATGATTATTATCACAATCAATAACCAATTATGGTAGTTAGACTGACTGATGATGACAATTATCACTAGAAATGGCCAATTACACTTGTAAGAGTGACAAGTGATGATCATTGTCACGAAAATTGACCTACTGTACTTGTAAGAGTGACAAATGATGATCATTGTCACTAGAAATGACCTACTATACTTGTTAGAGTGACAAATGATGATCATTATCACTAGAAATGACCAATTATACTTGTTATAGTGAGAAGTGATGATCATTGTCACTACAAATAGCCAATTATACTTGTAAGAGTGACAAGTGATGATCATTATCACTAGAAATGACCAATTATACTTGTTAGAGTGACAAATAATGATCATTATGAGTAGAAATGGCCAATTACACTTGTTAGAGTGACAAATGATGATAAATATCACTATAAATGACCAATTATACTTGTTAGAGTAACATATGATGATCATTATGAGTAGAAATGGCCAATTACACTTGTTATAGTGAGAGATGATGATCATTATAACTATAAATGACCTACTATACTTGTAAGAGTGACAAATGATGATCATTATGAGTAGAAATGGCCAATTACACTTGTTAGAGTGATAAATAATGATGATTATCACTGTAAATGACCAATTGTACTTGTTAGAGTGACAAATGATGATCATTATGAGTGAAATGGCCAATTACAGTTGTTATAGTGAGAAATAATGATCATTATGACTAGAAATGACCCACTATACTTGTAAGAGTGACAAATGATGATTATTATCACTATATATAACCAATTATAGTAGTTAGACTGACAAATGATGACCATTATCACTAGAAATGACCAATTACACTTGTAAGAGTGACAAGTGATGATCATTGTCACAAGAAATAACCCACTGTACTTGTTAGAGTGACAAATTACGATCATTATCACTAGAAATGACCAATTATACTTGTTATAGTGAGAAATGATGATCATTGTCGCTACAAATAGCCAATTACACTTGTAACAGTGACATGTGATGATCATTATCACTAGAAATGACCAATTATACTTGTTAGAGTGACAAATGATGATCATTATGAGTGGAAATGGCTACTTACACTTGTTAGATTGACAAATGATGATGAATATTACTATAAATGACCAATTATACTTGTTAGAGTGACAAATGATGATCATTATGATGCAATCGAAAATACGAAAGCGATAAAGAGATAAAAGTGAGACGAGACTTACACTAAAGTCGAGTAGCAACGGAGAACTTGTTCCGTTACACCCCGAACGATTGGAAAGAATCACCTAACACTATGCAACTATCCTCAAGAATCACGTGCTTCTTGCAAATAGAATGGTCGGGGAGGTTTGAGGTTCAACTTGGAATCGCCCAATTGAAATTCAAGCCAAGAATCAAGGTTTCAATAGAGAGTATTTCTCTTGTGTTTTTGTATTCAAAGATAGGTTTTTTTTTGAGTTCAAGACCTAATGAAGGCTTTTATAGCCTTTTACAACATGTAATGAAGTGTCTAAAATACCCCTAAGTGGGTTTAAACAATAGAAGCCACTTAGGGCCAAAGTGGGAATTACACACACAAAATAACCAAAATTCGGATGGGTTCACAACAGGGGTAGGCGGTCCGCCCACCCCTAGTAGGCGCTCCGCCCTGTTCAACATCCTGAGGCCACCAGTAAAGGAGGCGGTCCGCCTCTCCCAAAATCCAGAGAGTGCACAACTTCTAGGCGGTCCGCCTCTTCAGGTAGGCGGTCCGCCTCTTCCTGAAGCCTCTTGGGGTGTTTCCATTTGTGTCTCTTGAGCCTCTCCAAGTGTCCTAGGTGGTCCTCCTTCCATGGTGCTCCATTGCATGATCTTCAAGTGGTTCCGGAGCTCTCAACATCCATGCCTTTCCAAACCAAGTGTAGGTGAGTGTCTTGTATCTCCTTAGCTTGACTTCGAGTGAATGGCCTCGATGCAATTTGGGTTGCATCATCCTCCCCTTCTTGAGAAGATTTCGTCCTCGAAATTAAGGCGTCCTCCTCCAAGGTATCATTACCTACATCAAAAGAAGTCAAGTCACTAACATTGAAAGTGGTGGAAACATTATACTCACCGGGCAAATCTATCACATATGCATTGTTGTTGATCTTGGACAACACTTGGAAAGGGCCATCTCCTCTTGGTGCCAACTTCCCCTTCCTATGATTTGGAAATCTTTCCTTGCGGAAGTGCACCCATACCCAATCTCCCTTCTTGAAATCCACCTTCTTTCTTCCTTTGTTTTTCTATGTTGCTATCTTCTCATAGGCCTCCTCCAAAGTCTTCCGCGCCTTGGCATGAAGTTCAAGCAATGTCTTGGCCCGAGCTTTACCTTCAAAATCAACAACCACGTCCCTTGGCAAAGGGGTAAGATCAAGGGGAATCAAGGGGTTAAAACCATAAACACACTCAAAAGGAGTCATGCCAATCATACGATGCAAAGTTCGGTTATATGCAAACTCCATGAGTGGTAGCTTATCAATCCAAGTCCCGGCCTTTCCTTTGGTCATAGCTCTAAGTAGAGCTCCCAAAGTCCGGTTCACCACCTCGGTTTGCCCGTCGGTTTGAGGGTGGTGGGACGTGGAAAAGAGCAATTTGGTGCCAAGAGCACCCCACAAACACTTCCAAAAATGGCTAAGGAACTTGGAGTCCCTATCACTAACAATGGTGCGAGGCACCCCATGCAATTTCAAGACATTATCAATAAACAAAGAAGCTACATGTTGTGCATCATTAGTCTTTTTGCAAGGAATGAAGTGAGCCATCTTGGAGAACCTATCAACGACAACATAAATGCTATCGTGTCCTCCTCTAGTCCGGGGTAAAGCCATCACGAAATCCATAGAGATATCAACCCACGGACTAGTAGGTACGGGTAAAGGAGTGTACAAGCCATGGTTGTTGGACTTAGACTTGGCCTTCTTGCAATCCAAGCAAGCATTGCAAAAACGTTCCACAAGAGGCCTCATTTTCGGCCAATGGAATTGTTCTTTAAGTATGGCCATAGTCTTGTCCACCCCAAAGTGACCCATCAAGCCCCCGCAATGTGCTTCTTGCACTAGCACATCTCTCCAAGAGGACTCGGGGACACACACTCTCCCGTTCTTGAAGATGTAGCCATCCACCCATTGATACTTTTCCACCCTTTCCCCACTCACTAGAGCTTCATGAATGCTCTTGAGCTTTGGGTCATGCTCATACAAAGATTTTATACTTTCAAAACCCATGAGCCTAGAAGCTAAAGTGGTAGCAAGGGCGAACTTCCTAGAAAGCGCATCGGCTACAACATTGTCCTTACCCTTCTTGTAATGAATTACATAGGGAAAGGACTCAATAAACTCCACCCACTTGGCATGTCTCTTATTCAACTTCTCTTGACCTCTTAGATGCTTGAATGACTCATGGTCACTCTTGATCACGAATTCCCGAGGCCATAGATAGTGTTCCCAATGGGCCAAAGCTCTCACGAGGGCATACAACTCCTTGTCATACGTGGAGTAATTCAAGGTTGCGCCCTTCAACTTCTCACTAAAGTAGGCAACGGGTTTCCCTTCTTGCATGAGAACACCCCCAATTCCCACCCCCGAGGCATCACATTCTACCTCAAAAGCCTTCCCGAAGTCGGGCAATTGCAACAATGGGGCGGTACTTAGCCTACTTTTCAATTCTTGGAAAGCCTTTTCTTGCGGCTCTCCCCAAACAAAGGGCTTGTCTTTTTTCACCAACTCGGTGAGTGGTGTGGCGATGGTGCTAAAGTCTCTAACAAAGCGCCTATAGAAACTAGCTAGGCCATGGAAACTCCTCACATGAGAAACGGTGGTAGGAGTTGGCCAATCTCTAATGGCTTCAACTTTGGACTCATCAACTTCTACACCATTGGCACTAACAACAAAGCCCAAAAAGACAACCTTTTCAACACAAAAGGCGCACTTCTTAAAGTTGGCATAGAGCTTTTCGGCTCGTAGCACTTCAAGCACTTGACTCAAGTGGCCCACATGGTCGTCTATTGACTTCCTATAAATCAATATGTCATCAAAGTAGACGACCACGAATTTGTTGATGAATGGCTTAAGCACGTGGTTCATTAATCTCATGAAAGTGCTAGGTGCGTTGGAGAGGCCGAAGGGCATCACCAACCATTCATATAGACCAAACTTGGTCTTGAATGCGGTTTTCCACTCATCCCCGGGTTTCATCCGGATTTGATGGTAGCCGGACCTAAGGTCTATTTTAGAAAAGACACTAGAACCACTAAGCTCATCCAACATATCATCCAAACGAGGTATGGGATGTCGATACTTTACCGTGATCTTGTTGACCGCTCGACAATCCACACACATCCTCCAAGTACCATCCTTCTTTGGAACGAGGATCACGGGCACGGCACAAGGACTCAAGCTTTCCCTCACCAAGCCCTTTGTAAGCAATTCATCAATTTGTTTTTGCAACTCCCTCGTGTCCTTAGGATTGCTTCTATATGCCGGCTTGTTGGGAATTTGAGATCCCGGGACAAAGTCAATTTGATGCTCAATACCCCTCAAGGGAGGTAATCCATCCGGCATCTCCTCCGGAAACATGTCCTCATAGACCTTCAAAACATTTTCAATGGCACTAGGCAAAGGGTTAGGGTTAGATAAATAATCACTTTCGGAATTTAAAACCATACCTTTGTGCACTAGGCATATGAGCATCTTGGTGCCATCATTACCTTTCAAAATCTCACCCGGTTGCATCATGGCACACATGCGACCGGTGGAAGAAGGTGGAGTCTCGGCCAAAGGTTTGGCCACAACCGGGGACTTGGCCTTAGCCGCTTCCCTCAACTCTTTCATGCGCCGATAGTCTTCACTTACTTGCTTTGGGGACAAGGGTGTGAGCACAAACTTCTTCCCCTCATGTCTAACCGTGTAAGTGTTGGCCCAGCCATCATGAACCACTTGTTTGTCGTATTGCCACGGCCTACCAAATAAAAGGTGGCATGCTTGCATTGGCACCACGTCAAACATGTGTTCATCTTGATAGTTCCCTATCTTGAACCTAATCAAGACTTGTTTCAATACCCTCAATTCCCCACACTCGCTCAACCATTGCAAACGGTAGGGATTAGGGTGCTTTTGGGTGGTCAATTTCAATTGTGAGACCAAGGATTGGCTCACCACATTCGCACAACTACCCGAGTCTATGATCATGGAACACACTTGCCCCTTCACTCTACACCGAGCATGGAACAAGTTTTCCCTTTGCTCATCTTCCCTCTCTTCACTCACCATGGTTCCCAAAATGCGGCGAACCACAAGGAACATATTAGGGTCATCCCCCTCCGTCACTCTCTCTTCACCCTCACCCTCAACTTCCTCACTCTCCTCCTCAACTTCTCCCTCGGACTCACTTTCCCCCTCATAGACCAACCCATCATCCATCACAATCATTGTTTTCTGGGTAGGGCACTCTTTGGCAAAGTGGCCATAACCCTTGCATTTATGACATTGGAAAGAAGAAGAAGAAAGAGTATTTAAAGTAGTTTTAGAAGTACCTCCAACCTCTTTGTGGTCGCTTCTCGGGGTAGCCTTCTCAAAAGGCTTCTTGACATCTCGACTCCCACTCGCACCACTTGTGTATGGGGCCTTCCATTCTTTGGGGCGAGTTGTTGGAGTGGTAGTGGTAGTACTCCTATAGCGAGGAGCCTTCTCTTCTTTGAGCCACTTCTCGGCCTCAACCGCGGCATCACACACATCTTGTAGAGAGTGGAAGATGTGTAGCCTCAATTGGGAAGCAATCTCCCTACTCAAGCCACTTTTGAAACGGATGATAGCTTGTTCCTCATCCTCCGTTTCCATATCAAGAGCCATCCGGTTCTTCTCAAAGTCGTTGAAATATTCATCAACGGACTTGTAGCCTTGTTTCAATTCATAGAGCCTTTTGAATTGCTCTTGTCGATACTTGGGAGTCACATACTTGTTGCTCATTATTTCTTTAAACTCTTCCCAAGTGATGTTCATCCGCAACCCAAGTCGTCTCCTTGATCGCTTCATGGATTCCCACCATGTAGAGGCATAGGATTCAAAGGAAGCAATGGCATATGTAGCCTTCTTCTCCTCGGACATATCATTCGTGTCAAAGACCCGCTCCAATTGAACCTTCCATTCTAAGAAAGCCTCCGGATCACTAGTCCCCTTGAAAGGTGGGATAGTGATCTTAACACTATTGAGGTTAATGTCACGACCCCCACGATGTGGTCCCGGTTGACCCCCGTAGTAGTCTTCAACCTCATCATACTCCCTTCTCAAGTCCCTTCCCATGAAAGCCCTTGAAGGTCCTCGACCTCGCCCACGACCTCCAACTACTCCTCGGCCTCTGTTCATCGCTCTCCTAGGTGGATAATGAGCATCAAAATCATCATCTAAACCGAGGCCCTCCCCTTCTTGAGCTTCATCAACTTGCTCAAGAGGAATCACATTTCTTCGGGGCCTTAAGAGTGGGACATCTCCTTGGGGATTGCCCAAGGGTTGGGGAGTGCCCAACGATCTTTCTCTAGCAAGAGTCTCATCCCTCAACCGTTGTCGACGAACTAACTCCGCATATTGATCCGGCTTCATCATTGAATCATCACTCGTGCCTTCATTGGCATCCTTTTGGACACTCGGGGTCCTTTCCTTTTCAAAGACTTCCATTCTAAGGTTCAAGGTTTTCACCTCGGCCAATAGACTAGCCAAGACGTCAACGGGAACCTCAATGGTTGATTTGGCCTTCTCATCCGCCATTGTACCTACAACAATCAAAAACAAGTAAAGAGATTAGAGTAAAAATCCTCACTCGCTCCCTCACCTGTTTGATTGTCCCTCGGGTTCACTCTTGTTTTGGGGTAGGTTCACTCAAGCTCGAATTCAAAAGTCTTCCTCGGAGTTGAACAACTACCTCAACAACCAAACAATCCAACAAGTTCCCAATGCTCTTCGGGAAGAGTGGAGTTAATGGGACTCTATGGGCATTCGGCTTTTAAGTGAGCACTTGAGCCAAAGAAATTCTACGAGTCTTCTTTGAAGTTATCAACACCAACACGCACGAATATCCTAAGCGCTCAATGAGTTAGTACTAGTTGAGTAGGAGAATTACTCACAAAGTACTAACCGGAAGTAACGGAAGCAAAGAAAACACGAAAACTTACGAAACAAACTACCCGGACTCCTTCCCAGTGGGAGGCGGTCCGCCTATAGACTGAGGCGGAGGGCCTTAAAAAGGTCCAGAGGGCAGGCAGCAGGGAGGCGGTCCGCCTATAGGGAGGGGCGGTCCGCCTAAGGCCTGACCCTGCAGATTTTCAACTCCGTTTTCTTGGTTTTTGGCACCCGATTTTCCAATGTTTTCAAGGAGTTTTGGATATGTAATGGTACCCCAAGTTGTTTTGGACTATAACAAGCAAACCCCAATGGTTTAATCCAACAAACAACCAATAAACAACTTGTTTCAAGAAATTGGAGCAAGTTCTTCAAAATTTTCAAAACTTCACGACTTTAAAATTTCGATTTTCAATCCGCTACTCCAAATGATGTTATAAGGGTATTAAAACGACGGGGTAACTATAAGGAACAATCCCCGATACCAAACAACCACAAAATCATAACATCAAACAAGTTTTAGCAAATTTTGCAAAATACCCAACCTAGGGTTCAAATTTTCCAACTTTTGATTTTCAACTCCAAAATGTGTTTTGTTGGTACCCAATTGTCGGGTTCACGTAAACAAACAATCCCCGATAATCAAAACCAACAAAATCGTATCAACCAACGATTTCTAGCAAATTTTTGGGTTTTCTAGTTTTTGAATTTTTTTCTTCTTTTTCAATGAAACAAGAACAAGAACACGAAAATAAACACGGAACATAAAAGACAAGCACAAAGAGTAGGACGAGGGCTCGTAAGAACGCAACCCTAGCCTTGCTCTGATACCAACTGATGCAATCGAAAATACGAAAGCGATAAAGAGATAAAAGTGAGACGAGACTTACACTAAAGTCGAGTAGCAACGGAGAACTTGTTCCGTTACACCCCGAACGATTGGAAAGAATCACCTAACACTATGCAACTATCCTAGAGAATCACGTGGTTCTTGCAAATAGAATGGTCGGGCAGGTTTGAGGTTCAACTTGGAATCGCCCAATTGAAATTCAAGCCAAGAATCAAGGTTTCAATAGAGAGTATTTCTCTTGTGTTTTTGTATTCAAAGATAGGTTGTTTTTTAGTTCAAGACCTAATGAAGGCTTTTATAGCCTTTTACAACATGTAATGAAGTGTCTAAAATACCCCTAAGTGGGTTTAAACAATAGAAGCCACTTAGGGCCAAAGTTGGAATTACACACACAAAATAACCAAAATTCGGATGGGTTCACAACAGGGGTAGGCGGTCCGCCCACCCCTAGTAGGCGCTCCGCCCTGTTCAACATCCTGAGGCTACCAGTAAAGGAGGCGGTCCGCCTCTTCAGGTAGGCGGTCCGCCTCTTCCTGAAGCCTCTTGGGGTGTTTCCATTTGTGTCTCTTGAGCCTCTCCAAGTGTCCTAAGTGGTCCTCCTTCCATGGTGCTCCATTGCATGATCTTCAAAGTGGTTCCGGAGCTCTCAACATCCATGCCTTTTCAAACCAAGTGTAGGTGAGTGTCTTGTATCTCCTTAGCTTGACTTCGAGTGAATGGCCTCGATGTAATTTGGGTTGCATCACATTATGAGTAGAGATGGCCAATTACACTTGTTATAGTGAGAAAGATGATCATTATGAATAGAAATGACCCACTATACTTGTAAGAGTGACAAATAATGATAATTATGAGTAGAAATGGCCAATTACACTTGTTAGAGTATTAAATGATGATGATTATCATTATAAATGACCAATTATATTTGTTAGAGTTACAAATGATGATCATTATCGCTATAACTGGCCAATTACACTTGTAAGAGTGAGAAATGATGATCATTATGAGTAGAAATGACCAATTACACTTGTTAGAGTGAAAAATGTTGATGATTATCACAATAAATGACCAATTATAGTTGTTAGAGTGACAAAAGATGATCATTATGAGTAGAAATTGCCAATTACACTTGTTAGAGTGATAAGTGATGATGATTATCACTATAAATGACAAATTATATTTATTAGAGTGACAAATGATAATCATTATGAGTAGAAATTGCCAATTACATTTGTTATAGTGAGAAATGACCATCATTATCACTAGAAATGGTCAATTACACTTGTTAGAGTGACAAATGATGATCATTGTCACTAGAAATGGCCAACATACTTGTTATAGTGAGAAATGATGATCAATACATATAGTCTTGTTTCGAACGTCAAATTGATGTTTGTAAAATTTTATGTGTCGTTTCGAGCGCGTTCTTCAATTGTTTCTATCTTCATCCTATTTTTTCACTATTAGAGTAGTTAGAGTGACAAATTATGATGGTTATATCACTATAAGTGAGGAATTATACTTGTAAGAGTGATAAATTCATCTATGTTAATCACAAAAGACCAGTTAGAATAGTTAGACTGAGAATTGATGATCATTGTCACTAGAAATGGCCAATTATACCTGCAAGAGTGACAAGTGATGATCATTATCACTAGAAATGACCAATTATACTTGTTAGAGTGACAAATGATGATCATTATGAGTGGAAATGGCTAGTTACACTTGTTAGAGTGACAAATGATGATGAATATCACTATAAATGACCAATTATACTTGTTAGAGTGACAAATGATGATCATTATGAGTAGAGATGGCCAATTACACTTGTTATAGTGAGAAATGATGATTATTATGAATAGAAATGACCCACTATACTTGTAAGAGTGACAAATAATGATAATTATGAGTAGAAATAGCCAATTACACTTGTTAGAGTATTAAATGATGATGATTATCACTATAAATGACCAATTATATTTGTTAGAGTGAAATGATGATCATTATCGCTATAACTGGCCAATTACGCTTGTAAGAGTGAGAAATGATGATCATTATGAGTAGAAATGGCCAATTACACTTGTTAGAGTGAAAAATGATGATGATTATCACAATAAATGACCAATTATAGTTGTTAGAGTGACAAATTATGATCATTATGAGTAGAAATGGCCAATTACACTTGTTAGAGTGATAGGTGATTATGATTAGCACAATAAATGACCAAATATACTTGTTAGAGTGACAAATGATGATCATTATGAGTAGAAATTGCCAATTACATATGTTATACTGAGAAATGATGATCATGATCACTAGAAATGGTCGATTACACGTGTAAGAGTGACAAGTGATGATCATTGTCACTAGAAATGACCTACTATACTTGTTAGAGTGACATATGATGCTCATTATCACTAGAAATGACCAATTATACTTTTTATATTGAGAAATCATGATCTATACATATAGTCTTGTTTCGAACCTCAAATTGATGTTTGTAAAATTTTATGTGTTGTTTCGAGCGCGGTCTTCAATTGTTTCTATCTTCATCATATTTTTTCACTATTAGAGTAGTTAGAGTGACAAATTATGATGGTTATATCACTATAAGTTACGAATTATACTTGTAAGAGTGATAAATTCATTTGCATTAATCACAAAAGACCAGTTAGAATAGTTAGACTGAGAATTGATGATCATTGTCACTAGAAATGGCCAATTATACCTGTAAGAGTGACAAGTGATGATCATTATCACTAGAAATGACCAATTATACTTGTTAGAGTGAGAAATGATGATCATTATGAGTAGAAATGGCCAATTACACTTGTTAGAGTGACAAATGATGTTGAATATCACGATAAATGACCAATTATACTTGTTAGAGTAACGTATGATGATCATTATGAGTAGAAATGGCCAATTACACTTGTTATAGTGAGAGATGATGATCATTATGACTAGAAATGACCTAATATACTTGTAAGAGTGACAAATAATGATCATCATGAGTAGAAATGGCAACTTACACTTGTTAGAGTGAAAAATGATGATGATTATCACAATAAATGACCAATTATACTTGTTATAGTGACAAATGATGATCATTATGAGTGAAATGGCAAATTACACTTGTTATAGTGAGATATGATGATCATTATGACTAGAAATGACCCACTATACACTTAAGAGTGACAAATGATGATTATTATCACAATCAATAACCAATTATGGTAGTTAGACTGACTAATGATGACCATTATCACTAGAAATGGCCAATTACACTTGTCAGAGTGACAAGTGATGATCGTTGTCACGAAAATTGACCTACTGTACTTGTTAGAGTGACAAATGATGATCATTATCACTAGAAATGACCAATTATACTTGTTATAGTGAGAAATGATGATCATTGTCACTACAAATAGCCAATTATACTTGTAAGAGTGACAAGTGATGATCATTATCACTAGAAATGACCAATTATACTTGTTAGAGTGACAAATGATGATCATTATGAGTAGAAATGGCCAATTACACTTGTTAGAGTGACAAAGGATGATAAATATCACTATAAATGACCAATTATAGTTGTTAGAGTAACATATGATGATCATTATGAGTAGAAATGGCCAATTACACTTGTTATAGTGAGAGATGATGATCATTATAACTATAAATGACCTACTATACTTGTAAGAGTGACAAATGATGATCATTATGAGTAGAAATGGCCAATTACACTTGTTAGAGTGATAAATAATGATGATTATCACTGTAAATGACCAATTGTACTTGTTAGAGATACAAATGATGATCATTATGAGTGTAATGGCCAATTACACTTGTTATAGTGAGAAATAATGATCATTATGACTAGAAATAACCCACTATACTTGTAAGAGTGACAAATGATGATTATTATCACTATATATAACCAATTATAGTAGTTAGACTGACAAATGATGACCATTATCACTAGAAATGGCCAATTACACTTGTAAGAGTGACAAGTGACGATCATTGTCATAAGAAATAACCCACTGTACTTGTTAGAGTGACAAATTATGATCATTATCACTAGAAATGACCAATTATACTTGTTATAGTGAGAAATGATGATCATTGTCGCTACAAATAGCCAATTACACTTGTAACAGTGACAAGTGATGATCATTATCACTAGAAATGACCAATTATACTTGTTAGAGTGACAAATGATGATCATTATGAGTGGAAATGGCTAGTTACACTTGTTAGAGTGACAAATGATGATGAATATCACTATAAATGACCAATTATACTTGTTAGAGTGACAAATGATGATTATTATGAGTAGAGATTGCCAATTACACTTGTTATAGTGAGAAATGATGATCATTATGAATAAAAATGACCCACTATACTTGTAAAAGTGACAAATAATGATAATTATGAGTAGAAATGGCCAATTACACTTGTTAGAGTATTAAATGATGATGATTATCATTTTAAATGACCAATTATACTTGTTAGAGTGAAAAATGATGATCATTATCGCTATAACTGGCCAATTACACTTGTAAGAGTGAGAAATGATGATCATTATGAGTAGAAACGACCAATTACACTTGTTAGAGTGAAAAATGATGATGATTATCACAATAAATGACAAATTATAGTTGTTAGAGTGACAAATGATGATCATTATGAGTAGAAATGGCCAATTACACTTGTTAGAGTGATAAGTGATGATGATTATCACTATAAATGACCAATTATATTTATTAGAGTGTCAAATGATAATCATTATGAGTAGAAATTGCCAATTACATTTGTTATAGTGAGAAATGACCATCATTATTGGTCAATTACACTTGTTAGAGTGACAAATGATTATCATTGTCACTAGAGATGGCCAACATACTTGTTATAGTGAGAAATGATGATCCATACATATAGTCTTGTTTCGAACGTCAAATTGATGTTTGTAAAATTTTATGTGTCGTTCCGAGCGCGTTCTTCAATTGTTTCTATCTTCATCCTATTTTTTCACTATTAGAGTAGTTAGAGTGAAAAATTATGATGGTTATATCACTATAAGTGAGGAATTATACTTGTAAGAGTGATAAATTCATCTACGTTCATCACAAAAGACCAGTTAGAATAGTTAGACTGAGACTTGATGATCACTGTCACTAGAAATGGCCAATTATACCTGTAAGAGTGACAAGTGATGATCATTATCACTAGAAATGACCAATTATACTTGTTAGAGTGACAAATGATGATCATTATGAGTGGAAATGGCTAGTTACACTTGTTAGAGTGACAAATGATGAGGAATATCACTATAAATGACCAATTATACTTGTTAGAGTGACAAATGATGATCATTATGAGTAGAGATGGCCAATTACACTTATTATAGTGAGAAATGATGATTATTATGAATAGAAATGACCCACTATACTTGTAAGAGTGACAAATAATGATAATTATGAGTAGAAATAGCCAATTACACTTGTTAGAGTATTAAATGATGATGATTATCACTATAAATGACCAATTATATTTGTTAGAGTGAAATGATGATCATTATCGCTATAACTGGCCAATTACGCTTGTACGAGTGAGAAATGATGATCATTATGAGTAGAAATAGCCAATTACACTTGTTAGAGTGAAAAATGATGATGATTATCACAATAAATGACCAATTATAGTTGTTAGAGTGACAAATGATGATCATTATGAGTAGAAATTGCCAATTACACTTGTTAGAGTGATAGGTGATTATGATTATCACAATAAATGACCAAATATACTTGTTAGAGTGACAAATGATGATCATTATGAGTAGAAATTGCCAATTACATATGTTATACTGAGAAATGATGATCATGATCACTAGAAATGGTCGATTACACGTGTAAGAGTGACAAGTGATGATCATTGTCACTAGAAATGACCTACTATACTTGTTAGAGTGACATATGATGCTCATTATCACTAGAATGACCAATTATACTTGTTATATTGAGAAATCATGATCAATACATATAGTCTTGTTTCGAACCTCAAATTGATGTTTGTAAAATTTTATGTGTTGTTTCGAGCGCGGTCTTCAATTGTTTCTATCTTCATCATATTTTTTCACTATTAGAGTAGTTAGAGTGACAAATTATGATGGTTATATCACTATAAGTTACAAATTATACTTGTAAGAGTGATAAATTCATCTACTTTAATCACAAAAGACCACTTAGAATTGTTAGACTTAGAATTGATGATCATTGTCACTAGAAATGGCAAATTACATCTGTAAGAGTGACAAGTGATGATCATTATCACTAGAAATGACCAATTATACTTGTTAGAGTGACAAATGATGATCATTATGAGTAGAAATGGCCAATTACACTTATTAGAGTGAAAAGTGATGATGATTATCACTATAAATGACCAATTATATTTATTAGAGTGTCAAATGATAATCATATGAGTAGAAATTGCCAATTACATTTGTTATAGTGAGAAATGATGATAATGATCATTATCAATAGAAATGGTCAATTACACTTGTAAGAGTGACAAATGATAATCATTGTAACTAGAAATGACCTAATATACTTGTTAGTTTGACAAATGATGATCATTATCTCTAGAAATGACCAACATACTTGCTATAGTGAGAAATGATGATCCATCCATTTCGTCTTGTTTCGAACGTCAAATTGATGTTTGTAAAATTTTATGTGTCGTTCCGAGCGCGTTCTTCAATTGTTTCTATCTTCATCATATTTTTTCACTATTAGAGTAGTTAGAGTGACAAATTATGATGGTTATATCACTATAAGTGAGGAATTATACTTGTAACAGTGATAAATTCATCTACGTTAATCACAAAAGACAAGTTAGAATAGTTAGACTGAGAATTGATGATCATTGTCAGTAGAAATGGCCAATTATACCTGTAAGAGTGATAAGTGATGATCATTATCACTAGAAATGACCAATTATACTTGTTAGAGTGAGAAATGATGATCATTATGAGTAGAAATGGCCAATTACACTTGTTAGAGTGACAAATGATGATGAATATCACGATAAATGACCAATTATACTTGTTAGAGTAACGTATGATGATCATTATGAGTAGAAATGGCCAGTTACACTTGTTATAGTGAGAGATGATGATCATTATGACTAGAAATGACCCACTATACTTATAAGAGTGACAAATGATGATCATTATGAGTAGAAATGGCCACTTACACTTGTTAGAGTGAAAAATGATGATGATTATCACAATAAATGACCAATTATACTTGTTATAGTGACAAATGATGATCATTATGAGTGAAATGGAAAATTACAGTTGTTATAGTGAGATATGATGATCATTATGACTAGAAATGACCCACTATACACTTAAGAGTGACAAATGATGATTATTATCACAATCAATAACCAATTATGGTAGTTAGACTGACTAATGATGACCATTATCACTAGAAATGGCCAATTACACTTGTCAGAGTAACAAGTGATGATCATTGTCACTAGAAATGACCTACTGTACTTGTTAGAGTGACAAATGATGATCATTATCACTAGAAATGACCAATTATACTTGTTATAGTGAGAAGTGATGATCATTGTCACTACAAATAGCCAATTATACTTGTAAGAGTGACAAGTGATGATCATTATCACTAGAAATGACCAATTATACTTGTTAGAGTGACAAATGATGATCATTATGAGTAGAAATGGCCAATTACACTTGTTAGAGTGACAAATGATGATAAATATCACTATAAATGACCAATTATACTTGTTAGAGTAACATATGATGATCATTATGAGTAGAAATGGCCAATTACACTTGTTATAGTGAGAGATGATGATCATTATAACTATAAATGACCTACTATACTTGTAAGAGTGACAAATGATGATCATTATGAGTAGAAATGGCCAATTACACTTGTTAGAGTGATAAATAATGATGATTATCACTGTAAATGACCAACTGTACTAGTTAGACTGACAAATGATGATCATTATGAGTGTAATTGCCAATTAAACTTGTTATAGTGAGAAATAATGATCATTTTGACTAGAAATAACCCACTATACTTGTAAGATGACAAATGATGATTATTATCACTATATATAACCAATTATAGTAGTTAGACTGACAAATGATGACCATTATCACTAGAAATGGCCAATTACACTTGTAAGAGTGACAAGTGATGATCATTGTCACAAGAAATAACCCACTGTACTTGTTAGAGTGACAAATTATGATCATTATCACTAGAAATGACCAATTATACTTGTTATAGTGAGAAATGATGATCATTGTCGCTACAAATAGCCAATTACACTTGTAATAGTGACAAGTGATAATCATTATCACTAGAAATGACCAATTATACTTGTTGGAGTGACAAATGATGATCATTATGAGTGGAAATGGCTAGTTACACTTGTTAGAGTGACAAATGATGATGAATATCACTCTAAATGACTAATTATACTTGTTAGAGTGACAAATGATGATCATTATGAGTAGAGATTGCCAATTATACTTGTTATAGTGAGAAATGATGATCATTATGAATAAAAATGACCCACTATACTTGTAAGAGTGACAAATAATGATAATTATGAGTAGAAATGGCCAATTACACTTGTTAGAGTATTAAATGATGATGATTATCATTATAAATGACCAATTATACTTGTTAAAGTGAAAAATGATGATCAGTATCGCTATAACTGGCCAATTACACTTGTAAGAGTGAGAAATGATGATCATTATGAGTAGAAATGACCAATTACACTTGTTAGAGTGAAAAATGATGATGATTATCACAATAAATGACCAATTATAGTTGTTAGAGTGACAAATGATGATCATTATGAGTAGAAATGGCCAATTACACTTGTTAGAGTGATAAGTGATGATGATTATCACTATAAATGACCAATTATATTTATTAGAGTGTCAAATGATAATCATATGAGTAGAAATTTCCAATTACATTTGTTATAGTGAGAAATGATGATCATTATCAATAGAAATGGTCAATTACACTTGTAAGAGTGACAAATGATGATCATTGTAACTAGAAATGACCTAATATACTTGTTAGTTTGACAAATGATGATCATTATCTCTAGAAATGACCAACATACTTGTTATAGTGAGAAATGATGATCCATCCATTTCGTCTTGTTTCGAACGTCAAATTGATGTTTGTAAAATTTTATGTGTCGTTCCGAGCGCGTTCTTCAATTGTTTCTATCTTCATCATATTTTTTCACTATTAGAGTAGTTAGAGTGACAAATTATGATGGTTATATCACTATAAGTGAGGAATTATACTTGTAAGAGTGATAAATTCATCTACGTTAATCACAAAAGACCTGTTAGAATAGTTAGACTGAGAATTGATGATCATTGTCACTAGAAATGGCCAATTATACCTGTAAGAGTGATAAGTGATGATCATTATCACTAGAAATGACCAATTATACTTGTTAGAGTGAGAAATGATGATCATTATGAGTAGAAATGGCCAATTACACTTGTTAGAGTGACAAATGATGATCATTATCACTAGAAATGACCAATTATACTTGTTAGAGTGACAAATGATGATCATTATGAGTAGAAATGGCCAATTACACTTGTTAGAGTGACAAATGATGATAAATATCACTATAAATGACCAATTATAGTTGTTAGAGTAACATATGATGATCATTATGAGTAGAAATGGCCAATTATACTTGTTATAGTGAGAGATGATGATAATTATAACTATAAATGACCTACTATACTTGTAAGAGTGACAAATGATGATCATTATGAGTAGAAATGACCAATTACACTTGTTAGAGTGATAAATAATGATGATTATCACTGTAAATGACCAACTGTACTTGCTAGACTGACAAATGATGATCATTATGAGTGTAATGGCCAATTAAACTTGTTATAGTGAGAAATAATGATCATTATGACTAGAAATAACCCACTATACTTGTAAGATGACAAATGATGATTATTATCACTATATATAACCAATTATAGTAGTTAGACTGACAAATGATGACCATTATCACTAGAAATGGCCAATTACACTTGTAAGAGTGACAAGTGATGATCATTGTCACAAGAAATAACCCACTGTACTTGTTAGAGTGACAAATTATGATCATTATCACTAGAAATGACCAATTATACTTGTTATAGTGAGAAATGATGATCATTGTCGCTACAAATAGCCAATTACACTTGTAACAGTGACAAGTGATAATCATTATCACTAGAAATGACCAATTATACTTGTTGGAGTGACAAATGATGATCATTATGAGTGGAAATGGCTAGATACACTTGTTAGAGTGACAAATGATGATGAATATCACTATAAATGACCAATTATACTTGTTAGAGTGACAAATGATGATCATTATGAGTAGAGATTGCCAATTATACTTGTTATAGTGAGAAATGATGATCATTATGAATAAAAATGACCCACTATACTTGTAAGAGTGACAAATAATGATAATTATGAGTAGAAATGGCCAATTACACTTGTTAGAGTATTAAATGATGCCGATTATCATTATAAATGACCAATTATACTTGTTAAAGTGAAAAATGATGATCATTATAGCTATAACTGGCCAATTACACTTGTAAGAGTGAGAAATGATGATCATTATGAGTAGAAATGACCAATTACACTTGTTAGAGTGAAAAATGATGATGATTATCACAATAAATGACCAATTATAGTTGTTAGAGTGACAAATGATGATCATTATGAGTAGAAATGGCCAATTACACTTGTTAGAGTGATAAGTGATGATGATTATCACTATAAATGACCAATTATATTTATTAGAGTGTCAAATGATAATCATTATGAGTAGAAATTTCCAATTACATTTGTTATAGTGAGAAATGACCATCATTATCACTAGAAATGGTCAATTACACTTGTTAGAGTGACAAATGATGATCATTGTCACTAGAAATTGCCAACGTACTTGTTATAGTGAGAAATGATGATCCATACATATAGTCTTGTTTCGAACGTCAAATTGATGTTTGCAAAATTTTATGTGTCGTTCTGAGCGCGTTCTTCAATTGTTTCTATCTTCATCCTATTTTTTCACTATTAGAGTAGTTAGAGTGAAAAATTATGATGGTTATATCACTATAAGTAAGGAATTATACTTGTAAGAGTGATAAATTCATCTACGTTAATCACAAAGGACCAGTTAGAATAGTTAAACTGAGAATTGATGATCATTGTCACTAGAAATGGCCAATTATACCTGTAAGAGTGACAAGTGATGATCATTATCACTAGAAATGACCAATTATACTTATAAGAGTGACAAATGATGATCATTATGAGTGGAAATAGCTAGTTACACTTGTTAGAGTGACAAATGATGATGAATATCACTATAAATGACCAATTATACTTGTTAGAGTGACAAATGATGATCATTATGAGTAGAGATGGCCAATTACACTTGTTATAGTGAGAAATGATGATTATTATGAATAGAAATGACCCACTATACTTGTAAGAGTGACAAATAATGATAATTATGAGTAGAAATAGCCAATTACACTTGTTAGAGTATTAAATGATGATGATTATCACTATAAATGACCAACTATATTTGTTCGAGTGAAATGATGATCATTATCGCTATAACTGGCCAATTACGCTTGTAAGAGTGAGAAAGGATGATCATTATGAGTGGAAATGGCAAACTACACTTCTTAGAGTGAAAAATGATGATGATTATCACAATAAATGACCAATTATAGTTGTTAGAGTGACAAATGGTGATCATTATTAGTAGAAATAGCCAATTACACTTGTTAGAGTGATAGGTGACTATGATTATCACTATAAATGACCAAATATACTTGTTAGAGTGACAAATGATGATCATTATGAGTAGAAATTGCCAATTACATATGTTATACTGAGAAATGATGATCATGATCACTATAAATGGTCAATTACACTTGTAAGAGTGAGAAATGATGATCATTGTCACTAGAAATGACCTACTATACTTGTTAGAGTGACATATGATGATCATTATCACTAGAAATGACCAATTATACTTGTTATATTGAGAAATCATGATCTATACATATAGTCTTGTTTCGAACCTCAAATTGATGTTTGTAAAATTTTATGTGTTGTTTCGAGCGCGGTCTTCAATTGTTTCTATATTCATCATATTTTTTTACTATTAGAGTAGTTAGAGTGACAAATTATGATGGTTATATCACTATAAGTTACGAATTATACTTGTAAGAGTGATAAATTCATCTACTTTAATCACAAAAGACCACTTAGAATTGTTAGACTGAGAATTGATGATCATTGTCACTAGAAATGACAAATTACACCTGTAAGAGTGACAAGTGATGATCATTATCACTAGAAATGACCAATTATACTTGTTAGAGTGACAAATGATGATCATTATGAGTAGAAATGGCCAATTACACTTGTTAGAGTGAAAAGTGATGATGATTATCACTATAAATGACCAATTATATTTATTAGAGTGTCAAATGATAATTATATGAGTAGAAATTGCCAATTACATTTGTTATAGTGAGAAATGATGATCATTATCAATAGAAATGGTCAATTACACTTGTAAGAGTGACAAATGATGATCATTGTAACAAGAAATGACCTACTATACTTGTTAGTTTGACAAATGATGATCATTATCTCTAGAAATGACCTGCATACTCGTTATAGTGAGAAATGATGATCCATCCATTTAGTCTTGTTTCGAACGTCAAATTGATGTTTGTAAAATTATATGTGTCGTTCCGAGCGCGTTCTTCAATTGTTTCTATCTTCATCCTATTTTTTCACTATTAGAGTAGTTAGAGTAACAAATTATGATGGTTATATCACTATAAGGGAGGAATTATACTTGTAAGAGTGATAAATTCATCTACGTTAATCACAAAAGACAAGTTAGAATAGTTAGACTGAGAATTGATGATCAGTGTCACTAGAAATGGCCAATTATACCTGTAAGAGTGACAAGTGATGATCATTATCACTAGAAATGACAAATTATACTTGTTAGAGTGATAAATGATGATCATTATGAGTAGAAATGGCCAATTACACTTGTTAGAGTGACAAATGATGATGAATATCACGATAATCATTATCACTAGAAATGACCAATTATACTTGTTAGAGTGACAAATGATGATCATTATGAGTGGAAATGGCTAGTTACACTTGTTAGAGTGACAAATGATGATGAATATCACTATAAATGACCAATTATACTTGTTATAGTGACAAATGATGATCATTATGAGTGAAATGGCAAATTACACTTGTTATAGTGAGATATGATGATCATTATGACTAGAAATGACCCACTATACACTTAAGAGTGACAAATGATGATTATTATCACAATCAATAACCAATTATGGTAGTTAGACTGACTAATGATGACCATTATCACTAGAAATGGCCAATTACATTTGTTAGTGTGACAAATGATGATCATTATGAGTAGAGATGGCCAATTACACTTGTTATAGTGAGAAATGATGATCATTATGAATAGAAATGACCCACTATACTTGTAAGAGTGTGATGCAATCGAAAATACGAAAGCGATAAAAGATAAAAGCGAGACGAGACTTACACTAAAGTTCGAGTAGCAACGAAGAACTAGTTCCGTTACACCCCAAACGATTGGAAAGAATCACCTAACACTATGCAACTATCCTCAAGAGTCACGAGGCTCGAGCAAATAGAATGATCGAAGACGGATTGAAGAACAACTTGGATTTATCCAATTGATTTCAAGCCAAAAGTGTTACAAGGTTCAAGAGCATTGCTCATTAATGTTTTTGTGTTCAAAGTAAGGTAAAAAGGCAATAAATGAGGTAGGGGTGTATTTATAACACCCCAATACAATGTTTACAAGATTCTGGTCCGCGGCCCTTTAAGTTCCCTTCGCGATCGCGTCAGATTATATGCGATCGCGTGGAGAACTTAATGCTGAGGCGCGCGATCGCGCGAAACAGAGCGCGAGGGCGAAGAGCAAAAGAAGACTCTTCGCGATCGCGAAGGTGATGCACGCGATCGCGAAGAACAAAATTCCAGCGTTAGGCAGTAAGCTCAGCAGACTTCCCCTGTTTTTGCCCTGTTTTGCTCCCCTGCTTCTTGCACTGTTTCCTGCCCTGTTTCCACATGGATTGAGCTCCAATGCATTGTCTTTGAGTCCTCCCCCGAGCTCGTATCATCCACGCCTCTCCAAACCAAGTGTAGGTGAGCGTCTTGTATATCCTTGGCTTGACTTCGAGTGAATGGTCTCGATGCAATTTGGGTTGCATCATCCTCCCCTTCTTGAGAAGATTTCGTCCTCGAAATTAAGGCGTCCTCCTCCAAGGTATCATCACCTACATCAAAAGAAGTCAAGTCACTAACATTGAAAGTAGTCGACACATTATACTCACCGGGCAAATCTATCACGTATGCATTGTTGTTGATCTTGGACAACACTTGGAATGGTCCATCGCCCCTTGGTGCCAACTTCCCCTTCCTTTGGTTGGGAAATCGTTCCTTGCGGAAGTGCACCCATACCCAATCTCCCTTCTTGAAGTCCACCTTCTTTCTTCCTTTGTTTTTCTTGGTTGCTATCTTCTCATAGGCCTCCTCCAAAGCTTTCCGCGCCTTGGCATGAAGTTCAAGCAATGCTTTGGCCCGAGCTTTACCTTCAAAATCAACAACCATATCCCTTGGCAAAGGGGTAAGATCAAGAGGAATCAATGGGTTAAAACCATAAACACACTCAAATGGAGTCATACCAATCATGCGATGTAAAGTGCGGTTATATGCAAACTCCATGAGTGGTAGCTTGTCAATCCAAGTCCCGGCCTTTCCTTTGGTCATAGCTCGAAGTAGAGCTCCCAAAGTCCGGTTCACCACCTCGGTTTGTCCATCGGTTTGAGGGTGGTGGGACGTGGAAAAGAGCAACTTGGTGCCAAGAGCACCCCACAAATACTTCCAAAAATGGCTAAGGAACTTGGAGTCCCTATCGCTAACAATGGTGCGAGGCACCCCATGCAATTTCAAGACATGATCAATAAACAAGGAAGCTACATGTTGGGCATCATTAGTCTTTTTGCACGGAATGAAGTGAGCCATTTTGGAAAAACGGTCAACGACAACAAAAATGCTATCGTGTCCTCCTTTAGTCCGGGGTAAAGCCATAACAAAATCCATAGAAAGATCAACCCACGGACTAGTAGGAATGGGTAAAGGAGTGTATAGGCCTTGGTTGTTGGATCTAGACTTGGCCCTCTTGCAATCCAAGCAAGCATTGCAAAATCGCTCCACAAGAGGCCTCATTTTTGGCCAATGGAATTGCTCTTTAAGTATGGCCATAGTCTTACCCACCCCAAAGTGACCCATCAAGCCCCCGCAATGTGCTTCTTGCACTAGCACATCTCTCCAAGAGGACTCGGGAACACACACTCGCCCATGCTTGAAAATGTAGCCATCTACCCATTGGTATTTCTCCACCCTTTCCCCACTCACTAGAGCATCATAAATGCTCTTGAGCTTTGGGTCATGAGCGTACAATGACTTCATACTCTCAAAACCCACAAGTCTAGAAGCGAGAGTGGTGGCAAGAGCGAATTTTCTTGAAAGCGCATCGGCCACAATATTGTCCTTACCCTTTTTGTAATGAATTACATAAGGAAAGGACTCAATGAACTCCACCCACTTGGCATGTCTCTTGTTCAACTTTTCTTGACCTCTTAGATGCTTGAGTGACTCATGGTCACTCTTGATCACAAATTCCCGAGGCCATAGATAGTGTTGCCAATGGGCTAGGGCTCTCACAAGGGCATACAACTCCTTGTCATACGTGGAGTAATTCAAGGTTGCGCCCTTCAACTTCTCACTAAAGTAGGCAACGGGCTTCCCTTCTTGCATGAGAACACCCCCAATTCCCACCCCCGAGGCATCACATTCAACCTCAAAAGCCTTCCCGAAGTCGGGCAATTGTAGCAAGGGGGCGGTACTCAACCTACCTTTCAATTCTTGGAAAGCTCTCTCTTGAGACTCTCCCCACACAAAGGGGTTATCTTTCTTCACCAACTCGGTGAGTGGTGCGGCAATGGTGCTAAAGTCTCTAACAAAGCGCCGATAGAAACTAGCAAGGCCATGGAAACTCCTCACATGAGAAACGGTGGTAGGAGTAGGCCAATCTCTAATGGCTTCAACTTTGGACTCATCAACTTCCACACCATTGGCACTAACAACAAAGCCCAAAAAGACAACCTTTTCAACACAAAAGGCACACTTCTTAAAGTTGGCATAGAGCTTCTCGGCTCGTAGCACTTCAAGCACTTGACTCAAGTGGCCCACATGGTCGTCTATTGACTTGCTATAAATCAATATGTCATCAAAGTAGACGACCACGAATTTGTTGATAAATGGCTTAAGCACGTGGTTCATTAATCTCATGAAGGTGCTAGGTGCGTTGGAGAGGCCGAAGGGCATCACCAACCATTCATATAGACCAAATTTGGTCTTGAATGCGGTTTTCCATTCATCCCCGGTTTTCATCCGGATTTGATGGTAGCCGGACCTAAGGTCTATTTTAGAAAAGACACTAGAACCACTAAGCTCATCCAACATATCATCCAAACGAGGTATGGGATGTCGATACTTTACCGTGATCTTGTTGACCGCGCGACAATCCACACACATCCTCCAAGTGCCATCCTTCTTTGGAACGAGGATCACGGGCACGGCACAAGGACTCAAGCTCTCCCTCACCAAGCCCTTTGTAAGCAATTCATCAATTTGTTTTTGCAACTCCCTTGTGTCCTCGGGATTGCTTCTATATGCCGGCTTGTTGGGGATTTGAGATCCCGGGACAAAATCAATTTGATGTTCAATACCTCTCAAGGGAGGTAGTCCATCCGGCATCTCTTCCGGAAACATGTCCTCGTAGACCTTCAAAACATTGTCAATGGCACTAGGCAAAGGGTTAGGGTTAGATAAATAATCACTCTCGGAATTCAAAACCATACCTTTGTGCACTAGGCATATGAGCATCTTGGTGCCATCATTACCTCTCAAAACCTCACCCGGTTGCATCATGGCACACATGCGACCGGTGGGAGATGGTGGAGTCTCGACCAAAGATTTGGCCACAATCGGAGACTTGGCCTTAGCCGCTTCCCTCAATTCTTTCATGCGCCGATAGTCTTCACTTACTTGTTTCGGGGTCAAAGGTGTAAGCACGAACCTTTTTCCCTCATGTTTCACCGTGTAAGTGTTGGCCCGGCCATCATGAACCACTTGTTTGTCGTATTGCCAAGGCCTTCCAAACAAAAGATGGCAAGCTTGCATTGGCACCACGTCAAACATGTGTTCATCTTGATAGTTTCCAATCTTGAACCTAACCAAGACTTGCTTCACTACCCTCAATTCCCCACACTCACTTAGCCATTGCAAACGGTAGGGGCTCGGGTGTTTAATGGTAGTCAACTTCAATTGTGAGACCAAAGATTGGCTCACCACATTTGCACAACTACCCGAGTCAATAATCATGGAACAAACTTGCCCCCTCACTCTACAACGGGCATGGAACAAGTTCTCCCTTTGCTCATCTTCCCTCTCCTCACTCAACATAGTTCCCAAAATGCGGCGTACCACAAGGAACATATTAGGATCATCCCCCTCCGTCGCTCTCTCCTCACCTTCACCCTCTACTTCCTCACTCTCCTCCTCATCATCTTCCTCGGGCTCACTTTCCCCCTCATAGACCAATCCATCATCCATTACAATCATTGTTTTCCGGGTAGGGCACTCTTTGGCAAAGTGGCCATAACCCTTGCATTTATGACATTGGAAGGAAGAAGAAGAAGGAGTATTTAAAGTAGTTTTAGAAGTACCTCCAACTTCTTTGTGGTCGCTCTTCGGGGTAGCCTTCTCAAAAGGCTTCTTTACATCTCGACTCCCACTTGCCCCACTAGCATATAGGCTCTTCCATTCTTTGGTGCGAGTTGAAGGAGTGGTGGTGGTAGTACTCCTATAGCGAGGAGCCTTTTCTTCTTTGAGCCATTTCTCGGCTTCAACCGCGGCATCACAAACATCTTGTAAGGAGTGAAAGATGCGAAGTCTCAATTGGGATGCAATCTCCTTACTCAAGCCACTTTTGAAACGGATGATAGCTTGTTCCTCATCTTCCGTTTCCATATCTAGAGCCATCCGAATTTTCTCAAAGTCGTTGAAATATTCATCAACGGACTTGTAACCTTGTTTTAATTCATAGAGCCTTTTGAGTTGCTCTTGTCGATACTTGGGAGTCACATATTTGTTGTTCATTATTTCTTTCAACTCTTCCCAAGTAATGTTCATCCGCAACCCAAGTCGTCTCCTTGATCGCTTCATGGACTCCCACCATGTAGATGCATAAGACTCAAATGATGATATAGCATAGGTGGCCTTCTTCTCCTCGGTCATATCATTTGTGTCAAAGACCCGCTCTAGTTGGACCTTCCATTCAAGAAACGCTTCCGGATCACTAGTCCCTTTGAAAGGAGGGATAGTGATTTTGACACTATTGAGATTAGTGTCACGACCCCCACGGTGTTGTTCCGGTTGAACCCCATAGTTGTCATCAATATCTTCATATTCCCTTCCCAAGTTCCTACCCATATAAGCTCTTGGTGGTCCTCGACCTCGACCACGACCTCTATCTATACCTCGGCCTCCATTCATCGCCCTCCTATTTGGGTAGGGGACATCAAAGTAATCATCATCAAGTCCGAGGCCCTCCCCTTCTTGAGCTTCATCAACTTGCCCAAGGGGTGCAATGTTTCTCCGTGGCCTTAGGAATGGGACATCTCCTTGGGGATTGCCCAACATTCTTTCTCTAGCAAGAGCCTCATCCCTCAACCATTGTCGACGAACTAGCTCCGCATAATGATCCGGCTTCATGATGGAATCATCACTAGTGCCTTCATTGGGGTCCTTTTGGACACTCGGGGTCCTCTCCTTTTCAAGAACCTCCATTTTAAGGTTTAGGGCCTTCACCTCGGCTAACAAGCTAGCCAAGACGTCGGTTGGAACCTCAATGGTACTCTTTGCTTTCTCCTCCGCCATGTACCTACAACAATCAAAAACAAGAAAGGAAGATTAGAGTAAAAGTCCTCACTCACTCCCTCACTTTTGTTTGTCGCTCGGGTTCACTCAAGCTTGGGGGTTGGTTTCACACAAACTTGAAATCAATGGCCTCCTCGTAGTTGCGCAACCTCCTCAAAGATCAACCCAAAATACAAGAACCAAATGCTCTTCGGGAAGAGTGGATTCAATGGGACTCGATCAACGCCAAGCTATTTGGTGCGCACTTGAACCAAACAATTAACTACGAATCTTCTTTGGAATCTACTCTCCTTCTAGGCACGAGTGTCCTAGTCGAATGAGGGATTAGTACTAATTGGGTAGAAGTGTTACCCTCAAGGTACTAACCGGAAGTGGCGCGATCAAATGTTCAAGGATCGAATCGCCACTAAACGGATTCGGAATTGGACGAATTTTGGTTTGTGATCTAGAAACTCACCATATTTGATGATGCTATGGGAGTTTTGGTGGGTGGAAACTGTTACGACGCTTTTGCGAACGTTCTGTCTAACTTCAGGAAATTCTGGAAATTGGTACCCTTCGCGATCGCGTGCAGAGGGGCGCGATCGCGATGAACAAGAATTCAGAAATGGCGCGATAGCGCGAGACCTTGCGCGATCGCGCAGGTTTGTTCAGCTGAACCAGAAACTCGACAGAAAAACAGCAGTTTTAGCACACACAATAACCCAAATTCAACCTTTTCAGTTTTTAAGCTTGCAAAAGGTGTTTTCAACTGTGGTAAACAACCCACAATGGTTCTAACACAAAAACAACCATTTAACAACTTGTTTTTCAATGATTTTGGGTCAAGTTCTTCAACTTTTCAAAAACCTTCAAAGTTCAAAATTTCGATTTTCACTACAATACTCCAAATGATGTTATGAGGGTATCAAATCAACGGGAAAACTATAGTGAACAATCCCCGATACCAAACAACCACAAAATCATAACATCAAACAAGTTTTGGCAAATTTTGCAAAATACCCAACCTAGGGTTCAATTTTTGAACTTTTGATTTTCAACTCCAAAACGTATTTTGTTGGTACCCAATTGTCGGGTTCACGTAAACAAACAATCCCCGATAATCAAAACCAACAAAATCGTAACATCAAGCGATTTCCTTCAAATTTTTGGGTTTTTGAGTTTTTGAATTTTTTTCTTCTTTTTCAATATAACAAGAACAAGAACACGAAAATAAATACGGAACAAAGATGACAAGCACGAAGAGTAGGACGAGGGTTCGTGAGAACGCAACCCTAGCCTTGCTCTGATACCAACTGATGCAATCGAAAATACGAAAGCGATAAAAGATAAAAGCGAGACGAGACTTACACTAAAGTTCGAGTAGCAACGAAGAACTAGTTCCGTTACACCCCAAACGATTGGAAAGAATCACCTAACACTATGCAACTATCCTCAAGAGTCACGAGGCTCGAGCAAATAGAATGATCGAAGACGGATTGAAGAACAACTTGGATTTATCCAATTGATTTCAAGCCAAAAGTGTTACAAGGTTCAAGAGCATTGCTCATTAATGTTTTTGTGTTCAAAGTAAGGTAAAAAGGCAATAAATGAGGTAGGGGTGTATTTATAACACCCCAATACAATGTTTACAAGATTCTGGTCCGCGGCCCTTTAAGTTCCCTTCGCGATCGCGTCAGATTATATGCGATCGCGTGGAGAACTTAATGCTGAGGCGCGCGATCGCGCGAAACAGAGCGCGAGGGCGAAGAGCAAAAGAAGACTCTTCGCGATCGCGAAGGTGATGCACGCGATCGCGAAGAACAAAATTCCAGCGTTAGGCAGTAAGCTCAGCAGACTTCCCCTGTTTTTGCCCTGTTTTGCTCCCCTGCTTCTTGCACTGTTTCCTGCCCTGTTTCCACATGGATTGAGCTCCAATGCATTGTCTTTGAGTCCTCCCCCGAGCTCGTATCATCCACGCCTCTCCAAACCAAGTGTAGGTGAGCGTCTTGTATATCCTTGGCTTGACTTCGAGTGAATGGTCTCGATGCAATTTGGGTTGCATCAGAGTGACAAATAATGATAATTATGAGTAGAACTGGCCAATTACGCTTGTAAGAGTGAGAAATGATGATCATGATCACTAGAAATGGTCAATTACACGTGAAAGAGTGACAAGTGATGATCATTATCACTAGAAATGACCAATTATACTTGTTAGAGTGACAAATGATGATCATTATGAGTAGAGATGGCCAATTACACTTGTTATAGTGAGAAATGATGATTATTATGAATAGAAATGACACACTATACTTGTAAGAGTGACAAATAATGATAATTATGAGTAGAAATAGCCAATTACACTTGTCAGAGTATTAAATGATGATGATTATCACTATAAATGACCAATTATATTTGCTAGAGTGAAGTGATGATCATTATCGCTATAACTGGCCAATTACGCTTGTAAGAGTGAGAAATGATGATCATTATGAGTAGAAATGGCCAATTACACTTGTTAGAGTGAAAAATGATGATGATTATCACAATAAATGACCAATTATAGTTGTTAGAGTGACAAATGATGCTCATTATGAGTAGAAATGGCCAATTACACTTGTTAAAGTGATAGGTGATTATGATTATCACAATAAACGACCAAATATACTTGTTAGAGTGACAAATGATGATCATTATGAGTAGAAATTGCCAATTACATATGTTATACTGAGAAATGATGATCATGATCACTAGAAATGGTCAATTACACGTGTAAGAGTGACAAGTGATGATCATTGTCACTAGAAATGACCTACTATACTTGTTAGAGTGACATATGATGATCATTATCACTAGAAATGACCAATTATACTTGTTATATTGAGAAATCATGATCTATACATATAGTCTTGTTTCGAACCTCAAATTGATGTTTGTAAAATTTTATGTGTTGTTTCAAGCGCGGTCTTCAATTGTTTCTATCTTCATCATATTTTTTTACTATTAGAGTAGTTAGAGTGACAAATTATGATGGTTATATCACTATAAGTTACGAATTATACTTGTAAGAGTGATAAATTCATCTACTTTAATCACAAAAGACCACTTAGAATTGTTAGACTGAGAATTGATGATCATTGTCACTAGAAATGGCAAATTACACCTGTAAGAGTGACAAGTTATGATCATTATCACTAGAAATGACCAATTATACTTGTTAGAGTGACAAATAATGATCATTATGAGTAGAAATGGCCAATTACACTTGTTAGAGTGAAAAGTGATGATGATTATCACTATAAATGACCAATTATATTTATTAGAGTGTCAAATGATAATCATATGAGTAGAAATTGCCAATTACATTTGTTATAGTGAGAAATGATGATCATTATCAATAGAAATGGTCAATTACACTTGTAAGAGTGACAAATGATGATCATTGTAACTAGAAATGACCTACTATACTTGTTAGTTTGACAAATGATGATCATTATCTCTAGAAATGACCAACATACTTGTTATAGTGAGAAATGATGATCCATCCATTTCGTCTTGTTTCGAACGTCAAATTGATGTTTGTAAAATTATATGTGTCGTTCCGAGCGCGTTCTTCAATTGTTTCTATCTTCATCCTATTTTTTCACTATTAGAGTAGTTAGAGTGACAAATTATGATGGTTATATCACTATAAGGGAGGAATTATACTTGTAAGAGTGATAAATTCATCTACGTTAATCACAAAAGACAAGTTAGAATAGTTAGACTGAGAATTGATGATCATTGTCACTAGAAATGGCCAATTATACCTGCAAGAGTGACAAGTGATGATCATTATCACTAGAAATGACCAATTATACTTGTTAGAGTGACAAATGATGATCATTATGAGTGGAAATGGCTAGTTACACTTGTTAGAGTGACAAATGATGATGAATATCACTATAAATGACCAATTATACTTGTTATAGTGACAAATGATGATCATTATGAGTGAAATGGAAAATTACACTTGTTATAGTGAGATATGATGATCATTATGACTAGAAATGACCCACTATACACTTAAGAGTGACAAATGATGATTATTATCACAATCAATAACCAATTATGGTAGTTAGACTGACTAATGATGACCATTATTACTAGAAATGGCCAATTACATTTGTTAGTGTGACAAATGATGATCATTATGAGTAGAGATGGCCAATTACACTTGTTATAGTGAGAAATGATGATCATTATGAATAGAAATGACCCACTATACTTGTAAGAGTGACAAATAATGATAATTATGAGTAGAAATGGCCAATTACACTTGTTAGAGTATTAAATGATGATGATTATCACTATAAATGACCAATTATATTTGTTAGAGTGAAATGATGATCATTATCGCTATAACTGGCCAATTACCCTTGTAAGAGTGAGAAATGATGATCATGATCACTAGAAATGGTTAATTACACGTGTAAGAGTGACAAGTGATGATCATTATCACTAGAAATGACCAATTATACTTGTTAGAGTGACAAATGATGATCATTATGAGTAGAGATGGCCAATTACACTTGTTATAGTGAGAAATGATGATTATTATGAATAGAAATGACACACTATACTTGTAAGAGTGACAAATAATGATAATTATGAGTAGAAATAGCCAATTACACTTGTTAGAGTATTAAATGATGATGATTATCACTATAAATGACCAATTATATTTGCTAGAGTGAAGTGATGATCATTATCGCTATAACTGGCCAATTACGCTTGTAAGAGTGAGAAATGATGATCATTATGAGTAGAAATGGCCAATTACACTTGTTAGAGTGAAAAATGATGATGATTATCACAATAAATGACCAATTATAGTTGTTAGAGTGACAAATGATGCTCATTATGAGTAGAAATGGCCAATTACACTTGTTAAAGTGATAGGTGATTATGATTATCACAATAAACGACCAAATATACCTGTTAGAGTGACAAATGATGATCATTATGAGTAGAAATTGCCAATTACATATGTTATACTGAGAAATGATGATCATGATCACTAGAAATGGTCAATTACACGTGTAAGAGTGACAAGTGATGATCATTGTCACTAGAAATGACCTACTATACTTGTTAGAGTGACATATGATGATCATTATCACTAGAAATGACCAATTATACTTGTTATATTGAGAAATCATGATCTATACATATAGTCTTGTTTCGAACCTCAAATTGATGTTTGTAAAATTTTATGTGTTGTTTCGAGCGCGGTCTTCAATTGTTTCTATCTTCATCATATTTTTTTACTATTAGAGTAGTTAGAGTGACAAATTATGATGGTTATATCACTATAAGTTACGAATTATACTTGTAAGAGTGATAAATTCATCTACTTTAATCACAAAAGACCACTTAGAATTGTTAGACTGAGAATTGATGATCATTGTCACTAGAAATGGCAAATTACACCTGTAAGAGTGACAAGTGATGATCATTATCACTAGAAATGACCAATTATACTTGTTAGAGTGACAAATGATGATCATTATGAGTAGAAATGGCCAATTACACTTGTTAGAGTGAAAAGTGATGATGATTATCACTATAAATGACCAATTATATTTATTAGAGTGTCAAATGATAATCATATGAGTAGAAATTGCCAATTACATTTGTTATAGTGAGAAATGATGATCATTATCAATAGAAATGGTCAATTACACTTGTAAGAGTGACAAATGATGATCATTGTAACTAGAAATGACCTACTATACTTGTTAGTTTGACAAATGATGATCATTATCTCTAGAAATGACCAACATACTTGTTATAGTGAGAAATGATGATCCATCCATTTCGTCTTGTTTCGAACGTCAAATTGATGTTTGTAAAATTATATGTGTCGTTCCGAGCGCGTTCTTCAATTGTTTCTATCTTCATCCTATTTTTTCACTATTAGAGTAGTTAGAGTGACAAATTATGATGGTTATATCACTATAAGGGAGGAATTATACTTGTAAGAGTGATAAATTCATCTACGTTAATCACAAAAGACAAGTTAGAATAGTTAGACTGAGAATTGATGATCATTGTCACTAGAAATGGCCAATTATACCTGCAAGAGTGACAAGTGATGATCATTATCACTAGAAATGACCAATTATACTTGTTAGAGTGACAAATGATGATCATTATGAGTGGAAATGGCTAGTTACACTTGTTAGAGTGACAAATGATGATGAATATCACTATAAATGACCAATTATACTTGTTATAGTGACAAATGATGATCATTATGAGTGAAATGGCAAATTACACTTGTTATAGTGAGATATGATGATCATTATGACTAGAAATGACCCACTATACACTTAAGAGTGACAAATGATGATTATTATCACAATCAATAACCAATTATGGTAGTTAGACTGACTAATGATGACCATTATTACTAGAAATGGAATATTACATTTGTTAGTGTGACAAATGATGATCATTATGAGTAGAGATGGCCAATTACACTTGTTATAGTGAGAAATGATGATCATTATGAATAGAAATGACCCACTATACTTGTAAGAGTGACAAATAATGATAATTATGAGTAGAAATGGCCAATTACACTTGTTAGAGTATTAAATGATGATGATTATCACTATAAATGACTAATTATATTTGTTAGAGTGAAATGATGATCATTATCGCTATAACTGGCCAATTACCCTTGTAAGAGTGAGAAATGATGATCATGATCACTAGAAATGGTCAATTACACGTGTAAGAGTGACAAGTGATGATCATTATCACTAGAAATGACCAATTATACTTGTTAGAGTGACAAATGATGATCATTATGAGTAGAGATGGCCAATTACACTTGTTATAGTGAGAAATGATGATTATTATGAATAGAAATGACCCACTATACTTGTAAGAGTGACAAATAATGATAATTATGAGTAGAAATAGCCAATTACACTTGTTAGAGTATTAAATGATGATGATTATCACTATAAATGACCAATTATATTTGCTAGAGTGAAGTGATGATCATTATCGCTATAACTGGCCAGTTACGCTTGTAAGAGTGAGAAATGATGATCATTATGAGTAGAAATGGCCAATTACACTTGTTAGAGTGAAAAATGATGATGATTATCACAATAAATGACCAATTATAGTTGTTAGAGTGACAAATGATGATCATTATGAGTAGAAATGGCCAATTACACTTGTTAGAGTGATAGGTGATTATGATTATCACAATAAACGACCAAATATACTTGTTAGAGTGACAAATGATGATCATTATGAGTAGAAATTGCCAATTACATATGTTATACTGAGAAATGATGATCATGATCACTAGAAATGGTCAATTACACGTGTAAGAGTGACAAGTGATGATCATTGTCACTAGAAATGACCTACTATACTTGTTAGAGTGACATATGATGATCATTATCACTAGAAATGACCAATTATACTTGTTATATTGAGAAATCATGATCTATACATATAGTCTTGTTTCGAACCTCAAATTGATGTTTGTAAAATTTTATGTGTTGTTTCGAGCGCGGTCTTCAATTGTTTCTATCTTCATCATATTTGTTTACTATTAGTGTAGTTAGAGTGACAAATTATGATGGTTATATCACTATAAGTTACGAATTATACTTGTAAGAGTGATAAATTCATCTACTTTAATCACAAAAGACCACTTAGAATTGTTAGACTGAGAATTGATGATCACTGTCACTAGAAATGGCAAATTACACCTGTAAGAGTGACAAGTGATGATCATTATCACTAGAAATGACCAATTATACTTGTTAGAGTGACAAATGATGATCATTATGAGTAGAAATGGCCAATTACACTTGTTAGAGTGAAAAGTGATGATGATTATCACTATAAATGACCAATTATATTTATTAGAGTGTCAAATGATAATCATATGAGTAGAAATTGCCAATTACATTTGTTATAGTGAGAAATGATGATCATTATCAATAGAAATGGTCAATTACACTTGTAAAAGTGACAAATGATGATCATTGTAACTAGAAATGACCTACTATACTTGTTAGTTTGACAAATGATGATCGTTATCTCTTGAAATGACCAACATACTTATTATAGTGAGAAATGATGATCCATCCATTTCGTCTTGTTTCGAACGTCAAATTGATGTTTGTAAAATTATATGTGTCGTTCCGAGCGCGTTCTTCAATTGTTTCTATCTTCATCCTATTTTTTCACTATTAGAGTAGTTAGAGTGACAAATTATGATGGTTATATCACTATAAGGGAGGAATTATACTTGTAAGAGTGATAAATTCATCTACGTTAATCACAAAAGACAAGTTAGAATAGTTAGACTGAGAATTGATGATCATTGTCACTAGAAATGGCCAATTATACCTGCAAGAGTGACAAGTGATGATCATTATCACTAGAAATGACCAATTATACTGGTTAGAGTGACAAATGATGATCATTATGAGTGGAAATGGCTAGTTACACTTGTTAGAGTGACAAATGATGATGAATATCACTATAAATGACCAATTATACTTGTTATAGTGACAAATGATGATCATTATGAGTGAAATGGCAAATTACACGTGTTATAGTGAGATATGATGATCATTATGACAAGAAATGACCCACAATACACTTAAGAGTGACAAATGATGATTATTATCACAATCAATAACCAATTATGGTAGTTAGACTGACTAATGATGACCATTATCACTAGAAATGGCCAATTACATTTGTTAGTGTGACAAATGATGATCATTATGAGTAGAGATGGCCAATTACACTTGTTATAGTGAGAAATGATGATCATTATGAATAGAAATGACCCACTATACTTGTAAGAGTGACAAATAATGATAATTATGAGTAGAAATGGCAAATTACACTTGTTAGAGTATTAAATGATGATGATTATCACTATAAATGACCAATTATATTTGTTAGAGTGAAATGATGATCATTATCGCTATAAATGGCCAATTACGCTTGTAAGAGTGAGAAATGATGATCATGATCACTAGAAATGGTCAATTACACGTGTAAGAGTGACAAGTGATGATCATTATCACTAGAAATGACCAATTATACTTGTTAGAGTGACAAATGATGATCATTATGAGTAGAGATGGCCAATTACACTTGTTATAGTGAGAAATGATGATTATTATGAATAGAAATGACCCACTATACTTGTAAGAGTGACAAATAATGATAATTATGAGTAGAAATAGCCAATTACACTTGTTAGAGTATTAAATGATGATGATTATCACTATAAATGACCAATTATATTTGCTAGAGTGAAGTGATGATCATTATCGCTATAACTGGCCAATTACGCTTGTAAGAGTGAGAAATGATGATCATTATGAGTAGAAATGGCCAATTACACTTGTTAGAGTGAAAAATGATGATGATTATCACAATAAATGACCAATTATAGTTGTTAGAGTGACAAATGATGATCATTATGAGTAGAAATGGCCAATTACACTTGTTAGAGTGATAGGTGATTATGATTATCACAATAAATGACCAAATATACTTGTTAGAGTGACAAATGATGATCATTATGAGTAGAAATTGCCAATTACATATGTTATACTGAGAAATGATGATCATGATCACTAGAAATGGTCAATTACACGTGTAAGAGTGACAAGTGATGATCATTGTCACTAGAAATGACCTACTATACTTGTTAGAGTGACATATGATGATCATTATCACTAGAAATGACCAATTATACTTGTTATATTGAGAAATCATGATCTATACATATAGTCTTGTTTCGAACCTCAAATTGATGTTTGTAAAATTTTATGTGTTGTTTCGAGCGCGGTCTTCAATTGTTTCTATCTTCATCATATTTTTTTACTATTAGAGTAGTTAGAGTGACAAATTATGATGGTTATATCACTATAAGTTACGAATTATACTTGTAAGAGTGATAAATTCATCTACTTTAATCACAAAAGACCACTTAGAATTGTTAGACTGAGAATTGATGATCATTGTCACTAGAAATGGCAAATTACACCTGTAAGAGTGACAAGTGATGATCATTATCACTAGAAATGACCAATTATACTTGTTAGAGTGACAAATGATGATCATTATGAGTAGAAATGGCCAATTACACTTGTTAGAGTGAAAAGTGATGATGATTATCACTATAAATGACCAATTATATTTATTAGAGTGTCAAATGATAATCATATGAGTAGAAATTGCCAATTACATTTGTTATAGTGAGAAATGATGATCATTATCAATAGAAATGGTCAATTACACTTGTAAGAGTGACAAATGATGATCATTGTAACTAGAAATGACCTACTATACTTGTTAGTTTTGACAAATGATGATCGTTATCTCTTGAAATGACCAACATACTTGTTATAGTGAGAAATGATGATCCATCCATTTCGTCTTGTTTCGAACGTCAAATTGATGTTTGTAAAATTATATGTGTCGTTCCGAGCGCGTTCTTCAATTGTTTCTATCTTCATCCTATTTTTTCACTATTAGAGTAGTTAGAGTGACAAATTATGATGGTTATATCACTATAAGGGAGGAATTATACTTGTAAGAGTGATAAATTCATCTACGTTAATCACAAAAGACAAGTTAGAATAGTTAGACTGAGAATTGATGATCATTGTCACTAGAAATGGCCAATTATACCTGCAAGAGTGACAAGTGATGATCATTATCACTAGAAATGACCAATTATACTTGTTAGAGTGATAAATGATGATCATTATGAGTGGAAATGGCTAGTTACACTTGTTAGAGTGACAAATGATGATGAATATCACTATAAATGACCAATTATACTTGTTATAGTGACAAATGATGATCATTATGAGTGAAATGGCAAATTACACGTGTTATAGTGAGATATGATGATCATTATGACTAGAAATGACCCACTATACACTTAAGAGTGACAAATGATGATTATTATCACAATCAATAACCAATTATGGTAGTTAGACTGACTAATGAGGACCATTATCACTAGAAATGGCCAATTACATTTGTTAGTGTGACAAATGATGATCATTATGAGTAGAGATGGCCAATTACACTTGTTATAGTGAGAAATGATGATCATTATGAATAGAAATGACCCACTATACTTGTAAGAGTGACAAATAATGATAATTATGAGTAGAAATGGCCAATTACACTTGTTAGAGTATTAAATGATGATGATTATCACTATAAATGACCAATTATATTTGTTAGAGTGAAATGATGATCATTATCGCTATAACTGGCCAATTACGCTTGTAAGAGTGAGAAATGATGATCATGATCACTAGAAATGGTCAATTACACGTGTAAGAGTGACAAGTGATGATCATTATCACTAGAAATGACCAATTATACTTGTTAGAGTGACAAATGATGATCATTATGAGTAGAGATGGCCAATTACACTTGTTATAGTGAGAAATGATGATTATTATGAATAGAAATGACCCACTATACTTGTAAGAGTGACAAATAATGATAATTATGAGTAGAAATAGCCAATTACACTTGTTAGAGTATTAAATGATGATGATTATCACTATAAATGACCAATTATATTTGCTAGAGTGAAATGATGATCATTATCGCTATAACTGGCCAATTACGCTTGTAAGAGTGAGAAATGATGATCATTATGAGTAGAAATGGCCAATTACACTTGTTAGAGTGAAAAATGATGATGATTATCACAATAAATGACCAATTATAGTTGTTAGAGTGACAAATGATGATCATTATGAGTAGAAATGGCCAATTACACTTGTTAGAGTGATAGGTGATTATGATTATCACAATAAATGACCAAATATACTTGTTAGAGTGACAAATGATGATCATTATGAGTAGAAATTGCCAATTACATATGTTATACTGAGAAATGATGATCATGATCACTAGAAATGGTCAATTACACGTGTAAGAGTGACAAGTGATGATCATTGTCACTAGAAATGACCTACTATACTTGTTAGAGTGACATATGATGATCATTATCACTAGAAATGACCAATTATACTTGTTATATTGAGAAATCATGATCTATACATATAGTCTTGTTTCGAACCTCAAATTGATGTTTGTAAAATTTTATGTGTTGTTTCGAGCGCGGTCTTCAATTGTTTCTATCTTCATCATATTTTTTTACTATTAGAGTAGTTAGAGTGACAAATTATGATGGTTATATCACTATAAGTTACGAATTATACTTGTAAGAGTGATAAATTCATCTACTTTAATCACAAAAGACCACTTAGAATTGTTAGACTGAGAATTGATGATCATTGTCACTAGAAATGGCAAATTACACCTGTAAGAGTGACAAGTGATGATCATTATCACTAGAAATGACCAATTATACTTGTTAGAGTGACAAATGATGATCATTATGAGTAGAAATGGCCAATTGCACTTGTTAGAGTGAAAAGTGATGATGATTATCACTATAAATGACCAATTATATTTATTAGAGTGTCAAATGATAATCATATGAGTAGAAATTGCCAATTACATTTGTTATAGTGAGAAATGATGATCATTATCAATAGAAATGGTCAATTACACTTGTAAGAGTGACAAATGATGATCATTGTAACTAGAAATGACCTACTATACTTGTTAGTTTGACAAATGATGATCATTATCTCTAGAAATGACCAACATACTTGTTATAGTGAGAAATGATGATCCATCCATTTCGTCTTGTTTCGAACGTCAAATTGATGTTTGTAAAATTATATGTGTCGTTGCGAGCGCGTTCTTCAATTTTTTCTATCTTCATCCTATTTTTTCACTATTAGAGTAGTTAGAGTGACAAATTATGATGGTTATATCACTATAAGGGAGGAATTATACTTGTAATAGTGATAAATTCATCTACGTTAATCACAAAAGACAAGTTAGAATAGTTACACTGAGAATTGATGATCATTCTCACTAGAAATGGCCAATTATACCTGTAAGAGTGACAAGTGATGATCATTATCACTAGAAATGACCAATTATACTTGTTAGAGTGACAAATGGCGATCATTATGAGTGGAAATGGCTAGTTACACTTGTTAGAGTGACAAATGATGATGAATATCACTACAAATGACCAATTATACTTGTTATAGTAACAAATGATGATCATTATGAGTGAAATGGCAAATTACACTTGTTATAGTGAGATATGATGATCATTATGACTAGAAATGACCCACTATACACTTAAGAGTGACAAATGATGATTATTATCACAATCAATAACCAATTATGGTAGTTGGACTGACTAATGATGACCATTATCACTAGAAATGGCCAATTACATTTGTTAGTGTGACAAATGATGATCATTATGAGTAGAGATGGCCAATTACACTTGTTATAGTGAGAAATGATGATCATTATGAATAGAAATGACCCACTATACTTGTAAGAGTGACAAATAATGATAATTATGAGTAGAAATGGCCAATTACACTTGTTAGAGTATTAAATGATGATGATTATCACTATAAATGACCAATTATATTTGTTAGAGTGAAATGATGATCATTATCGCTATAACTGGCCAATTACGCTTGTAAAAGTGAGAAATGATGATCATTAGAAATGGTCAATTACACGTGTAAGAGTGACAAGTGATGATCATTATCACTAGAAATGACCAATTATACTTGTTAGAGTGACAAATGATGATCATTATGAGTAGAGATGGCCAATTACACTTGTTATAGTGAGAAATGATGATTATTATGAATAGAAATGACCCACTATACTTGTAAGAGTGACAAATAATGATAATTATGAGTAGAAATAGCCAATTACACTTGTTAGAGTATTAAATGATGATGATTATCACTATAAATGACCAATTATATTTGCTAGAGTGAAATGATGATCATTATCGCTATAACTGGCCAATTACGCTTGTAAGAGTGAGAAATGATGATCATTATGAGTAGAAATGGCCAATTACACTTGTTAGAGTGAAAAATGATGATGATTATCACAATAAATGACCAATTATAGTTGTTAGAGTGACAAATGATGATCATTATGAGTAGAAATGGCCAATTACACTTGTTAGAGTGATAGGTGATTATGATTATCACAATAAATGACCAAATATACTTGTTAGAGTGACAAATGATGATCATTATGAGTAGAAATTGCCAATTACATATGTTATACTGAGAAATGATGATCATGATCACTAGAAATGGTCAATTACACGTGTAAGAGTGACAAGTGATGATCATTGTCACTAGAAATGACCTACTATACTTGTTAGAGTGACATATGATGATCATTATCACTAGAAATGACCAATTATACTTGTTATATTGAGAAATCATGATCTATACATATAGTCTTGTTTCGAACCTCAAATTGATGTTTGTAAAATTTTATGTGTTGTTTCGAGCGCGGTCTTCAATTGTTTCTATCTTCATCATATTTTTTTACTATTAGAGTAGTTAGAGTGACAAATTATGATGGTTATATCACTATAAGTTACGAATTATACTTGTAAGAGTGATAAATTCATCTACTTTAATCACAAAAGACCACTTAGAATTGTTAGACTGAGAATTGATGATCATTGTCACTAGAAATGGCAAATTACACCTGTAAGAGTGACAAGTGATGATCATTATCACTAGAAATGACCAATTATACTTGTTAGAGTGACAAATGATGATCATTATGAGTAGAAATGGCCAATTACACTTGTTAGAGTGAAAAGTGATGATGATTATCACTATAAATGACCAATTATATTTATTAGAGTGTCAAATGATAATCATATGAGTAGAAATTGCCAATTACATTTGTTATAGTGAGAAATGATGATCATTATCAATAGAAATGGTCAATTACACTTGTAAGAGTGACCAAATGATGATCATTGTAACTAGAAATGACCTACTATACTTGTTAGTTTGACAAATGATGATCATTATCTCTAGAAATGACCAACATACTTGTTATAGTGAGAAATGATGATCCATCCATTTCGTCTTGTTTCGAACGTCAATTGATGTTTGTAAAATTTTATGTGTCGTTCCGAGCGCGTTCTTCAATTGTTTCTATCTTCATCATATTTTTTCACTATTAGAGTAGTTAGAGTGACAAATTATGATGGTTATATCACTATAAGTGAGGAATTATACTTGTAAGAGTGATAAATTCATCTACGTTAATCACAAAAGACCAGTTAGAATAGTTAGACTGAGAATTGATGATCATTGTCACTAGAAATGTCCAATTATACCTGTAAGAGTGACAAGTGATGATCATTATCACTAGAAATGACCAATTATACTTGTTAGAGTGAGAAATGATGATCATTATGAGTAGAAATGGCCAATTACACTTGTTAGAGTGACAAATGATGTTGAATATCACGATAAATGACCAATTATACTTGTTAGAGTAACGTATGATGATCATTATGAGTAGAGATGGCCAATTACACTTGTTATACGTGAGAGATGATGATCATTATGACTAGAAATGACCCAATATACTCGTAAGAGTGACAAATGATGATCATTATGAGTAGAAATGGCCAATTACACTTGTTAGAGTATTAAATGATGATGATTATCATTTTAAATGACCAATTATACTTGTTAGAGTGAAAAATGATGATCATTATCGCTATAACTGGCCAATTACACTTGTAAGAGTGAGAAGTGATGATCATTATGAGTAGAAATGGCCAATTACACTTGTTAGAGTGATAAGTGATGATGATTATCACTATAAATGACCAATTATATTTATTAGAGTGTCTAATGATAATCATATGAGTAGAAATTGCCAATTACATTGTTATAGTGAGAAATGATGATCATTATCAATAGAAATGGTCAATTACACTTGTAAGAGTGACAAATGATGATCATTGTAACTAGAAATGACCTACTATACTTGTTAGTTTGACAAATGATGATCATTATCTCTAGAAATGACCAACATACTTGTTATAGTGAGAAATGATGATCCATCCATTTCGTCTTGTTTCGAACGTCAAATTGATGTTTGTAAAATTATATGTGTCGTTCCGAGCGCGTTCTTCAATTTTTTCTATCTTCATCCTATTTTTTCACTATTAGAGTAGTTAGAGTGACAAATTATGATGGTTATATCACTATAAGGGAGGAATTATACTTGTAAGAGTGATAAATTCATCTACGTTAATCACAAAAGACAAGTTAGAATAGTTACACTGAGAATTGATGATCATTGTCACTAGAAATGGCCAATTATACCTGTAAGAGTGACAAGTGATGATCATTATCACTAGAAATGACCAATTATACTTGTTAGAGTGACAAATGATGATCATTATGAGTGGAAATGGCTAGTTACACTTGTTAGAGTGACAAATGATGATGAATATCACTATAAATGACCAATTATACTTGTTATAGTGACAAATGATGATCATTATGAGTGAAATGGCAAATTACACTTGTTATAGTGAGATATGATGATCATTATGACTACAAATGACCCACTATACACTTAAGAGTGACAAATGATGATTATTATCACAATCAATAACCAATTATGGTAGTTAGACTGACTAATGAGGACCATTATCACTAGAAATGGCCAATTACATTTGTTAGTGTGACAAATGATGATCATTATGAGTAGAGATGGCCAATTACACTTGTTATAGTGAGAAATGATGATCATTATGAATAGAAATGACCCACTATACTTGTAAGAGTGACAAATAATGATAATTATGAGTAGAAATGGCCAATTACACTTGTTAGAGTATTAAATGATGATGATTATCACTATAAATGACCAATTATATTTGTTAGAGTGAAATGATGATCATTATCGCTATAACTGGCCAATTACGCTTGTAAGAGTGAGAAATGATGATCATGATCACTAGAAATGGTCAATTACACGTGTAAGAGTGACAAGTGATGATCATTATCACTAGAAATGACCAATTATACTTGTTAGAGTGACAAATGATGATCATTATGAGTAGAGATGGCCAATTACACTTGTTATAGTGAGAAATGATGATTATTATGAATAGAAATGACCCACTATACTTGTAAGAGTGACAAATAATGATAATTATGAGTAGAAATAGCCAATTACACTTGTTAGAGTATTAAATGATGATGATTATCACTATAAATGACCAATTATATTTGCTAGAGTGAAATGATGATCATTATCGCTATAACTGGCCAATTACGCTTGTAAGAGTGAGAAATGATGATCATTATGAGTAGAAATGGCCAATTACACTTGTTAGAGTGAAAAATGATGATGATTATCACAATAAATGACCAACTTATAGTTGTTAGAGTGACAAATGATGATCATTATGAGTAGAAATGGCCAATTACACTTGTTAGAGTGATAGGTTATTATGATTATCACAATAAATGACCAAATATACTTGTTAGAGTGACAAATGATGATCATTATGAGTAGAAATTGCCAATTACATATGTTATACTGAGAAATGATGATCATGATCACTAGAAATGGTCAATTACACGTGTAAGAGTGACAAGTGATGATCATTGTCACTAGAAATGACCTACTATACTTGTTAGAGTGACATATGATGATCATTATCACTAGAAATGACCAATTATACTTGTTATATTGAGAAATCATGATCTATACATATAGTCTTGTTTCGAACCTCAAATTGATGTTTGTAAAATTTTATGTGTTGTTTCGAGCGCGGTCTTCAATTGTTTCTATCTTCATCATATTTTTTTACTATTAGAGTAGTTAGAGTGACAAATTATGATGGTTATATCACTATAAGTTACGAATTATACTTGTAAGAGTGATAAATTCATCTACTTTAATCACAAAAGACCACTTAGAATTGTTAGACTGAGAATTGATGATCATTGTCACTAGAAATGGCAAATTACACCTGTAAGAGTGACAAGTGATGATCATTATCACTAGAAATGACCAATTATACTTGTTAGAGTGACAAATGATGATCATTATGAGTAGAAATGGCCAATTACACTTGTTAGAGTGAAAAGTGATGATGATTATCACTATAAATGACCAATTATATTTATTAGAGTGTCAAATGATAATCATATGAGTAGAAATTTCCAATTACATTTGTTATAGTGAGAAATGATGATCATTATCAATAGAAATGGTCAATTACACTTGTAAGAGTGACCAATGATGATCATTGTAACTAGAAATGACCTACTATACTTGTTAGTTTGACAAATGATGATCATTATCTCTAGAAATGACCAACATACTTGTTATAGTGAGAAATGATGATCCATCCATTTCGTCTTGTTTCGAACGTCAAATTGATGTTTGTAAAATTTTATGTGTCGTTCCGAGCGCGTTCTTCAATTGTTTCTATCTTCATCATATTTTTTCACTATTAGAGTAGTTAGAGTGACAAATTATGATGGTTATATCACTATAAGTGAGGAATTATACTTGTAAGAGTGATAAATTCATCTACGTTAATCACAAAAGACCAGTTAGAATAGTTAGACTGAGAATTGATGATCATTGTCACTAGAAATGTCCAATTATACCTGTAAGAGTGACAAGTGATGATCATTATCACTAGAAATGACCAATTATACTTGTTAGAGTGAGAAATGATGATCATTATGAGTAGAAATGGCCAATTACACTTGTTAGAGTGACAAATGATGTTGAATATCACGATAAATGACCAATTATACTTGTTAGAGTAACGTATGATGATCATTATGAGTAGAGATGGCCAATTACACTTGTTATAGTGAGAGATGATGATCATTATGACTAGAAATGACCCAATATACTCGTAAGAGTGACAAATGATGATCATTATGAGTAGAAATGGCCAATTACACTTGTTAGAGTATTAAATGATGATGATTATCATTTTAAATGACCAATTATACTTGTTAGAGTGAAAAATGATGATCATTATCGCTATAACTGGCCAATTACACTTGTAAGAGTGAGAAGTGATGATCATTATGAGTAGAAATGGCCAATTACACTTGTTAGAGTGATAAGTGATGATGATTATCACTATAAATGACCAATTATATTTATTAGAGTGTCTAATGATAATCATATGAGTAGAAATTGCCAATTACATTTGTTATAGTGAGAAATGATGATCATTATCAATAGAAATGGTCAATTACACTTGTAAGAGTGACAAATGATGATCATTGTAACTAGAAATGACCTACTATACTTGTTAGTTTGACAAATGATGATCATTATCTCTAGAAATGACCAACATACTTGTTATAGTGAGAAATGATGATCCATCCATTTCGTCTTGTTTCGAACGTCAAATTGATGTTTGTAAAATTATATGTGTCGTTCCGAGCGCGTTCTTCAATTTTTTCTATCTTCATCCTATTTTTTCACTATTAGAGTAGTTAGAGTGACAAATTATGATGGTTATATCACTATAAGGGAGGAATTATACTTGTAAGAGTGATAAATTCATCTACGTTAATCACAAAAGACAAGTTAGAATAGTTACACTGAGAATTGATGATCATTGTCACTAGAAATGGCCAATTATACCTGTAAGAGTGACAAGTGATGATCATTATCACTAGAAATGACCAATTATACTTGTTAGAGTGACAAATGATGATCATTATGAGTGGAAATGGCTAGTTACACTTGTTAGAGTGACAAATGATGATGAATATCACTATAAATGACCAATTATACTTGTTATAGTGACAAATGATGATCATTATGAGTGAAATGGCAAATTACACTTGTTATAGTGAGATATGATGATCATTATGACTACAAATGACCCACTATACACTTAAGAGTGACAAATGATGATTATTATCACAATCAATAACCAATTATGGTAGTTAGACTGACTAATGAGGACCATTATCACTAGAAATGGCCAATTACATTTGTTAGTGTGACAAATGATGATCATTATGAGTAGAGATGGCCAATTACACTTGTTATAGTGAGAAATGATGATCATTATGAATAGAAATGACCCACTATACTTGTAAGAGTGACAAATAATGATAATTATGAGTAGAAATGGCCAATTACACTTGTTAGAGTAATAAATGATGATGATTATCACTATAAATGACCAATTATATTTGTTAGAGTGAAATGATGATCATTATCGCTATAACTGGCCAATTACGCTTGTAAGAGTGAGAAATGATGATCATGATCACTAGAAATGGTCAATTACACGTGTAAGAGTGACAAGTGATGATCATTATCACTAGAAATGACCAATTATACTTGTTAGAGTGACAAATGATGATCATTATGAGTAGAGATGGCCAATTACACTTGTTATAGTGAGAAATGATGATTATTATGAATAGAAATGACCCACTATACTTGTAAGAGTGACAAATAATGATAATTATGAGTAGAAATAGCCAATTACACTTGTTAGAGTATTAAATGATGATGATTATCACTATAAATGACCAATTATATTTGCTAGAGTGAAATGATGATCATTATCGCTATAACTGGCCAATTACGCTTGTAAGAGTGAGAAATGATGATCATTATGAGTAGAAATGGCCAATTACACTTGTTAGAGTGAAAAATGATGATGATTATCACAATAAATGACCAATTATAGTTGTTAGAGTGACAAATGATGATCATTATGAGTAGAAATGGCCAATTACACTTGTTAGAGTGATAGGTTATTATGATTATCACAATAAATGACCAAATATACTTGTTAGAGTGACAAATGATGATCATTATGAGTAGAAATTGCCAATTACATATGTTATACTGAGAAATGATGATCATGATCACTAGAAATGGTCAATTACAGGTGTAAGAGTGACAAGTGATGATCATTGTCACTAGAAATGACCTACTATACTTGTTAGAGTGACATATGATGATCATTATCACTAGAAATGACCAATTATACTTGTTATATTGAGAAATCATGATCTATACATATAGTCTTGTTTCGAACCTCAAATTGATGTTTGTAAAATTTTATGTGTTGTTTCGAGCGCGGTCTTCAATTGTTTCTATCTTCATCATATTTTTTTTACTATTAGAGTAGTTAGAGTGACAAATTATGATGGTTATATCACTATAAGTTACGAATTATACTTGTAAGAGTGATAAATTCATCTACTTTAATCACAAAAGACCACTTAGAATTGTTAGACTGAGAATTGATGATCATTGTCACTAGAAATGGCAAATTACACCTGTAAGAGTGACAAGTGATGATCATTATCACTAGAAATGACCAATTATACTTGTTAGAGTGACAAATGATGATCATTCTTAGTAGAAATGGCCAATTACACTTGTTAGAGAGAAAAGTGATGATGATTATCACTATAAATGACCAATTATATTTATTAGAGTGTCAAATGATAATCATATGAGTAGAAATTGCCAATTACATTTGTTATAGTGAGAAATGATGATCATTATCAATAGAAATGGTCAATTACACTTGTAAGAGTGACAAATGATGATCATTGTAACTAGAAATGACTTACTATACTTGTTAGTTTGACAAATGATGATCATTATCTCTAGAAATGACCAACATACTTGTTATAGTGAGAAATGATGATCCATCCATTTCGTCTTGTTTCGAACGTCAAATTGATGTTTGTAAAATTATATGTGTCGTTCCGAGCGCGTTCTTCAATTTTTTCTATCTTCATCCTATTTTTTCACTATTAGAGTAGTTAGAGTGACAAATTATGATGGTTATATCACTATAAGTGAGGAATTATACTTGTAAGAGTGATAAATTCATCTACGTTAATCACAAAAGACCAGTTAGAATAGTTAGACTGAGAATTGATGATCATTGTCACTAGAAATGTCCAATTATACCTGTAAGAGTGACAAGTGATGATCATTATCACTAGAAATGACCAATTATACTTGTTAGAGTGAGAAATGATGATCATTATGAGTAGAAATGGCCAATTACACTTGTTAGAGTGACAAATGATGTTGAATATCACGATAAATGACCAATTATACTTGTTAGAGTAACGTATGATGATCATTATGAGTAGAGATGGCCAATTACACTTGTTATAGTGAGAGATGATGATCATTATGACTAGAAATGACCCAATATACTCGTAAGAGTGACAAATGATGATCATTATGAGTAGAAATGGCCAATTACACTTGTTAGAGTATTAAATGATGATGATTATCATTTTAAATGACCAATTATACTTGTTAGAGTGAAAAATGATGACCATTATCGCTATAACTGGCCAATTACACTTGTAAGAGTGAGAAGAGATGATCATTATGAGTAGAAATGGCCAATTCTTGTTAGAGTGATAAGTGACGATGATTATCACTATAAATGACCAATTATATTTATTAGAGTGTCAAATGATAATCATATGAGTAGAAATTGCCAATTACATTTGTTATAGTGAGAAATGATGATCATTATCAATAGAAATGGTCAATTACACTTGTAAGAGTGACAAATGATGATCATTGTAACTAGAAATGACCTACTATACTTGTTAGTTTGACAAATGATGATCATTATCTCTAGAAATGACCAACATACTTGTTATAGTGAGAAATGATGATCCATCCATTTCGTCTTGTTTCGAACGTCAAATTGATGTTTGTAAAATTATATGTGTCGTTCCGAGCGCGTTCTTCAATTTTTTCTATCTTCATCCTATTTTTTCACTATTAGAGTAGTTAGAGTGACAAATTATGATGGTTATATCACTATAAGGGAGGAATTATACTTGTAAGAGTGATAAATTCATCTACGTTAATCACAAAAGACAAGTTAGAATAGTTACACTGAGAATTGATGATCATTGTCACTAGAAATGGCCAATTATACCTGTAAGAGTGACAAGTGATGATCATTATCACTAGAAATGACCAATTATACTTGTTAGAGTGACAAATGATGATCATTATGAGTGGAAATGGCTAGTTACACTTGTTAGAGTGACAAATGATGATGAATATCACTATAAATGACCAATTATACTTGTTATAGTGACAAATGATGATCATTATGCGTGAAATGGCAAATTACACTTGTTATAGTGAGATATGATGATCATTATGACTAGAAATGACCCACTATACACTTAAGAGTGACAAATGATGATTATTATCACAATCAATAACCAATTATGGTAGTTAGACTGACTAATGAGGACCATTATCACTAGAAATGGCCAATTACATTTGTTAGTGTGACAAATGATGATCATTATGAGTAGAGATGGCCAATTACACTTGTTATAGTGAGAAATGATGATCATTATGAATAGAAATGACCCACTATACTTGTAAGAGTGACAAATAATGATAATTATGAGTAGAAATGGCCAATTACACTTGTTAGAGTATTAAATGATGATGATTATCACTATAAATGACCAATTATATTTGTTAGAGTGAAATGATGATCATTATCGCTATAACTGGCCAATTACGCTTGTAAGAGTGAGAAATGATGATCATGATCACTAGAAATGGTCAATTACACGTGTAAGAGTGACAAGTGATGATCATTATCACTAGAAATGACCAATTATACTTGTTAGAGTGACAAATGATGATCATTATGAGTAGAGATGGCCAATTACACTTGTTATAGTGAGAAATGATGATTATTATGAATAGAAATGACCCACTATACTTGTAAGAGTGACAAATAATGATAATTATGAGTAGAAATAGCCAATTACACTTGTTAGAGTATTAAATGATGATGATTATCACTATAAATGACCAATTATATTTGCTAGAGTGAAATGATGATCATTATCGCTATAACTGGCCAATTACGCTTGTAAGAGCGAGAAATGATGATCATTATGAGTAGAAATGGCCAATTACACTTGTTAGAGTGAAAAATGACGATGATTATCACAATAAATGACCAATTATAGTTGTTAGAGTGACAAATGATGATCATTATGAGTAGAAATGGCCAATTACACTTGTTAGAGTGATAGGTTATTATGATTATCACAATAAATGACCAAATATACTTGTTAGAGTGACAAATGATGATCATTATGAGTAGAAATTGCCAATTACATATGTTATACTGAGAAATGATGATCATGATCACTAGAAATGGTCAATTACAGGTGTAAGAGTGACAAGTGATGATCATTGTCACTAGAAATGACCTACTATACTTGTTAGAGTGACATATGATGATCATTATCACTAGAAATGACCAATTATACTTGTTATATTGAGAAATCATGATCTATACTTATAGTCTTGTTTCGAACCTCAAATTGATGTTTGTAAAATTTTATGTGTTGTTTCGAGCGCGGTCTTCAATTGTTTCTATCTTCATCATATTTTTTTACTATTAGAGTAGTTAGAGTGACAAATTATGATGGTTATATCACTATAAGTTACGAATTATACTTGTAAGAGTGATAAATTCATCTACTTTAATCACAAAAGACCACTTAGAATTGTTAGACTGAGAATTGATGATCATTGTCACTAGAAATGGCAAATTACACCTGTAAGAGTGACAAGTGATGATCATTATCACTAGAAATGACCAATTATACTTGTTAGAGTGACAAATGATGATCATTATGAGTAGAAATGGCCAATTACACTTGTTAGAGTGAAAAGTGATGATGATTATCACTATAAATGACCAATTATATTTATTAGAGTGTCAAATGATAATCATATGAGTAGAAATTGCCAATTACATTTGTTATAGTGAGAAATGATGATCATTATCAATAGAAATGGTCAATTACACTTGTAAGAGTGACAAATGATGATCATTGTAACTAGAAATGACCTACTATACTTGTTAGTTTGACAAATGATGATCATTATCTCTAGAAATGACCAACATACTTGTTATAGTGAGAAATGATGATCCATCCATTTCGTCTTGTTTCGAACGTCAAATTGATGTTTGTAAAATTATATGTGTCGTTCCGAGCGCGTTCTTCAATTTTTTCTATCTTCATCCTATTTTTTCACTATTAGAGTAGTTAGAGTGACAAATTATGATGGTTATATCACTATAAGTGAGGAATTATACTTGTAAGAGTGATAAATTCATCTACGTTAATCACAAAAGACCAGTTAGAATAGTTAGACTGAGAATTGATGATCATTGTCACTAGAAATGTCCAATTATACCTGTAAGAGTGACAAGTGATGATCATTATCACTAGAAATGACCAATTATACTTGTTAGAGTGAGAAATGATGATCATTATGAGTAGAAATGGCCAATTACACTTGTTAGAGTGACAAATGATGTTGAATATCACGATAAATGACCAATTATACTTGTTAGAGTAACGTATGATGATCATTATGAGTAGAGATGGCCAATTACACTTGTTATAGTGAGAGATGATGATCATTATGACTAGAAATGACCCAATATACTCGTAAGAGTGACAAATGATGATCATTATGAGTAGAAATGGCCAATTACACTTGTTAGAGTATTAAATGATGATGATTATCATTTTAAATGACCAATTATACTTGTTAGAGTGAAAAATGATGACCATTATCGCTATAACTGGCCAATTACACTTGTAAGAGTGAGAAGAGATGATCATTATGAGTAGAAATGGCCAATTCTTGTTAGAGTGATAAGTGACGATGATTATCACTATAAATGACCAATTATATTTATTAGAGTGTCAAATGATAATCATATGAGTAGAAATTGCCAATTACATTTGTTATAGTGAGAAATGATGATCATTATCAATAGAAATGGTCAATTACACTTGTAAGAGTGACAAATGATGATCATTGTAACTAGAAATGACCTACTATACTTGTTAGTTTGACAAATGATGATCATTATCTCTAGAAATGACCAACATACTTGTTATAGTGAGAAATGATGATCCATCCATTTCGTCTTGTTTCGAACGTCAAATTGATGTTTGTAAAATTATATGTGTCGTTCCGAGCGCGTTCTTCAATTTTTTCTATCTTCATCCTATTTTTTCACTATTAGAGTAGTTAGAGTGACAAATTATGATGGTTATATCACTATAAGGGAGGAATTATACTTGTAAGAGTGATAAATTCATCTACGTTAATCACAAAAGACAAGTTAGAATAGTTACACTGAGAATTGATGATCATTGTCACTAGAAATGGCCAATTATACCTGTAAGAGTGACAAGTGATGATCATTATCACTAGAAATGACCAATTATACTTGTTAGAGTGACAAATGATGATCATTATGAGTGGAAATGGCTAGTTACACTTGTTAGAGTGACAAATGATGATGAATATCACTATAAATGACCAATTATACTTGTTATAGTGACAAATGATGATCATTATGCGTGAAATGGCAAATTACACTTGTTATAGTGAGATATGATGATCATTATGACTAGAAATGACCCACTATACACTTAAGAGTGACAAATGATGATTATTATCACAATCAATAACCAATTATGGTAGTTAGACTGACTAATGAGGACCATTATCACTAGAAATGGCCAATTACATTTGTTAGTGTGACAAATGATGATCATTATGAGTAGAGATGGCCAATTACACTTGTTATAGTGAGAAATGATGATCATTATGAATAGAAATGACCCACTATACTTGTAAGAGTGACAAATAATGATAATTATGAGTAGAAATGGCCAATTACACTTGTTAGAGTATTAAATGATGATGATTATCACTATAAATGACCAATTATATTTGTTAGAGTGAAATGATGATCATTATCGCTATAACTGGCCAATTACGCTTGTAAGAGTGAGAAATGATGATCATGATCACTAGAAATGGTCAATTACACGTGTAAGAGTGACAAGTGATGATCATTATCACTAGAAATGACCAATTATACTTGTTAGAGTGACAAATGATGATCATTATGAGTAGAGATGGCCAATTACACTTGTTATAGTGAGAAATGATGATTATTATGAATAGAAATGACCCACTATACTTGTAAGAGTGACAAATAATGATAATTATGAGTAGAAATAGCCAATTACACTTGTTAGAGTATTAAATGATGATGATTATCACTATAAATGACCAATTATATTTGCTAGAGTGAAATGATGATCATTATCGCTATAACTGGCCAATTACGCTTGTAAGAGCGAGAAATGATGATCATTATGAGTAGAAATGGCCAATTACACTTGTTAGAGTGAAAAATGATGATGATTATCACAATAAATGACCAATTATAGTTGTTAGAGTGACAAATGATGATCATTATGAGTAGAAATGGCCAATTACACTTGTTAGAGTGATAGGTTATTATGATTATCACAATAAATGACCAAATATACTTGTTAGAGTGACAAATGATGATCATTATGAGTAGAAATTGCCAATTACATATGTTATACTGAGAAATGATGATCATGATCACTAGAAATGGTCAATTACACGTGTAAGAGTGACAAGTGATGATCATTGTCACTAGAAATGACCTACTATACTTGTTAGAGTGACATATGATGATCATTATCACTAGAAATGACCAATTATACTTGTTATATTGAGAAATCATGATCTATACTTATAGTCTTGTTTCGAACCTCAAATTGATGTTTGTAAAATTTTATGTGTTGTTTCGAGCGCGGTCTTCAATTGTTTCTATCTTCATCATATTTTTTTACTATTAGAGTAGTTAGAGTGACAAATTATGATGGTTATATCACTATAAGTTACGAATTATACTTGTAAGAGTGATAAATTCATCTACTTTAATCACAAAAGACCACTTAGAATTGTTAGACTGAGAATTGATGATCATTGTCACTAGAAATGGCAAATTACACCTGTAAGAGTGACAAGTGATGATCATTATCACTAGAAATGACCAATTATACTTGTTAGAGTGACAAATGATGATCATTATGAGTAGAAATGGCCAATTACACTTGTTAGAGTGAAAAGTGATGATGATTATCACTATAAATGACCAATTATATTTATTAGAGTGTCAAATGATAATCATATGAGTAGAAATTGCCAATTACATTTGTTATAGTGAGAAATGATGATCATTATCAATAGAAATGGTCAATTACACTTGTAAGAGTGACAAATGATGATCATTGTAACTAGAAATGACCTACTATACTTGTTAGTTTGACAAATGATGATCATTATCTCTAGAAATGACCAACATACTTGTTATAGTGAGAAATGATGATCCATCCATTTCGTCTTGTTTCGAACGTCAAATTGATGTTTGTAAAATTATATGTGTCGTTCCGAGCGCGTTCTTCAATTTTTTCTATCTTCATCCTATTTTTTCACTATTAGAGTAGTTAGAGTGACAAATTATGATGGTTATATCACTATAAGTGAGGAATTATACTTGTAAGAGTGATAAATTCATCTACGTTAATCACAAAAGACCAGTTAGAATAGTTAGACTGAGAATTGATGATCATTGTCACTAGAAATGTCCAATTATACCTGTAAGAGTGACAAGTGATGATCATTATCACTAGAAATGACCAATTATACTTGTTAGAGTGAGAAATGATGATCATTATGAGTAGAAATGGCCAATTACACTTGTTAGAGTGACAAATGATGTTGAATATCACGATAAATGACCAATTATACTTGTTAGAGTAACGTATGATGATCATTATGAGTAGAGATGGCCAATTACACTTGTTATAGTGAGAGATGATGATCATTATGACTAGAAATGACCCAATATACTCGTAAGAGTGACAAATGATGATCATTATGAGTAGAAATGGCCAATTACACTTGTTAGAGTATTAAATGATGATGATTATCATTTTAAATGACCAATTATACTTGTTAGAGTGAAAAATGATGACCATTATCGCTATAACTGGCCAATTACACTTGTAAGAGTGAGAAGTGATGATCATTATGAGTAGAAATGGCCAATTACACTTGTTAGAGTGATAAGTGACGATGATTATCACTATAAATGACCAATTATATTTATTAGAGTGTCAAATGATAATCATATGAGTAGAAATTGCCAATTACATTTGTTATAGTGAGAAATGATGATCATTATCAATAGAAATGGTCAATTACACTTGTAAGAGTGACAAATGATGATCATTGTAACTAGAAATGACCTACTATACTTGTTAGTTTGACAAATGATGATCATTATCTCTAGAAATGACCAACATACTTGTTATAGTGAGAAATGATGATCCATCCATTTCGTCTTGTTTCGAACGTCAAATTGATGTTTGTAAAATTATATGTGTCGTTCCGAGCGCGTTCTTCAATTGTTTCTATCTTCATCCTATTTTTTCACTATTAGAGTAGTTAGAGTGACAAATTGTGATGCTTATATCACTATAAGGGAGGAATTATACTTGTAAGAGTGATAAATTCATCTACGTTAATCACAAAAGACAAGTTAGAATAGTTAGACTGAGAATTGATGATCATTGTCACTAGAAATGGCCAATTATACTTGTAAGAGTGACAAGTGATGATCATTATCACTAGAAATGACCAATTATACTTGTTAGAGTGACAAATGATGATCATTATGAGTGGAAATGGCTAGTTACACTTGTTAGAGTGACAAATGATGATGAATATCACTATAAATGACCAATTATACTTGTTATAGTGACAAATGATGATCATTATGAGTGAAATGGCAAATTACACTTGTTATAGTGAGATATGATGATCATTATGACTAGAAATGACCCACTATACACTTAAGAGTGACAAATGATGATTATTATCACAATCAATAACCAATTATGGTAGTTAGACTGACTAATGATGACCATTATCACTAGAAATGGCCAATTACATTTGTTAGTGTGACAAATGATGATCATTATGAGTAGAGATGGCCAATTACACTTGTTATAGTGAGAAATGATGATCATTATGAATAGAAATGACCCACTATACTTGTAAGAGTGACAAATAATGATAATTATGAGTAGAAATGGCCAATTACACTTGTTAGAGTATTAAATGATGATGATTATCACTATAAATGACCAATTATATTTGTTAGAGTGAAATGATGATCATTATCGCTATAACTGGCCAATTACGCTTGTAAGAGTGAGAAATGATGATCATGATCACTAGAAATGGTCAATTACACGTGTAAGAGTGACAAGTGATGATCATTATCACTAGAAATGACCAATTATACTTGTTAGAGTGACAAATGATGATCATTATGAGTAGAGATGGCCAATTACACTTGTTATAGTGAGAAATAATGATTATTATGAATAGAAATGACCCACTATACTTGTAAGAGTGACAAATAATGATAATTATGAGTAGAAATAGCCAATTACACTTGTTAGAGTATTAAATGATGATGATTATCACTATAAATGACCAATTATATTTGCTAGAGTGAAATGATGATCATTATCGCTATAACTGGCCAATTACGCTTGTAAGAGTGAGAAATGATGATCATTATGAGTAGAAATGGCCAATTACACTTGTTAGAGTGAAAAATGATGATGATTATCACAATAAATGACCAATTATAGTTGTTAGAGTGACAAATGATGATCATTATGAGTAGAAATGGCCAATTACACTTGTTAGAGTGATAGGTTATTATGATTATCACAATAAATGACCAAATATACTTGTTAGAGTGACAAATGATGATCATTATGAGTAGAAATTGCCAATTACATATGTTATACTGAGAAATGATGATCATGATCACTAGAAATGGTCAATTACACGTGTAAGAGTGACAAGTGATGATCGTTGTCACTAGAAATGACCTACTATACTTGTTAGAGTGACATATGATGATCATTATCACTAGAAATGACCAATTATACTTGTTATATGGAGAAATCATGATCTATACATATAGTCTTGTTTTGAACCTCAAATTGATGTTTGTAAAATTTTATGTGTTGTTTCGAGCGCGGTCTTCAATTGTTTCTATCTTCATCATATTTTTTTACTATTAGAGTAGTTAGAGTGACAAATTATGATGGTTATATCACTATAAGTTACGAATTATACTTGTAAGAGTGATAAATTCATCTACTTTAATCACAAAAGACCACTTAGAATTGTTAGACTGAGAATTGATGATCATCGTCACTAGAAATGGCAAATTACACCTGTAAGAGTGACAAGTGATGATCATTATCACTAGAAATGACCAATTATACTTGTTAGAGTGACAAATGATGATCATTATGAGTAGAAATGGCCAATTACACTTGTTAGAGTGAAAAGTGATGATGATTATCACTATAAATGACCAATTATATTTATTAGAGTGTCAAATGATAATCATATGAGTAGAAATTGCCAATTACATTTGTTATAGTGAGAAATGATGATCATTATCAATAGAAATGGTCAATTACACTTGTAAGAGTGACAAATGATGATCATTGTAACTAGAAATGACCTACTATACTTGTTAGTTTGACAAATGATGATCATTATCTCTAGAAATGACCAACATACTTGTTATAGTGAGAAATGATGATCCATCCATTTCGTCTTGTTTCGAACGTCAAATTGATGTTTGTAAAATTATATGTGTCGTTCCGAGCGCGTTCTTCAATTTTTTCTATCTTCATCCTATTTTTTCACTATTAGAGTAGTTAGAGTGACAAATTATGATGGTTATATCACTATAAGGGAGGAATTATACTTGTAAGAGTGATAAATTCATCTACGTTAATCACAAAAGACAAGTTAGAATAGTTACACTGAGAATTGATGATCATTGTCACTAGAAATGGCCAATTATACCTGTAAGAGTGACAAGTGATGATCATTATCACTAGAAATGACCAATTATACTTGTTAGAGTGACAAATGATGATCATTATGAGTGGAAATGGCTAGTTACACTTGTTAGAGTGACAAATGATGATGAATATCACTACAAATGACCAATTATACTTGTTATAGTGACAAATGATGATCATTATGAGTGAAATGGCAAATTACACTTGTTATAGTGAGATATGATGATCATTATGACTAGAAATGACCCACTATACACTTAAGAGTGACAAATGATGATTATTATCACAATCAATAACCAATTATGGTAGTTAGACTGACTAATGATGACCATTATCACTAGAAATGGCCAATTACATTTGTTAGTGTGACAAATGATGATCATTATGAGTAGAGATGGCCAATTACACTTGTTATAGTGAGAAATGATGATCATTATGAATAGAAATGACCCACTATACTTGTAAGAGTGACAAATAATGATAATTATGAGTAGAAATGGCCAATTACACTTGTTAGAGTATTAAATAATGATGATTATCACTATAAATGACCAATTATATTTGTTAGAGTGAAATGATGATCATTATCGCTATAACTGGCCAATTACGCTTGTAAGAGTGAGAAATGATGATCATGATCACTAGAAATGGTCAATTACACGTGTAAGAGTGACAAGTGATGATCATTATCACTAGAAATGACCAATTATACTTGTTAGAGTGACAAATGATGATCATTATGAGTAGAGATGGCCAATTACACTTGTTATAGTGAGAAATGATGATTATTATGAATAGAAATGACCCACTATACTTGTAAGAGTGACAAATAATGATAATTATGAGTAGAAATAGCCAATTACACTTGTTAGAGTATTAAATGATGATGATAATCACTATAAATGACCAATTATATTTGCTAGAGTGAAATGATGATCATTATCGCTATAACTGGCCAATTACGCTTGTAAGAGTGAGAAATGATGATCATTATGAGTAGAAATGGCCAATTACACTTGTTAGAGTGAAAAATGATGATGATTATCACAATAAATGACCAATTATAGTTGTTAGAGTGACAAATGATGATCATTATGAGTAGAAATGGCCAATTACACTTGTTAGAGTGATAGGTTATTATGATTATCACAATAAATGACCAAATATACTTGTTAGAGTGACAAATGATGATCATTATGAGTAGAAATTGCCAATTACATATGTTATACTGAGAAATGATGATCATGATCACTAGAAATGGTCAATTACACATGTAAGAGTGACAAGTGATGATCGTTGTCACTAGAAATGACCTACTATACTTGTTAGAGTGACATATGATGATCATTATCACTAGAAATGACCAATTATACTTGTTATATGGAGAAATCATGATCTATACATATAGTCTTGTTTTGAACCTCAAATTGAAGTTTGTAAAATTTTATGTGTTGTTTCGAGCGCGGTCTTCAATTGTTTCTATCTTCATCATATTTTTTTACTATTAGAGTAGTTAGAGTGACAAATTATGATGGTTATATCACTATAAGTTACGAATTATACTTGTAAGAGTGATAAATTCATCTACTTTAATCACAAAAGACCACTTAGAATTGTTAGACTGAGAATTGATGATCATTGTCACTAGAAATGGCAAATTACACCTGTAAGAGTGACAAGTGATGATCATTATCACTAGAAATGACCAATTATACTTGTTAGAGTGACAAATGATGATCATTATGAGTAGAAATGGCCAATTACACTTGTTAGAGTGAAAAGTGATAATGATTATCACTATAAATGACCAATTATATTTATTAGAGTGTCAAATGATAATCATATGAGTAGAAATTGCCAATTACATTTGTTATAGTGAGAAATGATGATCATTATCAATAGAAATGGTCAATTACACTTGTAAGAGTGACAAATGATGATCATTGTATCTAGAATTGACCTACTATACTTGTTAGTTTGACAAATGATGATCATTATCTCTAGAAATGACCAACATACTTGTTATAGTGAGAAATGATGATCCATCCATTTCGTCTTGTTTCGAACGTCAAATTGATGTTTGTAAAATTTTATGTGTCGTTCCGAGCGCGTTCTTCAATTGTTTCTATCTTCATCATATTTTTTCACTATTAGAGTAGTTAGAGTGACAAATTATGATGGTTATATCACTATAAGTGAAGAATTATACTTGTAAGAGTGATAAATTCATCTACGTTAATCACAAAAGACCAGTTAGAATAGTTAGACTGAGAATTGATGATCATTGTCACTAGAAATGTCCAATTATACCTGTAAGAGTGACAAGTGATGATCATTATCACTAGAAATGACCAATTATACTTGTTAGAGTGAGAAATGATGATCATTATGAGTAGAAATGGCCAATTACACTTGTTAGAGTGACAAATGATGATGAATATCACGATAAATGACCAATTATACTTGTTAGAGTAATGTATGATGATCATTATGAGTAGAGATGGCCAATTACACTTGTTATAGTGAGAGAGATGATGATCGTAAGAGTGACAAATGATGATCATTATGAGTAGAAATGGCCAATTACACGTGTTAGAGTATTAAATGATGATGATTATCATTTTAAATGACCAATTATACTTGTTAGAGTGAAAAATGATGATCATTATCGCTATAACTGGCCAATTACACTTGTAAGAGTGAGAAGTGATGATCATTATGAGTAGAAATGGCCAATTACACTTGTTAGAGTGATAAGTGATGATGATTATCACTATAAATGACCAATTATATTTATTAGAGTGTCAAATGATAATCATTATGAGTAGAAATTGCCAATTACATTTGTTATAGTGAGAAATGACCATCATTATCACTAGAAATGGTCAATTACACTTGTTAGAGTGACAAATGATGATCATTGTCACTAGAAATGGCCAACATACTTGTTATAGTGAGAAATGATGATCCATACATATAGTCTTGTTTCGAACGTCAAATAGATGTTTGCAAAATTTTATGTGTCGTTCCGAGCGCGTTCTTCAATTGTTTCTATCTTCATCCTATTTTTTCACTATTAGAGTAGTTAGAGTGACAAATTATGATGGTTATATCACTATAAGTAAGGAATTATACTTGTAAGAGTGATAAATTCATCTACGTTAATCACAAAGGACCAGTTAGAATAGTTAAACTTAGAATTGATGATCATTATCACTAGAAATGACCAATTATACTTGTTAGAGTGAGAAATGATGATCATTATGAGTAGAAATGGCCAATTACACTTGTTAGAGTGACAAATGATGATGAATATCACGATAAATGACCAATTATACTTGTTAGAGTAACGTATGATGATCATTATGAGTAGAAATGGCCAGTTACACTTGTTATAGTGAGAGATGATGATCATTATGACTAGAAATGACCCACTATACTTGTAAGAGTGACAAATGATGATCATTATGAGTAGAAATGGCCACTTACACTTGTTAGAGTGAAAAATGATGATGATTATCACAATAAATGACCAATTATACTTGTTATAGTGACAATTGATGATCATTATGAGTGAAATGGCAAATTACACTTGTTATAGTGAGATATGATGATCATTATGACTAGAAATGACCCACTATACACTTAAGAGTGACAAATGATGATTATTATCACAATCAATAACCAATTATGGTAGTTAGACTGACTAATGATGACCATTATCACTAGAAATGGCCAATTACACTTGTCAGAGTAACAAGTGATGATCATTGTCACGAAAATTGACCTACTGTACTTGTTAGAGTGACAAATGATGATCATTATCACTAGAAATGACCAATTATACTTGTTATAGTGAGAAATGATGATCATTGTCACTAAAAATAGCCAATTATACTTGTAAGAGTGACAAGTGATGATCATTATCACTAGAAATGACCAATTATACTTTTTAGACTGACAAATGATGATCATTATGAGTAGAAATGGCCAATTACACTTGTTAGAGTGACAAATGATGATAAATATCACTATAAATGACCAATTATAGTTGTTAGAGTAACATATGATGATCATTATGAGTAGAAATGGCCAATTACACTTGTTATAGTGAGAGATGATGATCATTATAACTATAAATGACCTACTATACTTGTAAGAGTGACAAATGATGATCATTATGAGTAGAAATGGCCAATTACACTTGTTAGAGTGATAAATAATGATGATTATCACTGTAAATGACCAACTGTACTTGTTAGACTGACAAATGATGATCATTATGAGTGTAATGGCCAATTAAACTTGTTATAGTGAGAAATAATGATCATTATGACTAGAAATAACCCACTATACTTGTAAGATGACAAATGATGATTATTATCACTATATATAACCAATTATAGTAGTTAGACTGACAAATGATGACCATTATCAATAGAAATGGCCAATTACACTTGTAAGAGTGACAAGTGATGATCATTGTCACAAGAAATAACCCACTGTACTTGTTAGAGTGACAAATTATGATCATTATCACTAGAAATGACCAATTATACTTGTTATAGTGAGAAATGATGATCATTGTCGCTAAAAATAGCCAATTACACTTGTAACAGTGACAAGTGATAATCATTATCACTAGAAATGACCAATTATACTTGTTAGAGTGACAAATGATGATCATTATGAGTGGAAATGGCCAGTTAAACTTGTTAGAGTGACAAATGATAATGAATATCACTATAAATGACCAATTATACTTCTTAGAGTGACAAATGATGATCATTATGAGTAGAGATGGCCAATTACACTTGTTATAGTGAGAAATGATGATTATTATGAATAGAATTGACCCACTATACTTGTAAGAGTGACAAATAATGATAATTATGAGTAGAAATAGCCAATTACACTTGTTAGAGTATTAAATGATGATGATTATCACTATAAATGACCAATTATATTTGTTAGAGTGAAATGATGATCATTATCGCTATAACTGGCCAATTACGCTTGTAAGAGTGAGAAATGATGATCATTATGAGTAAAAATGGCCAATTACACTTGTTAGAGTGAAAAATGATGATGATTATCACAATAAATGGCCAATTATAGTTGTTAGAGTGACAAATGATGATCATTATGAGTAGAAATGGCCAATTACACTTGTTAGAGTGATAGGTGATTATGATTATCACAATAAATGACCAAATATACTTGTTAGAGTGACAAATGATGATCATTATGAGTAGAAATTGCCAATTACATATGTTATACTGAGAAATGATGATCATGATCACTAGAAATGGTCGATTACACGTGTAAGAGTGACAAGTGATGATCATTGTCACTAGAAATGACCTACTATACTTGTTAGAGTGACATATGATGATCATTATCACTAGAAATGACCAATTATACTTGTTATATTGAGAAATCATGATCTATACATATAGTCTTGTTTCGAACCTCAAATTGATGTTTGTAAAATTTTATGTGTTGTTTTGAGCGCGGTCTTCAATTGTTTCTATCTTCATCATATTTTTTCACTATTAGAGTAGTTAGAGTGACAAATGATAATGACCAATTACACTTGTTAGAGTGAAAAGTGATGATGATTATCACTATAAATGACCAATTATATTTATTAGAGTGTCAAATGATAATCATATGAGTAGAAATTGCCAATTACATTTGTTATAGTGAGAAATGATGATCATTATCAATAGAAATGGTCAATTACACTTGTAAGAGTGACAAATGATGATCATTGTAACTAGAAATGACCTACTATACTTGTTAGTTTGACAAATGATGATCATTATCTCTAGAAATGACCAACATACTTGTTATAGTGAGAAATGATGATCCATCCATTTCGTCTTGTTTCGAACGTCAAATTGATGTTTGTAAAATTATATGTGTCGTTCCGAGCGCGTTCTTCAATTGTTTCTATCTTCATCCTATTTTTTCACTATTAGAGTAGTTAGAGTGACAAATTATGATGGTTATATCACTATAAGTTACGAATTATACTTGTAAAAGTGATAAATTCATCTACTTTAATCACAAAAGACCACTTAGAATTGTTAGACTGAGAATTGATGATCATTGTCACTAGAAATGTCCAATTATACCTGTAAGAGTGACAAGTGATGATCATTATCACTAGAAATGACCAATTATACTTGTTAGAGTGAGAAATGATGATCATTATGAGTAGAAATGGCCAATTACACTTGTTAGAGTGACAAATGATGATGAATATCACGATAAATGACCAATTATACTTGTTAGAGTAACGTATGATGATCATTATGAGTAGAGATGGCCAATTACACTTGTTATAGTGAGAGAGATGATGATCGTAAGAGTGACAAATGATGATCATTATGAGTAGAAATGGCCAATTACACTTGTTAGAGTATTAAATGATGATGATTATCATTTTAAATGACCAATTATACTTGTTAGAGTGAAAAATGATGACCATTATCGCTATAACTGGCCAATTACACTTGTAAGAGTGAGAAGTGATGATCATTATGAGTAGAAATGGCCAATTACACTTGTTAGAGTGATAAGTGACGATGATTATCACTATAAATGACCAATTATATTTATTAGAGTGTCAAATGATAATCATATGAGTAGAAATTGCCAATTACATTTGTTATAGTGAGAAATGATGATCATTATCAATAGAAATGGTCAATTACACTTGTAAGAGTGACAAATGATGATCATTGTAACTAGAAATGACCTACTATACTTGTTAGTTTGACAAATGATGATCATTATCTCTAGAAATGACCAACATACTTGTTATAGTGAGAAATGATGATCCATCCATTTCGTCTTGTTTCGAACGTCAAATTGATGTTTGTAAAATTATATGTGTCGTTCCGAGCGCGTTCTTCAATTGTTTCTATCTTCATCCTATTTTTTTCACTATTAGAGTAGTTAGAGTGACAAATTGTGATGGTTATATCACTATAAGGGAGGAATTATACTTGTAAGAGTGATAAATTCATCTACGTTAATCACAAAAGACAAGTTAGAATAGTTAGACTGAGAATTGATGATCATTGTCACTAGAAATGGCCAATTATACTTGTAAGAGTGACAAGTGATGATCATTATCACTAGAAATGACCAATTATACTTGTTAGAGTGACAAATGATGATCATTATGAGTGGAAATGGCTAGTTACACTTGTTAGAGTGACAAATGATGATGAATATCACTATAAATGACCAATTATACTTGTTATAGTGACAAATGATGATCATTATGAGTGAAATGGCAAATTACACTGGTTATAGTGAGATATGATGATCATTATGACTAGAAATGACCCACTATACACTTAAGAGTGACAAATGATGATTATTATCACAATCAATAACCAATTATGGTAGTTAGACTGACTAATGATGACCATTATCACTAGAAATGGCCAATTACATTTGTTAGTGTGACAAATGATGATCATTATGAGTAGAGATGGCCAATTACACTTGTTATAGTGAGAAATGATGATCATTATGAATAGAAATGACCCACTATACTTGTAAGAGTGACAAATAATGATAATTATGAGTAGAAATGGCCAATTACACTTGTTAGAGTATTAAATGATGATGATTATCACTATAAATGACCAATTATATTTGTTAGAGTGAAATGATGATCATTATCGCTATAACTGGCCAATTACGCTTGTAAGAGTGAGAAATGATGATCATGATCACTAGAAATGGTCAATTACACGTGTAAGAGTGACAAGTGATGATCATTATCACTAGAAATGACCAATTATACTTGTTAGAGTGACAAATGATGATCATTATGAGTAGAGATGGCCAATTACACTTGTTATAGTGAGAAATGATGATTATTATGAATAGAAATGACCCACTATACTTGTAAGAGTGACAAATAATGATAATTATGAGTAGAAATAGCCAATTAAACTTGTTAGAGTATTAAATGATGATGATTATCACTATAAATGACCAATTATATTTGCTAGAGTGAAATGATGATCATTATCGCGATAACTGGCCAATTACGCTTGTAAGAGTGAGAAATGATGATCATTATGAGTAGAAATGGCCAATTACACTTGTTAGAGTGAAAAATGATGATGATTATCACAATAAATGACCAATTATAGTTGTTAGAGTGACAAATGATGATCATTATGAGTAGAAATGGCCAATTACACTTGTTAGAGTGATAGGTGATTATGATTATCACAATAAATGACCAAATATACTTGTTAGAGTGACAAATGATGATCATTATGAGTAGAAATTGCCAATTACATATGTTATACTGAGAAATGATGATCATGATCACTAGAAATGGTCGATTACACGTGTAAGAGTGACAAGTGATGATCATTGTCACTAGAAATGACCTACTATACTTGTTAGAGTGACATATGATGATCATTATCACTAGAAATGACCAATTATACTTGTTATATTGAGAAATCATGATCTATACATATAGTCTTGTTTCGAACCTCAAATTGATGTTTGTAAAATTTTATGTGTTGTTTTGAGCGCGGTCTTCAATTGTTTCTATCTTCATCATATTTTTTCACTATTAGAGTAGTTAGAGTGACAAATGATGATCATTATGAGTAGAAATTGCCAATTACATATGTTATACTGAGAAATGATGATCATGATCACTAGAAATGGTCGATTACACGTGTAAGAGTGACAGGTGATGATCATTGTCACTAGAAATGACCTACTATACTTGTTAGAGTGACATATGATGATCATTATCACTAGAAATGACCAATTATACTTGTTATATGGAGAATCATGATCTATACATATAGTCTTGTTTTGAACCTCAAATTGATGTTTGTAAAATTTTATGTGTTGTTTCGAGCGCGGTCTTCAATTGTTTCTATCTTCATCATATTTTTTTACTATTAGAGTAGTTAGAGTGACAAATTATGATGGTTATATCACTATAAGTTACGAATTATACTTGTAAGAGTGATAAATTCATCTACTTTAATCACAAAAGACCACTTAGAATTGTTAGACTGAGAATTGATGATCATTGTCACTAGAAATGGCAAATTACACCTGTAAGAGTGACAAGTGATGATCATTATCACTAGAAATGACCAATTATACTTGTTAGAGTGACAAATGATGATCATTATGAGTAGAAATGGCCAATTACACTTGTTAGAGTGAAAAGTGATGATGATTATCACTATAAATGACCAATTATATTTATTAGAGTGTCAAATGATAATCATATGAGTAGAAATTGCCAATTACATTTGTTATAGTGAGAAATGATGATCATTATCAATAGAAATGGTCAATTACACTTGTAAGAGTGACAAATGATGATCATTGTAACTAGAAATGACCTACTATACTTGTTAGTTTGACAAATGATGATCATTATCTCTAGAAATGACCAACATACTTGTTATAGTGAGAAATGATGATCCATCCATTTCCTCTTGTTTCGAACGTCAAATTGATGTTTGTAAAATTTTATGTGTCGTTCCGAGCGCGTTCTTCAATTGTTTCTATCTTCATCATATTTTTTCACTATTAGAGTAGTTAGAGTGACAAATTATGATGGTTATATCACTATAAGTGAAGAATTATACTTGTAAGAGTGATAAATTCATCTACGTTAATCACAAAAGACCAGTTAGAATAGTTAGACTGAGAATTGATGATCATTGTCACTAGAAATGTCCAATTATACCTGTAAGAGTGACAAGTGATGATCATTATCACTAGAAATGACCAATTATACTTGTTAGAGTGAGAAATGATGATCATTATGAGTAGAAATGGCCAATTACACTTGTTAGAGTGACAAATGATGATGAATATCACGATAAATGACCAATTATACTTGTTAGAGTAATGTATGATGATCATTATGAGTAGAGATGGCCAATTACACTTGTTATAGTTAGAGAGATGATGATCGTAAGAGTGACAAATGATGATCATTATGAGTAGAAATGGCCAATTACACGTGTTAGAGTATTAAATGATGATGATTATCATTTTAAATGACCAATTATACTTGTTAGAGTGAAAAATGATGATCATTATCGCTATAACTGGCCAATTACACTTGTAAGAGTGAGAAGTGATGATCATTATGAGTAGAAATGACCAATTACACTTGTTAGAGTGAAAAATGATGATGATTATCACAATAAATGACCAATTATAGTTGTTAGAGTGACAAATGATGATCATTATGAGTAGAAATGGCCAATTACACTTGTTAGAGTGATAAGTGATGATGATTATCACTATAAATGACCAATTATATTTATTAGAGTGTCAAATGATAATCATTATGAGTAGAAATTGCCAATTACATTTGTTATAGTGAGAAATGACCATCATTATCACTAGAAATGGTCAATTACACTTGTTAGAGTGACAAATGATGATCATTGTCACTAGAAATGGCCAACATACTTGTTATAGTGAGAAATGATGATCCATACATATAGTCTTGTTTCGAACGTCAAATAGATGTTTGCAAAATTTTATGTGTCGTTCCGAGCGCGTTCTTCAATTGTTTCTATCTTCATCCTATTTTTTCACTATTAGAGTAGTTAGAGTGACAAATTATGATGGTTATATCACTATAAGTAAGGAATTATACTTGTAAGAGTGATAAATTCATCTACGTTAATCACAAAGGACCAGTTAGAATAGTTAAACTGAGAATTGATGATCATTATCACTAGAAATGACCAATTATACTTGTTAGAGTGAGAAATGATGATCATTATGAGTAGAAATGGCCAATTACACTTGTTAGAGTGACAAATGATGATGAATATCACGATAAATGACCAATTATACTTGTTAGAGTAACGTATGATGATCATTATGAGTAGAAATGGCCAGTTACACTTGTTATAGTGAGAGATGATGATCATTATGACTAGAAATGACCCACTATACTTGTAAGAGTGACAAATGATGATCATTATGAGTAGAAATGGCCACTTACACTTGTTAGAGTGAAAAATGATGATGATTATCACAATAAATGACCAATTATACTATTTATAGTGACAATTGATGATCATTATGAGTGAAATGGAAAATTACACTTGTTATAGTGAGATATGATGATCATTATGACTAGAAATGACCCACTATACACTTAAGAGTGACAAATGATGATTATTATCACAATCAATAACCAATTATGGTAGTTAGACTGACTAATGATGACCATTATCACTAGAAATGGCCAATTACACTTGTCAGAGTAACAAGTGATGATCATTGTCACGAAAATTGACCTACTGTACTTGTTAGAGTGACAAATGATGATCATTATCACTAGAAATGACCAATTATACTTGTTATAGTGAGAAATGATGATCATTGTCACTAAAAATAGCCAATTATACTTGTAAGAGTGACAAGTGATGATCATTATCACTAGAAATGACCAATTATACTTTTTAGACTGACAAATGATGATCATTATGAGTAGAAATGGCCAATTACACTTGTTAGAGTGACAAATGATGATAAATATCACTATAAATGACCAATTATAGTTGTTAGAGTAACATATGATGATCATTATAAGTAGAAATGGCCAATTACACTTGTTATAGTGAGAGATGATGATCATTATAACTATAAATGACCTACTATACTTGTAAGAGTGACAAATGATGATCATTATGAGTAGAAATGGCCAATTACACTTGTTAGAGTGATAAATAATGATGATTATCACTGTAAATGACCAACTGTACTTGTTAGACTGACAAATGATGATCATTATGAGTGTAATGGCCAATTAAACTTGTTATAGTGAGAAATAATGATCATTATGACTAGAAATAACCCACTATACTTGTAAGATGACAAATGATGATTATTATCACTATATATAACCAATTATAGTAGTTAGACTGACAAATGATGACCATTATCAATAGAAATGGCCAATTACACTTGTAAGAGTGACAAGTGATGATCATTGTCACAAGAAATAACCCACTGTACTTGTTAGAGTGACAAATTATGATCATTATCACTAGAAATGACCAATTATACTTGTTATAGTGAGAAATGATGATCATTGTCGCTAAAAATAGCCAATTACACTTGTAACAGTGACAAGTGATAATCATTATCACTAGAAATGACCAATTATACTTGTTAGAGTGACAAATGTTGATCATTATGAGTGGAAATGGCCAGTTACACTTGTTAGAGTGACAAATGATAATGAATATCACTATAAATGACCAATTATACTTCTTAGAGTGACAAATGATGATCATTATGAGTAGAGATGGCCAATTACACTTGTTATAGTGAGAAATGATGATTATTATGAATAGAATTGACCCACTATACTTGTAAGAGTGACAAATAATGATAATTATGAGTAGAAATAGCCAATTACACTTGTTAGAGTATTAAATGATGATGATTATCACTATAAATGACCAATTATATTTGTTAGAGTGAAATGATGATCATTATCGCTATAACTGGCCAATTACGCTTGTAAGAGTGAGAAATGATGATCATTATGAGTAGAAATGGCCAATTACACTTGTTAGAGTGAAAAATGATGATGATTATCACAATAAATGGCCAATTATAGTTGTTAGAGTGACAAATGATGATCATTATGAGTAGAAATGGCCAATTACACTTGTTAGAGTGATAGGTGATTATGATTATCACAATAAATGACCAAATATACTTGTTAGAGTGACAAATGATGATCCTTATGAGTAGAAATTGCCAATTACATATGTTATACTGAGAAATGATGATCATGATCACTAGAAATGGTCGATTACACGTGTAAGAGTGACAAGTGATGATCATTGTCACTAGAAATGACCTACTATACTTGTTAGAGTGACATATGATGATCATTATCACTAGAAATGACCAATTATACTTGTTATATTGAGAAATCATGATCTATACATATAGTCTTGTTTCGAACCTCAAATTGATGTTTGTAAAATTTTATGTGTTGTTTTGAGCGCGGTCTTCAATTGTTTCTATCTTCATCATATTTTTTCACTATTAGAGTAGTTAGAGTGACAAATGATGATCATTATGAGTAGAAATTGCCAATTACATATGTTATACTGAGAAATGATGATCATGATCACTAGAAATGGTCGATTACACGTGTAAGAGTGACAGGTGATGATCATTGTCACTAGAAATGACCTACTATACTTGTTAGAGTGACATATGATGATCATTATCACTAGAAATGACCAATTATACTTGTTATATTGAGAAATCATGATCTATACATATAGTCTTGTTTCGAACCTCAAATTGATGTTTGTAAAATTTTATGTGTTGTTTCGAGCGCGGTCTTCAATTGTTTCTATCTTCATCATATTTTTTTACTATTAGAGTAGTTAGAGTGACAAATTATGATGGTTATATCACTATAAGTTACGAATTATACTTGTAAAAGTGATAAATTCATCTACTTTAATCACAAAAGACCACTTAGAATTGTTAGACTGAGAATTGATGATCATTGTCACTAGAAATGGCAAATTACACCTGTAAGAGTGACAAGTGATGATCATTATCACTAGAAATGACCAATTATACTTGTTAGAGTGACAAATGATGATCATTATGAGTAGAAATGGCCAATTACACTTGTTAGAGTGAAAAGTGATGATGATTATCACTATAAATGACCAATTATATTTATTAGAGTGTCAAATGATAATCATATGAGTAGAAATTGCCAATTACATTTGTTATAGTGAGAAATGATGATCATTATCAATAGAAATGGTCAATTACACTTGTAAGAGTGACAAATGATGATCATTGTAACTAGATATGACCTACTATACTTGTTAGTTTGACAAATGATGAACATTATCTCTAGAAATGACCAACATACTTGTTATAGTGAGAAATGATGATCCATCCATTTCGTCTTGTTTCGAACGTCAAATTGATGTTTGTAAAATTATATGTGTCGTTCCGAGCGCGTTCTTCAATTGTTTCTATCTTCATCCTATTTTTTCACTATTAAAGTAGTTAGAGTGACAAATTATGATGGTTATATCACTATAAGGGAGGAATTATACTTGTAAGAGTGATAAATTCATCTACGTTAATCACACAAGACAAGTTAGAATAGTTAGACTGAGAATTGATGATCATTGTCACTAGAAATGGCCAATTATACCTGTAAGAGTGACAAGTGATGATCATTATCACTAGAAATGACCAATTATACTTGTTAGAGTGACAAATGATGATCATTATGAGTGGAAATGGCTAGTTACACTTGTTAGAGTGACAAATGATGATGAATATCACTATAAATGACCAATTATACTTGTTATAGTGACAAATGATGATCATTATGAGTGAAATGGCAAATTACACTTGTTATAGTGAGATATGATGATCATTATGACTAGAAATGACCCACTATACACTTAAGAGTGACAAATGATGATTATTATCACAATCAATAACCAATTATGGTAGTTAGACTGACTAATGATGACCATTATCACTAGAAATGGCCAATTACATTTGTTAGTGTGACAAATGATGATCATTATGAGTAGAGATGGCCAATTACACTTGTTATAGTGAGAAATGATGATCATTATGAATAGAAATGACCCACTATTCTGGTAAGAGTGACAAATAATGATAATTATGAGTAGAAATGGCCAATTACACTTGTTAGAGTATTAAATGATGATGATTATCACTATAAATGTCCAATTATATTTGTTAGAGTGAAATGATGATCATTATCGCTATAACTGGCCAATTACGCTTGTAAGAGTGAGAAATGATGATCATGATCACTAGAAATGGTCAATTACACGTGTAAGAGTGACAAGTGATGATCATTATCACTAGAAATGACCAATTATACTTGTTAGAGTGACAAATGATGATCATTATGAGTAGAGATGGCCAATTACACTTGTTATAGTGAGAAATGATGATTATTATGAATAGAAATGACCCACTATACTTGTAAGAGTGACAAATGATGATAATTATGAGTAGAAATAGCCAATTACACTTGTTAGAGTATTAAATGATGATGATTATCACTATAAATGACCAATTATATTTGCTAGAGTGAAATGATGATCATTATCGCTATAACTGGCCAATTACGCTTGTAAGAGTGAGAAATGATGATCATTATGAGTAGAAATGGCCAATTACACTTGTTAGAGTGAAAAATGATGATGATTATCACAATAAATGACCAATTATAGTTGTTAGAGTGACAAATGATGCTCATTATGAGTAGAAATGGCCAATTACACTTGTTAGAGTGATAGGTGATTATGATTATCACAATAAATGACCAAATATACTTGTTAGAGTGACAAATGATGATCATTATGAGTAGAAATTGCCAATTACATATGTTATACTGAGAAATGATGATCATGATCACTAGAAATGGTCAATTACACGTGTAAGAGTGACAAGTGATGATCATTGTCACTAGAAATGACCTACTATACTTGTTAGAGTGACAAATGATGATCATTATCTCTAGAAATGACCAACATACTTGTTATAGTGAGAAATGATGATCCATCCATTTCGTCTTGTTTCGAACGTCAAATTGATGTTTGTAAAATTTTATGTGTCGTTCCGAGCGCGTTCTTCAATTGTTTCTATCTTCATCATATTTTTTCACTATTAGAGTAGTTAGAGTGACAAATTATGATGGTTATATCACTATAAGTGAGGAATTATACTTGTAAGAGTGATAAATTCATCTACGTTAATCACAAAAGACCAGTTAGAATAGTTAGACTGAGAATTGATGATCATTGTCACTAGAAATGTCCAATTATACCTGTAAGAGTGACAAGTGATGATCATTATCACTAGAAATGACCAATTATACTTGTTAGAGTGAGAAATGATGATCATTATGAGTAGAAATGGCCAATTACACTTGTTAGAGTGACAAATGATGATGAATATCACGATAAATGACCAATTATACTTGTTAGAGTAACGTATGATGATCATTATGAGTAGAGATGGCCAATTACACTTGTTATAGTGAGAGATGATGATCATTATGACTAGAAATGACCCAATATACTCATAAGAGTGACAAATGATGATCATTATGAGTAGAAATGGCCAATTACATTTGTTAGAGTATTAAATGATGATGATTATCATTTTAAATGACCAATTATACTTGTTAGAGTGAAAAATGATGATCATTATCGCTATAACTGGCCAATTACACTTGTAAGAGTGAGAAGTGATGATCATTATGAGTAGAAATGACCAATTACACTTGTTAGAGTGAAAAATGATGATGATTATCACAATAAATGACCAATTATAGTTGTTAGAGTGACAAATGATGATCATTATGAGTAGAAATGGCCAATTACACTTGTTAGAGTGATAAGTGATGATGATTATCACTATAAATGACCAATTATATTTATTAGAGTGTCAAATGATAATCATTATGAGTAGAAATTGCCAATTACATTTGTTATAGTGAGAAATGACCATCATTATCACTAGAAATGGTCAATTACACTTGTTAGAGTGACAAATGATGATCATTGTCACTAGAAATGGCCAACATACTTGTTATAGTGAGAAATGATGATCCATACATATAGTCTTGTTTCGAACGTCAAATAGATGTTTGCAAAATTTTATGTGTCGTTCCGAGCGCGTTCTTCAATTGTTTCTATCTTCATCCTATTTTTTCACTATTAGAGTAGTTAGAGTGACAAATTATGATGGTTATATCACTATAAGTAAGGAATTATACTTGTAAGAGTGATAAATTCATCTACGTTAATCACAAAGGACCAGTTAGAATAGTTAAACTGAGAAATGATGATCATTATCACTAGAAATGACCAATTATACTTGTTAGAGTGAGAAATGATGATCATTATGAGTAGAAATGGCCAATTACACTTGTTAGAGTGACAAATGATGATGAATATCACGATAAATGACCAATTATACTTGTTAGAGTAACGTATGATGATCATTATGAGTAGAAATGGCCAGTTACACTTGTTATAGTGAGAGATGATGATCATTATGACTAGAAATGACCCACTATACTTGTAAGAGTGACAAATGATGATCAGTATGAGTAGAAATGGCCACTTACACTTGTTAGAGTGAAAAATGATGATGATTATCACAATAAATGACCAATTATACTTGTTATAGTGACAATTGATGATCATTATGAGTGAAATGGCAAATTACACTTGTAATAGTGAGATATGATGATCATTATGACTAGAAATGACCCACTATACACTTGAGTGACAAATGATGATTATTATCACAATCAATAACCAATTATGGTAGTTAGACTGACTAATGATGACCATTATCACTAGAAATGGCCAATTACACTTGTCAGAGTAACAAGTGATGATCATTGTCACGAAAATTGGCCTACTGTACTTGTTAGAGTGACAAATGATGATCATTATCACTAGAAATGACCTATTATACTTGTTATAGTGAGAAATGATGATCATTGTCACTACAAATAGCCAATTATACTTGTAAGAGTGACAAGTGATGATCATTATCACTAGAAATGACCAATTATACTTGTTAGACTGAAAAATGATGATCATTATGAGTAGAAATGGCCAATTACACTTGTTAGAGTGACAAATGATGATAAATATCACTATAAATGACCAATTATAGTTGTTAGAGTAACATATGATGATCATTATGAGTAGAAATGGCCAATTACACTTGTTATAGTGAGAGATGATGATCATTATAACTATAAATGACCTACTATACTTGTAAGAGTGACAAATGATGATCATTATGAGTAGAAATGGCCAATTACACTTGTTAGAGTGATAAATAATGATGATTATCACTGTAAATGACCAACTGTACTTGTTAGACTGACAAATGATGATCATTATGAGTGTAATGGCCAATTAAACTTGTTATAGTGAGAAATAATGATCATTATGACTAGAAATAACCCACTATACTTGTAAGATGACAAATAATGATTATTATCACTATATATAACAAATTATAGTAGTTAGACTGACAAATGATGACCATTATCAACAGAAATGGCCAATTACACTTGTAAGAGTGACAAGTGATGATCATTGTCACAAGAAATAACCCACTGTACTTGTTAGAGTGACAAATTATGATCATTATCACTAGAAATGACCAATTATACTTGTTATAGTGAGAAATGATGATCATTGTCGCTAAAAATAGCCAATTACACTTGTAACAGTGACAACTGATAATCATTATCACTAGAAATGACCAATTATACTTGTTAGAGTGACAAATGATGATCATTATGAGTGGAAATGGCCAGTTACACTTGTTAGAGTGACAAATGATAATGAATATCACTATAAATGACCAATTATACTTGTTAGAGTTACAAATGATGATCATTATGAGTAGAGATGGCCAATTACACTTGTTATAGTGAGAAATGATGATTATTATGAATAGAAATGACCCACTATACTTGTAAGAATGACAAATAATGATAATTATGAGTAGAAATAGCCAATTGCACTTGTTAGAGTATTAAATGATGATGATTATCACTATAAATGACCAATTATATTTGTTAGAGTGAAATGATGATCATTATCGCTATAACTGGCCAATTACGCTTGTAACAGTGAGAAATCATGATCATTATGAGTAGAAATGGCCAATTATACTTGTTAGAGTGAAAAATGATGATGATTATCACAATAAATGGCCAATTATAGTTGTTAGAGTGACAAATGATGATCATTATGAGTAGAAATGGCCAATTACACTTGTTAGAGTGATAGGTGATTATGATTATCACAATAAATGACCAAATATACTTGTTAGACTGACAAATGATGATCATTATGAGTAGAAATTGCCAATTACATATGTTATACTGAGAAATGATGATCATGATCACTAGAAATGGTCGATTACACGTGTAAGAGTGACAAGTGATGATCATTGTCACTAGAAATGACCTACTATACTTGTTAGAGTGACATATGATGATCATTATCACTAGAAATGACCAATTATACTTGTTATATTGAGAAATCATGATCTATACATATAGTCTTGTTTCGAACCTCAAATTGATGTTTGTAAAATTTTATGTGTTGTTTTGAGCGCGGTCTTCAATTGTTTCTATCTTCATCATATTTTTTCACTATTAGAGTAGTTAGAGTGACAAATGATGATCATTATGAGTAGAAATTGCCAATTACATATGTTATACTGAGAAATGATGATCATGATCACTAGAAATGGTCGATTACACGTGTAAGACTGACAAGTGATGATCATTGTCACTAGAAATGACCTACTATACTTGTTAGAGTGACATATGATGATCATTATCACTAGAAATGACCAATTATACTTGTTATATTGAGAAATCATGATCTATACATATAGTCTTGTTTCGAACCTCAAATTGATGTTTGTAAAATTTTATGTGTTGTTTCGAGCGCGGTCTTCAATTGTTTCTATCTTCATCATATTTTTTTACTATTAGAGTAGTTAGAGTGACAAATTATGATGGTTATATCACTATAAGTTACGAATTATACTTGTAAGAGTGATAAATTCATCTACTTTAATCACAAAAGACCACTTAGAATTGTTAGACTGAGAATTGATGATCATTGTCACAAGAAATGGCAAATTACACCTGTAAGAGTGACAAGTGATGATCATTATCACTAGAAATGACCAATTATACTTGTTAGAGTGACAAATGATGATCATTATGAGTAGAAATGGCCAATTACACTTGTTAGAGTGAAAAGTGATGATGATTATCACTATAAATGACCAATTATATTTATTAGAGTGTCAAATGATAATCATATGAGTAGAAATTGCCAATTACATTTGTTATAGTGATAAATGATGATCATTATCAATAGAAATGGTCAATTACACTTGTAAGAGTGACAAACGATGATCATTGTAACTAGAAATGACCTACTATACTTGTTAGTTTGACAAATGATGATCATTATCTCTAGAAATGACCAACATACTTGTTATAGTGAGAAATGATGATCCATCCATTTCGTCTTGTTTCGAACGTCAAATTGATGTTTGTGAAATTATATGTGTCGTTCCGAGCGCGTTCTTCAATTGTTTCTATCTTCATCCTATTTTTTTCACTATTAGAGTAGTTAGAGTGACAAATTATGATGGTTATATCACTATAAGTGAGGAATTATACTTGTAAGAGTGATAAATTCATCTACGTTAATCACAAAAGACCAGTTAGAATAGTTAGACTGAGAATTGATGATCATTGTCACTAGAAATGGCCAATTATACCTGTAAGAGTGACAAGTGATGATCATTATCACTAGAAATGACCAATTATACTTGTTAGAGTGACAAATGATGATCATTATGAGTGGAAATGGCTAGTTACACTTGTTAGAGTGACAAATGATGATGAATATCACTATAAATGACCAATTATACTTGTTATAGTGACAAATGATGATCATTATGAGTGAAATGGCAAATTACACTTGTTATAGTGAGATATGATGATCATTATGACTAGAAATGACCCACTATACACTTAAGAGTGACAAATGATGATTATTATCACAATCAATAACCAATTATGGTAGTTAGACTGACCAATGATGACCATTATCACTAGAAATTGCCAATTACATTTGTTAGTGTGACAAATGATGATCATTATGAGTAGAGATGGCCAATTACACTTGTTATAGTGAGAAATGATGATCATTATGAATAGAAATGACCCACTATACTTGTAAGAGTGACAAATAATGATAATTATGAGTAGAAATGGCCAATTACACTTGTTAGAGTATTAAATGATGATGATTATCACTATAAATGACCAATTATATTTGTTAGAGTGAAATGATGATCATTATCGCTATAACTGGCCAATTACGCTTGTAAGAGTGAGAAATGATGATCATGATCACTAGAAATGGTCAATTACACGTGTAAGAGTGACAAGTGATGATCATTATCACTAGAAATGACCAATTATACTTGTTAGAGTGACAAATGATGATCATTATGAGTAGAGATGGCCAATTACACTTGTTATAGTGAGAAATGATGATTATTATGAATAGAAATGACCCACTATACTTGTAAGAGTGACAAATAATGATAATTATGAGTAGAAATAGCCAATTACACTTGTTAGAGTATTAACTGATGATGATTATCACTATAAATGACAATTATATTTGCTAGAGTGAAATGATGATAATTATCGCTATAACTGGCCAATTACACTTGTAAGAGTGAGAAATGATGATCATTATGAGTAGAAATGGCCAATTACACTTGTTAGAGTGAAAAATGATGATGATTATCACAATAAATGACCAATTATAGTTGTTAGAGTGACAAATGATGCTCATTATGAGTAGAAATGGCCAATTACACTTGTTAGAGTGATAGGTGATTATGATTATCACAATAAATTACCAAATATACTTGTTAGAGTGACAAATGATGATCATTATGAGTAGAAATTGCCAATTACATATGTTATACTGAGAAATGATGATCATGATCACTAGAAATGGTCAATTACACGTGTAAGAGTGACAAGTGATGATCATTGTCACTAGAAATGACCTACTATACTTGTTAGAGTGACATATGATGATCATTATCACTAGAAATGACCAATTATACTTGTTATATTGAGAAATCATGATCTATACATATAGTCTTGTTTCGAACCTCAAATTGATGTTTGTAAAATTTTATGTGTTGTTTCGAGCGCGGTCTTCAATTGTTTCTATCTTCATCATATTTTTTTACTATTAGAGTAGTTAGAGTGACAAATTATGATGGTTATATCACTATAAGTTACGAATTATACTTGTAAGAGTGATAAATTCATCTACTTTAATCACAAAAGACCACTTAGAATTGTTAGACTGAGAATTGATGATCATTGTCACTAGAAATGGCAAATTACACCTGTAAGAGTGACAAGTGATGATCATTATCACTAGAAATGACCAATTATACTTGTTAGAGTGACAAATGATGATCATTATGAGTAGAAATGGCCAATTACACTTGTTAGAGTGAAAAGTGATGATGATTATCACTATAAATGACCAATTATATTTATTAGAGTGTCAAATGATAATCATATGAGTAGAAATTGCCAATTACATTTGTTATAGTGAGAAATGATGATCATTATCAATAGAAATGGTCAATTACACTTGTAAGAGTGACAAATGATGATCATTGTAACTAGAAATTACCTACTATACTTGTTAGTTTGACAAATGATGATCATTATCTCTAGAAATGACCAACATACTTGTTATAGTGAGAAATGATGATCCATCCATTTCGTCTTGTTTCGAACGTCAAATTGATGTTTGTAAAATTTTATGTGTCGTTCCGAGCGCGTTCTTCAATTGTTTCTATCTTCATCATATTTTTTCACTATTAGAGTAGTTAGAGTGACAAATTATGATGGTTATATCACTATAAGTGAGGAATTATACTTGTAAGAGTGATAAATTCATCTACGTTAATCACAAAAGACCAGTTAGAATAGTTAGACTGAGAATTGATGATCATTGTCACTAGAAATGTCCAATTATACCTGTAAGAGTGACAAGTGATGATCATTATCACTAGAAATGACCAATTATACTTGTTAGAGTGAGAAATGATGATCATTATGAGTAGAAATGGACAATTACACTTGTTAGAGTGACAAATGATGATGAATATCACGATAAATGACCAATTATACTTGTTAGAGTAACGTATGATGATCATTATGAGTAGAGATGGCCAATTACACTTGTTATAGTGAGAGATGATGATCATTATGACTAGAAATGACCCAATATACTCGTAAGAGTGACAAATGATGATCATTATGAGTAGAAATGGCCAATTACACTTGTTAGAGTATTAAATGATGATGATTATCATTTTAAATGACCAATTATACCTGTTAGAGTGAAAAATGATGATCATTATCGCTATAACTGGCCAATTACACTTGTAAGAGTGAGAAGTGATGATCATTATGAGTAGAAATGACCAATTACACTTGTTAGAGTGAAAAATGATGATGATTATCACAATAAATGACCAATTATAGTTGTTAGAGTGACAAATGATGATCATTATGAGTAGAAATGGCCAATTACACTTGTTAGAGTGATAAGTAATGATGATTATCACAATAAATGACCAATTATATTTATTAGAGTGTCAAATGATAATCATTATGAGTAGAAATTGCCAATTACATTTGTTATAGTGAGAAATGACCATCATTATCACTAGAAATGGTCAATTACACTTGTTAGAGTGAAAAATGATGAATCATTGTCACTAGAAATGGCCAACATACTTGTTATAGTGAGAAATGATGATCCATACATATAGTCTTGTTTCGAACGTCAAATTGATGTTTGCAAAATTTTATGTGTCGTTCCGAGCGCGTTCTTCAATTGTTTCTATCTTCATCCTATTTTTTCACTATTAGAGTAGTTAGAGTGACAAATTATGATGGTTATATCACTATAAGTAAGGAATTATACTTGTAAGAGTGATAAATTCATCTACGTTAATCACAAAGGACCAGTTAGAATAGCTAAACTGAGAAATGATGATCATTATCACTAGAAATGACCAATTATACTTGTTAGAGTGAGAAATGATGATCATTATGAGTAGAAATGGCCAATTACACTTGTTAGAGTGACAAATGATGATGAATATCACGATAAATGACCAATTATACTTGTTAGAGTAACGTATGATGATCATTATGAGTAGAAATGGCCAGTTACACTTGTTATAGTGAGAGATGATGATCATTATGACTAGAAATGACCCACTATACTTGTAAGAGTGACAAATGATGATCAGTATGAGTAGAAATGGCCACTTACACTTGTTAGAGTGAAAAATGATGATGATTATCACAATAAATGACCAATTATACTTGTTATAGTGACAATTGATGATCATTATGAGTGAAATGGCAAATTACACTTGTAATAGTGAGATATGATGATCATTATGACTAGAAATGACCCACTATACACTTGAGTGACAAATGATGATTATTATCACAATCAATAACCAATTATGGTAGTTAGACTGACTAATGATGACCATTATCACTAGAAATGGCCAATTACACTTGTCAGAGTAACAAGTGATGATCATTGTCACGAAAATTGGCCTACTCTACTTGTTAGAGTGACAAATGATGATCATTATCACTAGAAATGACCTATTATACTTGTTATAGTGAGAAATGATGATCATTGTCACTACAAATAGCCAATTATACTTGTAAGAGTGACAAGTGATGATCATTATCACTAGAAATGACCAATTATACTTGTTAGACTGAAAAATGATGATCATTATGAGTAGAAATGGCCAATTACACTTGTTAGAGTGACAAATGATGATAAATATCACTATAAATGACCAATTATAGTTGTTAGAGTAACATATGATGATCATTATGAGTAGAAATGGCCAATTACACTTGTTATAGTGAGAGATGATGATCATTATAACTATAAATGACCTACTATACTTGTAAGAGTGACAAATGATGATCATTATGAGTAGAAATGGCCAATTACACTTGTTAGAGTGATAAATAATGATGATTATCACTGTAAATGACCAACTGTACTTGTTAGACTGACAAATGATGATCATTATGAGTGTAATGGCCAATTAAACTTGTTATAGTGAGAAATAATGATCATTATGACTAGAAATAACCCACTATACTTGTAAGATGACAAATGATGATTATTATCACTATATATAACCAATTATAGTAGTTAGACTGACAAATGATGACCATTATCAATAGAAATGGCCAATTACACTTGTAAGAGTGACAAGTGATGATCATTGTCACAAGAAATAACCCACTGTACTTGTTAGAGTGACAAATTATGATCATTATCACTAGAAATGACCAATTATACTTGTTATAGTGAGAAATGATGATCATTGTCGCTAAAAATAGCCAATTACACTTGTAACAGTGACAAGTGATAATCATTATCACTAGAAATGACCAATTATACTTGTTAGAGTGACAAATGATGATCATTATGAGTGGAAATGGCCAGTTACACTTGTTAGAGTGACAAATGATAATGAATATCACTATAAATGACCAATTATACTTGTTAGAGTGACAAATGATGATCATTATGAGTAGAGATGGCCAATTACACTTGTTATAGTGAGAAATGATGATTATTATGAATAGAAATGACCCACTATACTTGTAAGAATGACAAATAATGATAATTATGAGTAGAAATAGCCAATTGCACTTGTTAGAGTATTAAATGATGATGATTATCACTATAAATGACCAATTATATTTGTTAGAGTGAAATGATGATCATTATCGCTATAACTGGCCAATTACGCTTGTAACAGTGAGAAATCATGATCATTATGAGTAGAAATGGCCAATTATACTTGTTAGAGTGAAAAATGATGATGATTATCACAATAAATGGCCAATTATAGTTGTTAGAGTGACAAATGATGATCATTATGAGTAGAAATGGCCAATTACACTTGTTAGAGTGATAGGTGATTATGATTATCACAATAAATGACCAAATATACTTGTTAGAGTGACAAATGATGATCATTATGAGTAGAAATTGCCAATTACATATGTTATACTGAGAAATGATGATCATGATCACTAGAAATGGTCGATTACACGTGTAAGAGTGACAAGTGATGATCATTGTCACTAGAAATGACCTACTATACTTGTTAGAGTGACATATGATGATCATTATCACTAGAAATGACCAATTATACTTGTTATATTGAGAAATCATGATCTATACATATAGTCTTGTTTCGAACCTCAAATTGATGTTTGTAAAATTTTATGTGTTGTTTTGAGCGCGGTCTTCAATTGTTTCTATCTTCATCATATTTTTTCACTATTAGAGTAGTTAGAGTGACAAATGATGATCATTATGAGTAGAAATTGCCAATTACATATGTTATACTGAGAAATGATGATCATGATCACTAGAAATGGTCGATTACACGTGTAAGAGTGACAAGTGATGATCATTGTCACTAGAAATGACCTACTATACTTGTTAGAGTGACATATGATGATCATTATCACTAGAAATGACCAATTATACTTGTTATATTGAGAAACCATGATCTATACATATAGTCTTGTTTCGAACCTCAAATTGATGTTTGTAAAATTTTATGTGTTGTTTCGAGCGCGGTCTTCAATTGTTTCTATCTTCATCATATTTTTTTACTATTAGAGTAGTTAGAGTGACAAATTATGATGGTTATATCACTATAAGTTACGAATTATACTTGTAAGAGTGATAAATTCATCTACTTTAATCACAAAAGACCACTTAGAATTGTTAGACTGAGAATTGATGATCATTGTCACAAGAAATGGCAAATTACACCTGTAAGAGTGACAAGTGATGATCATTATCACTAGAAATGACCAATTATACTTGTTAGAGTGACAAATGATGATCATTATGAGTAGAAATGGCCAATTACACTTGTTAGAGTGAAAAGTGATGATGATTATCACTATAAATGACCAATTATATTTATTAGAGTGTCAAATGATAATCATATGAGTAGAAATTGCCAATTACATTTGTTATAGTGAGAAATGATGATCATTATCAATAGAAATGGTCAATTACACTTGTAAGAGTGACAAACGATGATCATTGTAACTATAAATGACCTACTATACTTGTTAGTTTGACAAATGATGATCATTATCTCTAGAAATGACCAACATACTTGTTATAGTGAGAAATGATGATCCATCCATTTCGTCTTGTTTCGAACGTCAAATTGATGTTTGTGAAATTATATGTGTCGTTCCGAGCGCGTTCTTCAATTGTTTCTATCTTCATCCTATTTTTTTCACTATTAGAGTAGTTAGAGTGACAAATTATGATGGTTATATCACTATAAGTGAGGAATTATACTTGTAAGAGTGATAAATTCATCTACGTTAATCACAAAAGACCAGTTAGAATAGTTAGACTGAGAATTGATGATCATTGTCACTAGAAATGGCCAATTATACCTGTAAGAGTGACAAGTGATGATCATTATCACTAGAAATGACCAATTATACTTGTTAGAGTGACAAATGATGATCATTATGAGTGGAAATGGCTAGTTACACTTGTTAGAGTGACAAATGATGATGAATATCACTATAAATGACCAATTATACTTGTTATAGTGACAAATGATGATCATTATGAGTGAAATGGCAAATTACACTTGTTATAGTGAGATATGATGATCATTATGACTAGAAATGACCCACTATACACTTAAGAGTGACAAATGATGATTATTATCACAATCAATAACCAATTATGGTAGTTAGACTGACTAATGATGACCATTATCACTAGAAATTGCCAATTACATTTGTTAGTGTGACAAATGATGATCATTATGAGTAGAGATGGCCAATTACACTTGTTATAGTGAGAAATGATGATCATTATGAATAGAAATGACCCACTATACTTGTAAGAGTGACAAATAATGATAATTATGAGTAGAAATGGCCAATTACACTTGTTAGAGTATTAAATGATGATGATTATCACTATAAATGACCAATTATATTTGTTAGAGTGAAATGATGATCATTATCGCTATAACTGGCCAATTACGCTTGTAAGAGTGAGAAATGATGATCATGATCACTAGTAATGGTCAATTACACGTGTAAGAGTGACAAGTGATGATCATTATCACTAGAAATGACCAATTATACTTGTTAGAGTGACAAATGATGATCATTATGAGTAGAGATGGCCAATTACACTTGTTATAGTGAGAAATGATGATTATTATGAATAGAAATGACCCACTATACTTGTAAGAGTGACAAATAATGATAATTATGAGTAGAAATAGCCAATTACACTTGTTAGAGTATTAAATGATGATGATTATGACTATAAATGACCAATTATATTTGCTAGAGTGAAATGATGATAATTATCGCTATAACTGGCCAATTACACTTGTAAGAGTGAGAAATGATGATCATTATGAGTAGAAATGGCCAATTACACTTGTTAGAGTGAAAAATGATGATGATTATCACAATAAATGACCAATTATAGTTGTTAGAGTGACAAATGATGCTCATTATGAGTAGAAATGGCCAATTACACTTGTTAGAGTGATAGGTGATTATGATTATCACAATAAATGACCAAATATACTTGTTAGAGTGACAAATGATGATCATTATGAGTAGAAATTGCCAATTACATATGTATGTTATACTGAGAAATGATGATCATGATCACTAGAAATGGTCAATTACACGTGTAAGAGTGACAAGTGATGATCATTGTCACTAGAAATGACCTACTATACTTGTTAGAGTGACATATGATGATCATTATCACTAGAAATGACCAATTATACTTGTTATATTGAGAAATCATGATCTATACATATAGTCTTGTTCGAACCTCAAATGATGTTTGTAAAATTTTATGTGTTGTTTCGAGCGCGGTCTTCAATTGTTTCTATCTTCATCATATTTTTTACTATTAGAGTAGTTAGAGTGACAAATTATGATGGTTATATCACTATAAGTTACGAATTATACTTGTAAGAGTGATAAATTCATCTACTTTAATCACAAAAGACCACTTAGAATTGTTAGACTGAGAATTGATGATCATTGTCACTAGAAATGGCAAATTACACCTGTAAGAGTGACAAGTGATGATCATTATCACTAGAAATGACCAATTATACTTGTTAGAGTGACAAATGATGATCATTATGAGTAGAAATGGCCAATTACACTTGTTAGAGTGAAAAGTGATGATGATTATCACTATAAATGACCATTATATTTATTAGAGTGTCAAATGATAATCATATGAGTAGAAATTGCCAATTACATTTGTTATAGTGAGAAATGATGATCATTATCAATAGAAATGGTCAATTACACTTGTAAGAGTGACAAATGATGATCATTGTAACTAGAAATTACCTACTATACTTGTTAGTTTGACAAATGATGATCATTATCTCTAGAAATGACCAACATACTTGTTATAGTGAGAAATGATGATCCATCCATTTCGTCTTGTTTCGAACGTCAAATTGATGTTTGTAAAATTTTATGTGTCGTTCCGAGTGCGTTCTTCAATTGTTTCTATCTTCATCATATTTTTTCACTATTAGAGTAGTTAGAGTGACAAATTATGATGGTTATATCACTATAAGTGAGGAATTATACTTGTAAGAGTGATAAATTCATCTACGTTAATCACAAAAGACCAGTTAGAATAGTTAGACTGAGAATTGATGATCATTGTCACTAGAAATGTCCAATTATACCTGTAAGAGTGACAAGTGATGATCATTATCACTAGAAATGACCAATTATACTTGTTAGAGTGAGAAATGATGATCATTATGAGTAGAAATGGACAATTACACTTGTTAGAGTGACAAATGATGATGAATATCCCGATAAATGACCAATTATACTTGTTAGAGTAACGTATGATGATCATTATGAGTAGAGATGGCCAATTACACTTGTTATAGTGAGAGATGATGATCATTATGACTAGAAATGACCCAATATACTCGTAAGAGTGACAAATGATGATCATTATGAGTAGAAATGGCCAATTACACTTGTTAGAGTATTAAATGATGATGATTATCATTTTAAATGACCAATTATACTTGTTAGAGTGAAAAATGATGATCATTATCGCTATAACTGGCCAATTACACTTGTAAGAGTGAGAAGTGATGATCATTATGAGTAGAAATGACCAATTACACTTGTTAGAGTGAAAAATGATGATGATTATCACAATAAATGACCAATTATAGTTGTTAGAGTGACAAATGATGATCATTATGAGTAGAAATGGCCAATTACACTTGTTAGAGTGATAAGTGATGATGATTATCACTATAAATGACCAATTATATTTATTAGAGTGTCAAATGATAATCATTATGAGTAGAAATTGCCAATTACATTTGTTATAGTGAGAAATGACCATCATTATCACTAGAAATGGTCAATTACACTTGTTAGAGTGACAAATTATGAATCATTGTCACTAGAAATGGCCAACATACTTGTTACAGTGAGAAATGATGATCCATACATATAGACTTGTTTCGAACGTCAAATTGATGTTTGCAAAATTTAATGTGTCGTTCCGAGCGCGATCTTCAATTGTTTCTATCTTCATCCTATTTTTTCACCATTAGAGCAGTTAGAGTGACAAATTATGATGGTTATATCACTATAAGTAAGGAATTATACTTGTAAGAGTGATAAATTCATCTTTGTTAATCACAAAGGACCAGTTAGAATAGTTAAACTGAGAATTGATGATCATTATCACTAGAAATGACCAATTATACTTGTTAGAGTGAGAAATGATGATCATTATGAGTAGAAATGGCCAATTACACTTGTTAGAGTGACAAATGATGATGAATATCACGATAAATGACCAATTATACTTGTTAGAGTAACGTATGATGATCATTATGAGTAGAAATGGCCAGTTACACTTGTTATAGTGAGAGATGATGATCATTATAACTAGAAATGACCCACTATACTTGTAAGAGTGACAAATGATGATCATTATGAGTAGAAATGGCCACTTACACTTGTTAGAGTGAAAAATGATGATGATTATCACAATAAATGACCAATTATACTTGTTATAGTGACAAATGATGATCATTATGAGTGAAATGGCAAATTACACTTGTTATAGTGAGATATGATGATCATTATGACTAGAAATGACCCACTATACACTTAAGAGTGACAAATGATGATTATTATCACAATCAATAACCAATTATGGTAGTTAGACTGACTAATGATGACCATTATCACTAGAAATGGCCAATTACACTTGTCAGAGTAACAAGTGATGATCATTGTCACGAAAATTGACCTACTGTACTTGTTAGAGTGACAAATGATGATCATTATCACTAGAAATGACCAATTATACTTGTTATAGTGAGAAATGATGATCACTGTCACTACAAATAGCCAATTATACTTGTAAGAGTGACAAGTGATGATCATTATCACTAGAAATGACCAATTATACTTGTTAGAGTGACAAATGATGATCATTATGAGTAGAAATGGCCAATTACACTTGTTAGAGTGACAAATGATGATAAATATCACTATAAATGACCAATTATAGTTGTTAGAGTAACATATGATGATCATTATTAGTAGAAATGGCCAATTACACTTGTTATAGTGAGAGATGATGATCATTATAACTATAAATGACCTACTATACTTGTAAGAGTGACAAATGATGATCATTATGAGTAGAAATGGCCAATTACACTTGTTAGAGTGATAAATAATGATGATTATTACTGTAAATGACCAACTGTACTTGTTAGACTGACAAATAATGATCATTATGAGTGTAATGGCCAATTAAACTTGTTATAGTGAGAAATAATGATCATTATGACTAGAAATAACCCACTATACTTGTAAGATGACAAATGATGATTATTATCACTATATATAACCAATTATAGTAGTTAGACTGACAAATGATGACCATTATCACTAGAAATGGCCAATTACACTTGTAAGAGTGACAAGTGATGATCATTGTCACAAGAAATAACCCGCTGTACTTGTTAGAGTGACAAATTATGATCATTATCACTAGAAATGACCAATTATACTTGTTATAGTGAGAAATGATGATCATTGTCGCTACAAATAGCCAATTACACTTGTAACAGTGACAAGTGATAATCATTATCACTAGAAATGACCAATTATACTTGTTAGAGTGACAAATGATGATCATTATGAGTGGAAATGGCTAGTTACACTTGTTAGAGTGACAAATGATGATGAATATCACTATAAATGACCAATTATACTTGTTAGACTGACAAATGATGATCATTATGAGTAGAGATTGCCAATTATACTTGTTATAGTGAGAAATGATGATCATTATGAATAAAAATGACCTACTATACTTGTAAGAGTGACAAATAATGATAATTATGAGTAGAAATGGCCAATTACACTTGTTAGAGTATTAAATGATGATGATTATCATTATAAATGACCAATTATACTTGTTAGAGTGAAAAATGATGATCATTATCGCTATAACTGGCCAATTACACTTGTAAGAGTGAGAAATGATGATCATTATGAGTAGAAATGACCAATTACACTTGTTAGAGTGAAAAATGATGATGATTATCACAATAAATGACCAATTATAGTTGTTAGAGTGACAAATGATGATCATTATGAGTAGAAATGGCCAATTACACTTGTTAGAGTGATAGGTGATTATGATTATCACAATAAATGACCAAATATACTTGTTAGAGTGACAAATGATGATCATTATGAGTAGAAATTGCCAATTACATATGTTATACTGAGAAATGATGATCATGATCACTATAAATGATCAATTACACTTGTAAGAGTGACAAGTGATGATCATTGTCACTAGAAATGATCAATTACACTTGTAAGAGTGACATATGATGATCATTGTCACTAGAAATGACCTACTATACTTGTTAGAGTGACATATGATGATCATTATCACTAGAAATGACCAATTATACTTGTTATATTGAGAAATCATGATCTATACATATAGTCTTGTTTCAAACCTCAAATTGATGTTTGTAAAATTTTATGTGTTGTTTCGAGCGCGGTCTTCAATTGTTTCTATCTTCATCATATTTTTTCACTATTAGAGTAGTTAGAGTGACAAATTATGATGGTTATATCACTATAAGTTACGAATTATACTTGTAAGAGTGATAAATTCATCTACTTTAATCACAAAAGACCAGTTAGAATAGTTAGACTGAGAATTGATGATCATTGTCACTAGAAATGGCCAATTATACCTGTAAGAGTGACAAGTGATGATCATTATCACTAGAAATGACCAATTATACTTGTTAGAGTGAGAAATGATGATCATTATGAGTAGAAATGGCCAATTACACTTGTTAGAGTGACAAATGATGATGAATATCACGATAAATGACCAATTATACTTGTTAGAGTAACGTATGATGATCATTATGAGTAGAAATGGCCAGTTACACTTGTTATAGTGAGAGATGATGATCATTATGACTAGAAATGACCCACTATACTTGTAAGAGTGACAAATGATGATCATTATGAGTAGAAATGGCCACTTACACTTGTTAGAGTGAAAAATGATGATGATTATCACAATAAATGACCAATTATACTTGTTATAGTGACAAATGATGATCATTATGAGTGAAATGGCAAATTACACTTGTTATAGTGAGATATGATGATCATTATGACTAGAAATGACCCACTATACACTTAAGAGTGACAAATGATGATTATTATCACAATCAATAACCAATTATGGTAGTTAGACTGACTAATGATGACCATTATCAGTAGAAATGGCCAATTACACTTGTCAGAGTAACAAGTGATGATCATTGTCACGAAAATTGACCTACTGTACTTGTTAGAGTGACAAATGATGATCATTATCACTAGAAATGACCAATTATACTTGTTATAGTGAGAAATGATGATCACTGTCACTACAAATAGCCAATTATACTTGTAAGAGTGACAAGTGATGATCATTATGACTAGAAATGACCAATTATACTTGTTAGAGTGACAAATGATGATCATTATGAGTAGAAATGGCCAATTACACTTGTTAGAGTGACAAATGATGATAAATATCACTATAAATGACTAATTATAGTTGTTAGAGTAACATATGATGATCATTATTAGTAGAAATGGCCAATTACACTTGTTATAGTGAGAGATGATGATCATTATAACTATAAATGACCTACTATACTTGTAAGAGTGACAAATGATGATCATTATGAGTAGAAATGGCCAATTACACTTGTTAGAGTGATAAATAATGATGATTATTACTGTAAATGACCAACTGTACTTGTTAGACTGACAAATAACGATCATTATGAGTGTAATGGCCAGTTAAACTTGTTATAGTGAGAAATAATGATCATTATGACTAGAAATAACCCACTATACTTGTAAGATGACAAATGATGATTATTATCACTATATATAACCAATTATAGTAGTTAGACTGTCAAATGATGACCATTATCACTAGAAATGGCCAATTACACTTGTAAGAGTGACAAGTGATGATCATTGTCACAAGAAATAACCCACTGTACTTGTTAGAGTGACAAATTATGATCATTATCACTAGAAATGACCAATTATACTTGTTATAGTGAGAAATGATGATCATTGTCGCTACAAATAGCCAATTACATTTGTAACAGTGACAAGTGATAATCATTATCACTAGAAATGACCAATTATACTTGTTAGAGTGACAAATGATGATCATTATGAGTGGAAATGGCTAGTTACACTTGTTAGAGTGACAAATGATGATGAATATCACTATAAATGACCAATTATACTTGTTAGAGTGACAAATGATGATCATTATGAGTAGAGATTGCCAATTATACTTGTTATAGTGAGAAATGATGATCATTATGAATAAAAATGACCCACTATACTTGTAAGAGTGACAAATAATGATAATTATGAGTAGAAATGGCCAATTACACTTGTTAGAGTATTAAATGATGATGATTATCATTATAAATGACCAATTATACTTGTTAGAGTGAAAAATGATGATCATTATCGCTATAACTGGCCAATTACACTTGTAAGAGTGTGAAATGATGATCATTATGAGTAGAAATGACCAATTACACTTGTTAGAGTGAAAAATGATGATGATTATCACAATAAATGACCAATTATAGTTGTTAGAGTGACAAATGATGATCATTATGAGTAGAAATGACCAATTACACTTGTTAGAGTGATAGGTGATTATGATTATCACAATAAATGACCAAATATACTTGTTAGAGTGACAAATGATGATCATTATGAGTAGAAATTGCCAATTACATATGTTATACTGAGAAATGATGATCATGATCACTATAAATGGTCAATTACACTTGTAAGAGTGACAAGTGATGATCATTGTCACTAGAAATGACCTACCATACTTGTTAGAGTGGCATATGATGATCATTATCACTAGAAATGACCAATTATACGTGTTCTATTGAGAAATCATGATCTATACATATAGTCTTGTTTCGAACCTCAAATTGATGTTTGTAAAATTTTATGTGTTGTTTCGAGCGCGGTCTTCAATTGTTTCTATCTTCCTCATATTTTTTCACTATTAGAGTAGTTAGAGTGACAAATTATGATGGTTATATCACTATAAGTTACGAATTATACTTGTAAGAGTGATAAATTCATCTACTTTAATCACAAAAGACCACTTAGAATTGTTAGACTGAGAATTGATGATCATTGTCACTAGAAATGGCAAATTACACCTGTAAGAGTGACAAGTGATGATCATTATCACTAGAAATGACCAATTATACTTGTTAGAGTGACAAATGATGATCATTATGAGTAGAAATGGCCAATTACACTTGTTAGAGTGAAAAGTGATGATGATTATCACTATAAATGACTAATTATATTTATTAGAGTGTCAAATGATAATCATATCAGTAGAAATTGCCAATTACATTTGTTATAGTGAGAAATGATGATCATTATTAATAGAAATGGTCAATTACACTTGTAAGAGTGACAAATGATGATCATTGTAACTAGAAATTACCTACTATACTTGTTAGTTTGACAAATGATGATCATTATCTCTAGAAATGACCAACATACTTGTTATAGTGAGAAATGATGATCCATCCATTTCGTCTTGTTTCGAATGTCAAATTGATGTTTGTAAAATTTTATGTGTCGTTCCGAGCGCGGTCTTCAATTGTTTCTATCTTCATCATATTTTTTCACTATTAGAGTAGTTAGAGTGACAAATTATGATGGTTATATCACTATAAGTGAGGAATTATACTTGTAAGAGTGATAAATTCATCTACGTTAATCACAAAAGACCAGTTAGAATAGTTAGACTGAGAATTGAAGATCATTGTCACTAGAAATGGCCAATTATACCTGTAAGAGTGACAAGTGATGATCATCATCACTAGAAATGACCAATTATACTTGTTAGAGTGAGAAATGATGATCATTATGAGTAGAAATGGCCAGTTACACTTGTTAGAGTGACAAATGATGATGAATATCAGGATAAATGACCAATTATACTTGTTAGAGTAACGTATGATGATCATTATGAGTAGAAATGGCCAATTACACTTGTTATAGTGAGAGATGATGATCATTATGACTAGAAATGACCCAATATACTTGTAAGAGTGACAAATGATGATCATTATGAGTAGAAATGGCCACTTACACTTGTTAGAGTGAAAAATGATGATGATTATCACAATAAATGACCAATTATACTTGTTATAGTGACAAATGATGATCATTATGAGTGAAATGGCAAATTACACTTGTTATAGTGAGATATGATGATCATTATGACTAGAAATGACCCACTATACACTTAAGAGTGACAAATGATGATTATTATCACAATCAATAACCAATTATGGTAGTTAGACAGACTAATGATGACCATTATCACTAGAAATGGCCAATTACACTTGTCAGAGTGACAAGTGATGATCGTTGTCACGAAAATTGACCTACTGTACTTGTTAGAGTGACAAATGATGATCATTATCACTAGAAATGACCAATTATACTTGTTATAGTGAGAATGATGATCATTGTCACTACAAATAGCCAATTATACTTGTAAGAGTGACAAGTGATGATCATTATCACTAGAAATGACCAATTATACTTGTTAGAGTGACAAATGATGATCATTATGAGTAGAAATGGCCAATTACACTTGTTAGAGTGACGAATGATGATAAATATCACTATAAATGACCAATTATAGTTGTTAGAGTAACATTGATGATTATTATGAGTAGAAATGACCAATTACACTTGTTATAGTGAGAGATGATGATCATTATAACTATAAATGACCTACTATACTTGTAAGAGTTACAAATGATGATCATTATGAGTAGAAATGACCAATTACACTTGTTAGAGTGATAAATAATGATGATTATCACTATAAATGACCAATTGTACTTGTTAGAGTGACAAATGATGATCATTATGAGTGTAATGGGCAATTACACTTGTTATAGTGAGAAATAATGATCATTATGACTAGAAATAACCCACTATACTTGTAAGAGTGACAAATGATGATTATTATCACTATATATAACCAATTATAGTAGTTAGACTGACAAATGATGACCATTATCACTAGAAATGGCCAATTACACTTGTAAGAGTGACAAGTGATGATCATTGTCATAAGAAATGACCCACTGTACTTGTTAGAGTGACAAATTATGATCATTATCACTAGAAATAAACAATTATACTTGTTATAGTGAGAAATGATGATCATTGTCGCTAGAAATAGCCTATTACACTTGTAACAGTGACAAGTGATGATCATTATCACTAGAAATGACCAATTATACTTGTTAGAGTGACAAATGATGATCATTATGAGTGGAAATGGCTAGTTAAACTTGTTAGAGTGACAAATGATGATGAATATCACTATAAATGACCAATTATACTTTTTAGAGTGACAAATGATGATCATTATGAGTAGAGATTGCCAATTACACTTGTTATAGTGAGAAATGATGATCATTATGAATAAAAATGACCCACTATACTTGTAAGAGTGACAAATAATGATAATTATGAGTAGAAATGGCCAATTACACTTGTTAGAGTATTAAATGATGATGATTATCATTATAAATGACCAATTATACTTGTTAGAGTGAAAAATGATGATCATTCGCTATAACTGGCCAATTACACTTGTAAGAGTGAGAAATGATGATCATTATGAGTAGAAATTACCAATTACACTTGTTAGAGTGAAAAATGATGATGATTATCACAATAAATGACCAATTATAGTTGTTAGAGTGACAAATGATGATCATTATGAGTAGAAATGGCCAATTACACTTGTTAGAGTGATAAGTGATGATGATTATCACTATAAATGACCAATTATATTTATTAGAGTGTCAAATGATAATCATTATGAGTAGAAATTGCCAATTACATTTGTTATAGTGAGAAATGACCATCATGATCACTAGAAATGGTCAATTACACTTGTTAGTGTGACAAATGATGATCATTGTAACTAGAAATGGCCAACATACTTGTTATAGTGAGAAATTATGATCCATACATATAGTCTTGTTTCGAACGTCAAATTGATGTTTGTAAAATTTTATGTGTCGTTCCGAGCGCGTTCTTCAATTGTTTCTATCTTCATCCTATTTTTTCACTATTAGAGTAGTTAGAGTGACAAATTATGATGGTTATATCACTATAAGTGAGGAATTATACTTGTAAGAGTGATAAATTCATCTACGTTAATCACAAAAGACCAGTTAGAATAGTTAGACTGGGAATTTGATGATCATTGTCACTAGAAATGGCCAATTATACCCTTAAGAGTGACAAATGATGATCATTATCACTAGAAATGACCAATTATACTTGTTAGAGTGACAAATGATGATCATTATGAGTGGAAATGGCTAGTTACACCTGTTAGAGTGACAAATGATGATGAATATCACTATAAATGACCAATTATACTTGTTAGAGTGACAAATGATGATCACTATGAGTAGAGATGGCCAATTACACTTGGTATAGTGAGAAATGATGATTATTATGAATAGAAATGACCCACTATACTTGTAAGAGTGACAAATAATGATAATTATGAGTAGAAATAGCCAATTACACTTGTTAGAGTATTAAATGATGATGATTATCACTATAAATGACCAATTATATTTGTTCGAGTGAAATGATGATCATTATCGCTATAACTGGCCAATTACGCTTGTAAGAGTGAGAAATGATGATCATTATGAGTAGAAATGGCCAATTACACTTGTTAGAGTGAAAAATGATGATGATTATCACAATAAATGACCAATTATAGGTTTAGAGTGACAAATGATGATCATTATGAGTAGAAATAGCCAATTACACTTGTTAGAGTGATATGTGATTATGATTATCACTATAAATGACCAAATATACTTGTTAGAGTGACAAATGATGATCATTATGAGTAGAAATTGCAAATTACATATGTTATACTGAGAAATGATGATCATGATCACTAGAAATGGTCAATTACACTTGTAAGAGTGACAAGTGATGATCATTGTCACTAGAAATGACCTACTATACTTGTTAGAGTGACATATGATGATCATTATCACTAGAAATGACCAATTATACTTATTATATTGAGAAATCATGATCTATACATATAGTCTTGTTTCGAACCTCAAATTGATGTTTGTAAAATTTTATGTGTTATTTCGAGCGCGGTCTTCAATTGTTTCTATCTTCATCATATTTTTTCACTATTAGAGTAGTTAGAGTGACAAATTATGATGGTTATATCACTATAAGTTACGAATTATACTTGTAAGAGTGATAAATTCATCTACTTTAATCACAAAAGACCACTTAGAATTGTTAGACTGAGAATTGATAATCATTGTCACTAGAAATGGCAAATTACACCTGTAAGAGTGACAAGTGATGATCATTATCACTAGAAATGACCAATTATACTTGTTAGAATGACAAATGATGATCATTATGAGTAGAAATAGCCAATTACACTTGTTAGAGCGATAAGTGATGATGATTATCACTATAAATGACCAATTATATTTATTAGAGTGTCAAATGATAATCATAAGAGTAGAAATTGCCAATAACATTTGTTATTGTGAGAAATGATGATCATTATCAATAGAAATGGTCAATTACACTTGTAAGAGTGACAAATGATGATCATTGTAACTAGAAATGACCTACTATACTTGTTAGTTTGACAAATGATGATCATTATCTCTAGAAATGACCAACTTACTTATTATAGTGAGAAATGATGATCCATCCATTTAGTCTTGTTTCGAACGTCAAATTGATGCTTGTAAAATTTCATGTGTCGTTACGAGCGCGTTCTTCAATTGTTTCTATCTTCATCATATTTTTTCACTATTAGAGTAGTTAGAGTGACAAATTATGATGGTTATATCACTATAAGTGAGGAATTATACTTGTAAGAGTGATAAATTCATCTACGTTTATCACAAAAGACCAGTTAGAATAGTTAGACTGAGAATTGATGATCATTGTCACTACAAATGGCCAATTATACCTGTAAGAGTGACAAGTGATGATCATTATCACTATAAATGACCAATTATACTTGTTAGAATGACAAATGATGATCATTATGAGTGGAAATGGCTAGTTACACTTGTTAGAGTGACAAATGATGATGAATATTACTATAAATGACCAATTATACTTGTTAGAGTGACAAATGATGATCATTATGAGTAGAGATGGCCAATTACACTTGTTATAGTGAGAAATGATGATTATTATGAATAGAAATGACCCACTATACTTGTAAGAGTGACAAATAATGATAATTATGAGTAGAAATAGCCAATTACACTTGTTAGAGTATTAAATGATGATGATTATCACTATAAATGACCAATTATATTTGTTAGAGTGAAATGATGATCATTATCGCTATAACTGGCCAATTACGCTTGTAAGAGTGAGAATGATGATCATTATGAGTAGAAATGGCCAATTACAGTTGTTAGAGTGAAAAATGATGATGATTATCACAATAAATGACCAATTATAGTTGTTAGAGTGACAAATGATAATCATTATGAGTAGAAATGGCCAATTACACTTGTTAGAGTGATAGGTGATTATGATTATCACAATAAATGACCAAATATACTTGTTAGAGTGACAAATGATGATCATTATGAGTAGAAATTGCCAATTACATATGTTATACTGAGAAATGATGATCATGACCACTAGAAATGGTCGATTACACGTGTAAGAGTGACAAGTGATGATCATTGTCACTAGAAATGACTTACTATACTTGTTAGAGTGACATATGATGATCATTATCACTAGAAATGACCAATTATACTTGTTATATTGAGAAATCATGATCTATACATATAGTCTTGTTTCGAACCTCAAATTGATGTTTGTAAAATTTTATGTGTTGTTTCGAGCGCGGTCTTCAATTGTTTCTATCTTCATCATATTTTTTCACTATTAGAGTAGTTAGAGTGACAAATTATGATGGTTATATCACTATAAGTTACGAATTATACTTGTAAGAGTGATAAATTCATCTACTTTAATCACAAAAGACCACTTAGAATTGTTAGACTGAGAATTGATGATCATTGTAACTAGAAATGGCAAATTACACCTGTAAGAGTGACAATTGATGATCATTATCACTAGAAATGACCAATTATACTTGTTAGAGTGACAAATGATGATCATTATGAGTAGAAATGGCCAATTACACTTGTTAGAGTGATAGGTGATTATGATTATCACAATAAATGACCAAATATACTTGTTAGAGTGACAAATGATGATCATTATGAGTAGAAATTGCCAATTACATATGTTATACTGAGAAATGATGATCATTATCAATAGAAATGGTCAATTACACTTGTAAGAGTGACAAATGATGATCATTGTAACTAGAAATGACCTACTATACTTGTTAGTTTGACAAATGATGATCATTATCTCTTGAAATGACCAACATACTTGTTATAGTGAGAAATGATGATCCATCCATTTAGTCTTGTTTCGAACGTCAAATTGATGTTTGTAAAATTTTATGTGTCGTTCCGAGCGCGTTCTTCAATTGTTTCTATCTTCATCATATTTTTTCACTATTAGAGTAGTTAGAGTGACAAATTATGATGGTTATATCACTATAAGTGAGGAATTATACTTGTAAGAGTGGTAAATTCATCTACGTTAATCACAAAAGACCAGTTAGAATAGTTAGACTGAGAATTGATGATCATTGTCACTAGAAATGGCCAATTATACCTGTAAGAGTGACAAGTGATGATCATTATCACTAGAAATGACCAATTATACTTGTTAGAGTGACAAATGATGATCATTATGAGTGGAAATGGCTAGTTACACTTGTTAGAGTGACAAATGATGATGAATATCACTATAAATGACCAATTATACTTGTTAGAGTGACAAATGATGATCATTATGAGTAGAGATGGCCAATTACAATTGTTATAGTGAGAAATGATGATTATTATGAATAGAAATGACCCACTATACTTGTAAGAGTGACAAATAATGATAAATATGAGAAGAAATAGCCAATTACACTTGTTAGAGTATTAAATGATGATGATTATCACTATAAATGACCAATTATATTTGTTAGAGTGAAATGATGATCATTATCGCTATAACTGGCCAATTACGCTTGTAAGAGTGAGAAATGATGATCATTATGAGTAGAAATGGCCAATTACACTTGTTAGAGTGAAAAATGATGATGATTATCACAATAAATGACCAATTATAGGTTTAGAGTGACAAATGATGATCATTATGCGTAGAAATTGCCAATTACATATGTTATACTGAGAAATGATGATCATGATCACTAGAAATGGTCGATTACACGTGTAAGAGTGACAAGTGATGATCATTGTCACTAGAAATGACTTACTATACTTGTTAGAGTGACATATGATGATCATTATCACTAGAAATGACCAATTATACTTGTTATATTGAGAAATCATGATCTATACATATAGTCTTGTTTCGAACCTCAAATTGATGTTTGTAAAATTTTATGTGTTGTTTCGAGCGCGGTCTTCAATTGTTTCTATCTTCATCATATTTTTTCACTATTAAAGTAGTTAGAGTGACAAATTATGATGGTTATATCACTATAAGTTACGAATTATACTTGTAAGAGTGATAAATTCATCTACTTTAATCACAAAAGACCACTTAGAATTGTTAGACTGAGAATTGACGATCATTGTCACTAGAAATGGCAAATTACACCTGTAAGAGTGACAAGTGATGATCATTATCACTAGAAATGACCAATTATACTTGTTAGAGTGACAAATGATGATCATTATGAGTAGAAATGGCCAATTACACTTGTTAGAGTGAAAAGTGATGATGATTATCACTATAAATGACCAATTATATTTATTAGAGTGTCAAATGATAATCATATGAGTAGAAATTGCCAATTACATTTGTTATAGTGAGAAATGATGATCATTATCAATAGAAATGGTCAATTACACTTGTAAGAGTGACAAATGATGATCATTGTAACTAGAAATGACCTACTATACTTGTTAGTTTGACAAATGATGATCATTATCTCTTGAAATGACCAACATACTTGTTATAGTGAGAAATGATGATCCATCCATTTAGTCTTGTTTCGAACGTCAAATTGATGTTTGTAAAATTTTATGTGTCGTTCCGAGCGCGTTCTTCAATTGTTTCTATCTTCATCATATTTTTTCACTATTAGAGTAGTTAGAGTGACAAATTATGATGGTTATATCACTATAAGTGAGGAATTATACTTGTAAGAGTGATAAATTCATCTACGTTAATCACAAAAGACCAGTTAGAATAGTTAGACTGAGAATTGATGATCATTGTCACTAGAAATGGCCAATTATACCTGTAAGAGTGACAAGTGATGATCATTATCACTAGAAATGACTTACTATACTTGTTAGAGTGACAAATGATGATCATTATGAGTGGAAATGGCTAGTTACACTTGTTAGAGTGACAAATGATGATGAATATCACTATAAATGACCAATTATACTTGTTAGAGTGACAAATGATGATCATTATGAGTAGAGATGGCCAATTACACTTGTTATAGTGAGAAATGATGATTATTATGATTAGAAATGACCCACTATACTTGTAAGAGTGACAAATAATGATAATTATGAGTAGAAATAGCCAATTACACTTGTTAGAGTATTAAATGATGATGATTATCACTATAAATGACCAATTATATTTGTTAGAGTGAAATGATGATCATTATCGCTATAACTGGCCAATTACGCTTGTAAGAGTGAGAAATGATGATCATTATGAGTAGAAATGGCCAATTACACTTGTTAGAGTGAAAAATGATGATGATTATCACAATAAATGACCAATTATAGTTGTTAGAGTGACAAATGATGATCATTATGAGTAGAAATTGCCAATTACATATGTTATACTGAGAAATGATGATCATGATCACTAGAAATGGTCGATTACACGTGTAAGAGTGACAACTGATGATCATTGTCACTAGAAATGACTTACTATACTTGTTAGAGTGTCATATGATGATCATTATCACTAGAAATGACCAATTATACTTGTAAGAGTGACAAATGATGATCATTATGAGTAGAAATGGCCACTTACACTTGTTAGAGTGACAAATGATGATGAATATCACTATAAATGACCAATTATACTTGTTAGAGTGACAAATGATGATCATTATGAGTAGAGATTGCCAATTACACTTGTTATAGTGAGAAATGATGATCATTATGAATAAAAATGACCCACTATACTTGTAAGAGTGACAAATAATGATAATTATGAGTAGAAAAGGCCAATTACACTTGTTAGAGTATTAAATGATGATGATTATTATTATAAATGACCAATTATACTTGTTAGAGTGAAAAATGATGATCATTATCGCTATAACTGGCCAATTACACTTGTAAGAGTGAGAAATGATGATCATTATGAGTAGAAATGACCAATTACACTTGTTAGAGTGAAAAATGATGATGATTATCACAATAAATGACCAATTATAGTTGTTAGAGTGACAAATGATGATCATTATGAGTAGAAATGGCCAATTACACTTGTTAGAGTGATAAGTGATGATGATTATCACTATAAATGACCAATTATATTTATTAGAGTGTCAAATGATAATCATTATGCGTAGAAATTGCCAATTACAGTTGTTATAGTGAGAAATGACCATCATTATCACTAGAAATGGTCAATTACACTTGTTAGAGTGACAAATGATGATCATTGTCACTAGAAATGGCCAACATACTTGTTATAGTGAGAAATGATGATCCATACATATAGTCTTGTTTCGAACGTCAAATTGATGTTTGCAAAATTTTATGTGTCGTTCCAAGCGCGTTCTTCAATTGTTTCTATCTTCATCCTATTTTTGTCACTATTAGAGTAGTTAGAGTGACAAATTATGATGGTTATATCACTATAAGTGAAGAATTATACTTGTAAGAGTGATAAATTCATCTACGTTAATCACAAAGGACCAGTTAGAATAGTTAGACTGAGAATCGATGATCATTGTCACTAGAAATGGCCAATTATACCTGTAAGAGTGACAAGTGATGATCATTATCACTAGAAATGACCAATTATACTTGTTAGAGTGACAAATGATGATCATTATGAGTAGAGATGGCCAATTACACTTGTTAGAGTGAGAAATGATGATTATTATGAATAGAAATGACCCACTATACTTGTAAGAGTGACAAATAATGATAATTATGAGTAGAAATAGCCAATTACACTTGTTAGAGTATTAAATGATGATGATTATCACTATAAATGACCAATTATATTTGTTCGAGTGAAATGATGATCATTATCGCTATAACTGGCCAATTACGCTTGTAAGAGTGAGAAATGATGATCATTATGAGTAGAAATGGCCAATTACACTTGTTAGAGTGAAAAATGATGATGATTATCACAATAAATGACCAATTATAGTTGTTAGAGTGACAAATGATGATCATTATGAGTAGAAATTTCCAATTACATATGTTATACTGAGAAATGATGATCATGATCACTAGAAATGGTCGATTACACGTGTAAGAGTGACAACTGATGATCATTGTCACTAGAAATGACTTACTATACTTGTTAGAGTGTCATATGATGATCATTATCACTAGAAATGACCAATTATACTTGTAACAGTGACAAGTGATAATCATTATCACTAGAAATGACCAATTATACTTGTTAGAGTGACAAATGATGATCATTATGAGTGGAAATGGCTAGTTA